>WBMV01000958.1:87221-138523 GCA_013396655.1 Campylorhamphus procurvoides | reverse complement strand
AAAAAAAAAAACCCTGTAATCTTCCTGGTCCATTTATGCTTGGAAAATGCAGAGCTCAGGAGGTCTGGGCTGCACTCCAGGCAGTGAGGTCCACTGGCTCTCCTTGGATTGCTCCCCATGAGCCTCATCCCATATTTCACACATGTTCTGGAAGCACATGAGCCGTGTAAAACAGGCAGTTTGAATGCACCACAGGCAGAGAGGGATGCAGGAGGTGCTCCCTAGAGGGATACAAAACACCTCTCTGGGGACCAACATCCTCTCTGGGCCACACACCTGCTCCTTTTCCAGGCTGGAATGGCACAGTGCAAGACAAGGAAGGAAGGATTTATGTACATCAAACAAGCTTCAGGGGGATTCAGAGCCAAAATGAGGAATTTATGTGGAAGACAAACCCAAGCCCTCGGAGCTAAGCTGTGTGTTGGATGGCAAACACATGAGACATGTTATGAAACAAGTTCACTGCCACATTTAAACAGGGCCAAACAGAGTAGATTACTTTTTTATCACACCCGAATTTCCCAAAGGCCACGTTGTGGCAGGATTACATTTAAAATGGAACAACTGGAAAGGAGGATTCAATGTTTTTCCTTCAGGGAAAGTTTAAAAGGGGAAAAAAAGGATACCAAACAAAACAGGAAAATGTACAGCAAATAGCTACAACTCACCTGATAATGGTATTTCAATAGCTGCTGCCAAACTCAATACAAAGAAAAACAGGCATATGGTGATGCCTTTTGTGCTTAATAGCAACTCCATCACTCTTCTGTAAACAAGGAGTCCAGACAGAATGAGGGATACCTTGTGCTTCCTCCCACTGTCACTTCAAATCAGACGCAGGGATGTGAAAGTGGAACTCTGCTGAGGAGAAGAACAACAATATTAGCCTGCAAAATGAACTTGGTTCCACCAAAGCTAGAAATTAAAACTGCAAATTGCACTAAGTAGTCTAATTTTCTCTCCTCTTCCCCCATCTTTTGGTTTCAGGAATAACCCCTATTACATCTCTAACAGAAAAATACATACACAAAAGTACAACTCTATTATAGCACAGAGTATAATTACTTTTTTTTTTCTGTTAGAAAATTAAAAACAGGGATGGTTTAAAATGTAGGATATTTGTAATCATTCCAGGTCATAAATTTTTCTAATGAGAGTTGTGTAAGTTGGAAGGTAATGTAACAGATCTAATGAGAGAAATTTGGTACACTAATGACCTTGTTCATAAATCTTATCTGTCTTTTATCTTTTATTTATGCTTTAAAAAAGGACACAATCTCATTTAGTTCATTAATAAGGACCAGAACACGAAACATTTGCTTTTACTCCAATAATCCCAGAACTATTATATGTAGGTTTTACACATTCCATTATCCATTCTTAGGTTCTTCATTACAAGGCAAAATGTCTTGTAACTGCTAAAAGGAGACATATCCAGTGATAATGAGCTTTTAAGAGTAATTCACAGAGATGTAAAAGTCTGGTTTAGATGAGACAGTAGGAAGGAATTGTTCCCTGGGAGGGTGGGCAGGCCCTGGCACAGGGTGCCCAGAGAAGCTGTGGCTGCCCCTGGATCCCTGGCAGTGTCCAAGGCCAGGTTGGACGGGGCTTGGAGCACCCTGGGCTGGTGGGAGGTGTCCCTGCCCATGGCAGGGGGTGGCACTGGGTGGGCTTTAATATCCCTTCCAGCCCAAACCATTCTGGGATTCTGTGATTCTACCAGTGTGGGTGCATGGACGATTTCACTTCTCACCTTCACTGCTGGTACCTCAGTGAACCACTCAGAGGTGTGTTTTGTCCCTGACACATTGTGCTCAAGGGACACCAGTCTCAAGAGAATTTAGATCTTTAGACCAGTCTCAAGATAATTTCACAAGAGCAATTTGAAGACAACTTTACTGTGCTGGAGCACAGGACAGAACCCCCACTCCTCACTGCACAGCAAGCTCTGACTCCAGCCACCAACCCCCAGGCAGAGCTGCACGACCATGGCAATCCATGTCCAGACTAAGCCTGGCTTGCACACAGCTCTTGTATCTTTGCACATCCCACCCGGTTAATCCAGGGATCAGAAAAGCAATCCCGGATCACCGAGGGCAGTTGGCACTGGGGGCAGGCAGGAGGTGGGACCTGTGGCTGCTCGTCCTTGCCCAGCACAGCTGGGGCAGGGACAGGGCTGGGCCACAGAACCCACACACGCAGGGCTTGCTCCTCACACCTGGCTTGGTGGACCTCTACAAAACATAGGCATAAAGCAAAGAATCCCCTCATGCCCAACACGCTCTCTCTCACTTCAGCTCTTGGAAGTGAGCAACAGGTTGTGCTGTGGTCCTTCCTCCAGGGTAATTCCTGCTCACATGGCCACCAGCTCAGGAAACCTTGCTGGAAGTTAACATCTTTGAGACCAAAATCCTTGGGTGAAGGTTGAAATTGGCCACCGAGGGGCAAGCGACAGACACTGTAATCACATAAGCCTCATTTGTTTAGAAATGAGGCTAAAAACCAGATGTCTTCTAAGTATCTTAGGCAGCGAGTGTTTGCTGATGGAAGAAGCTGACTAATCTGCTTAGAGCTCATTTCACAGAGGGGGATGGTGCAGAAGGGCATGGGGACAGGGACCCTCCTGCTCTGCTGCCCACCCTGGGTCCAAATCAGGCAGATTCAGCAACGCCAGCACGGGCTGTTTTGTGGCCGTGGGTGTTTCACTGGCTCTAACCTGTGAGCAGTGGACCTTGCCAACCTCAGCCTGCCAAAAGCTGGGCTGTGTGACAGCCTGGGGGACACGCAGGACACACAGCAGGCCCAGCTGATGGCTGCTGTCACCGCAGCACGGGGCTCTGCCACCCTCCCTCACCTGCTGCTGGCACACGCTCAGCTCCAGATCTGTGTCAGCCACGGCAAAACAGGTGCTCTGACAGCAAACCCTCGGCACACACAACCGCAATTTAGGCTGGTAAAAAGCTGACCAGTGTCGCTGCCTGCAGATGGTACATTGGTGGCAGTGAAATCCCCCTGTCCCCCATCTGCTGACAGCCCTGGGGACAGCAGCAGGTCAGGGTGCCAACCAGAGGCAGGGCAGCTGGGATTACAGGACCTCTGCAGCCTCCTAAGGACACAAGCTGAGGAGCAGCAAGTTTCTTTTTATATGACTGCCACAAAGCATTGCACAGATTCCGATTAAATTCAAGTTAAAAAACCCAGGAGCACAACCTCATTCCTTAACCAAACCCATTAGCTCACAACTCATTTTCTTTTTTTTTTTTTTTAATAAAGTGACAGAGCAAAGCAGAAACATTCCAAATAAGAGGATATCCTTCATCATGTGGTACAGCACGACTTGCCTCTGCAGGCTGCTGTAATTAGTGAGCCTGTCTAGCGCCTGGCTCCTCTTCCCTGGCTGGAATACTAATGCAGGGCCGACGGCAGCAGCGTTGGGAAGCAGCCAGTGCAGGGGGCTGGTGGTGCTGCACTTGTGCACAGCCAGCAGATACTTCCAGAGCCCACGTGGCAATCCCTGCACCCTGTTTTACCTCTTGTCTACTCTGGGGTGGCTTCTCTAAGGTGCAGTCCCAGTGTGATGTGAATACAGCAAGAGTATCTTTGTGGGGGTGTTTACCCACTGGCAACTGTCCAGTCAGATAAGCCTCCTGTTCCTATGCCGTATATGTTATCCCTGAAGGAGAAGCAGGGTGTTATCCAGGCTGGGACAGCAAATATTATGGAATGCCAACACTTTAGGCACATTTCCCCAGATGTGCCCCACTCAGCTGGTCTCTTGTGCACCCTGTGCTGGACAATGCTGCTCCTCAGCAGATGGACCCGTGAGGCACATCCTCCCAGCAGAGACCTGTGCCAAGGTATTAACCCTATTTAAAGTGACTGCAGATGGGGCTGCCAAGCTTTAGGTGTTGGTTTAGGATGTCTGTCACGCCCTTGGCTGTCCCACCAAGCCTCACAGCTCATCTGAAACTGCAGAGTCCCTCAGTAAATCACCAAGCTCCCCTCTCATCTCCAGCACCCAAAAACCCCAAGCCCCTTCCTAAAAGAGCCATATCAGACATCCTCCAGACAACCCATCCATCCTGGCTTCAGACACAGCCACGTACCCAAACTTGAGGCAGCACAGTCTTTCACTCCAATGACGATTAAACTCCAACCCAAAAGTCCTCATCTTGTGCCAGTTCCTAGCAAACGAACAATTTAGTTGTGTGAGTAATTTGGAGAAACAACTGAGGGAGCTGTGCAGGCACCTGGCAGCTGTGGGCAGGTTTCGGGCTCGCTGGTGCCAAAGCACAGCTCTCTCCTTGGGGTGGGTAAGTGCCAGAGAGCACCTTGCAACATCCTGCCTTGGTAAAAACACCAGCCCCGTGCTCTGGGGCACTGGGCTGGGTCAGGCCCAGAGCTCCAGCTTTTCATACAACCATTGCATGAGTTGGGGTGGAAGGAGTTTTAAGATCATCTCGTTCCACCCTCTGCCATGGGCAGGGACACCTCCCACTAGCCCAGGTTGTTCCAAGCCCCATCCAACCTGTCCTTAGAAACCTTGTGGGTGTGGGGCATCCACAATCTCTCTGGGCAGCCTGTGCCAGTCCCTCTCCACCCTCACAGGGAAGAATTTCTCCCAATATCCCATCCAACCCTCCATCAGTGGGAAGCCATTCCCCCTTGTCCTGTCACTACATGTCCTGGTGAAAAGTCCCTCTCCAGCCTCCTTGTGAGCCCCCTCAGATACTGGAAGGCTGTGAGGCCTCCCAAAAACCTCTTCTCTTTCCCAGGAATTCCACATCCTCCTTTGTTCTCACAAGGAGCTGGCTGCAGCATCCCTTGGACCAGGGAGGGAGGGCACCAGATTGCCAGAGAAAACCTTCCTTCTACACAAGGAATGAACACGTATCGCTGCAACAAATGTTGCATTCACAATCCCTCCTCTGACTCTTTCTTTCCCCCTCCTCCCTTCATTTCTATCTTTCTATTTGCTTTTCTCTGCCTCAGGCTTAAGTCAAGTAATTTGAATTCACTGCAAATACTTATCTGTAGTTCCTTACCTGCAATTCATTATTTACTGTGCTGTTCAGTTAATAGTAAATACTGATTGCTCTAAGGACAGCTCATTTGTTTGTTTAATGAGCTGCCTTTAACTTACACTGAGCAAATCTTTCAAAATATCAGTATTTCCAAAGAGCAATGCAGTTCCAGATTCTTTTATTATATCCCCTTGCTTCCAGAAGGATGTAATAAAAATATTGGACAGCCAAGCAAGAAAAAAAAAATTGAATTTCTATTTACCTCATCAACTTAGTGAACAATTTTCCCTATGTGCAATTACTACATTAAAATTGCTCATTAATAGTAGCAGGATGGCAGCCAAAATTCCCATATTACTGGTCTACTGCTTCCAAGAGAAATTGCATTGCACTGCTACACATGGCATCAACCTCAGCTGTTTGGTTCCCTCCTCAAACATGTGAGGATTGGTCCTTGTTTAAGTCCTGTGCAGCACAAATATTCAGTAAAGTAGTGGATTCCCCCAGCTTAACCCTGGTACATCTCTGGGCTGAGTTTTTCATTAGCTAGAACAGGTTTAAATTCTCAGTGGCATGTATGTTACAGGATTGCTAAATAAAAAGCCATTTGTAATTAGCAATTACAGCCTTCTGTGTGGCCACAATTACAGAATAACAGGAAAACACTCTGGGAAAAAACTGCTTTCTGGCATGAGAAATAAAAATTTGACTATTTAATGATACCACAGGGAATCATTAAGGTTGGAAAAGACAAATTCAGTGAATATGTAATATAGGAGCTTAATTAAGTACTCTCACTTTCTCAGTTCCAGTGACAAGGGCAGGGTCCAGCACTGAAGTGATGCTTCCATCTCCATCCCTGCACAGGGTCAGGCTGCACCTGGAGCCTCCATCCCATATACCCCTCCATCCCATATACCCCTCCATCCCATATACCCCTCCAGCCCATAGAGCTCTTGGAAGATGCAGGGATGTTCCACCTGCAGCTCCCAGAGCAGGGGCCACAGTTCCCCAAGATACAGGCAGAGCCCCAGGGACCACACAAAAGTAATCACTCTGCTTTTCCATGCCACAAGTAGTATTTCCCTAATTAGTGGGAAGGGGTGAGATTTATACTAGTGAAACCCTAAATGTTCTGCTCCAACAACAGTCTTTATGCAGCTCAAGATCTTTTCTTTCCCCTGAAAATCCCCCACGTGCAGAGTCACTCGAGTGTTTGGCAGAGATGAGAGGGAATATTCATAAGGCCCCATCGCTGTACTTCAGGTGTCAGTGTTACACACAGCTCTCCCCCTAAAGGCTTTCTGACATCCCAGTGTTAGTACCAGGGGGAAGATAACCTTCACTTGACTCTATCCCAATCACCTATTTTGGGATGCTGTCAGTTCTTAATAAAGCAGCCCACGATGCAAATGCTGGAGGTGATTAAAATAATCATCCAAATCAGAAAGCTACTCTTCCTTCCATGGCAAAGCATTTCCTAACAGACAGTAGCACATAGCAGGAAGGGAGATATTTTTTTGGATGCAATTCCACTCTCAGAAGGTTTAAAAGTCCATGTATTATTTATCTTGCCAAGGACTTCATAAACCTTTATCAGACAGCACATCTAAAGTAAAAGTTTTCAGTGTAGTTAAACAACTCCAGCATTATTTCATAAAATTTATGTGTTTCAAATATGATTGCAACTATTATTCCTTCCCTATTTTGTAATCCATCAGTCCTTCAGTTTTCCCAAACCACAAAACCATTTCAAAAACGTGACGGAATGAATATAATGAATAAAGAAATATGTACACCAGGCTGTCCAATGTAGCACAAGCAGCAATAAAACATTCACTTCAATAAATAGTGTACTAGAATTCATTTCCCTGGACAAGGTTTTGAGAAATAAATAAGGAATTTGGAAGCCCAGCCTGTCAGGCTCTGGTTTTCTGGCAGAGCAGTGAGCCACGGGCTGGGCAGGGTCATGGCTGATGCCTGTCCCCAAACTGTGCCCAAAATCTCAGTTTGATGTTTGTGCTGATGGTGTGGGAGCTCAATTTATGGGCTTTCTGTCCAGATCCACCCTGAGCTCAGGAGGTGTAAAAGCATCTCTTACTCCAAGAGCCCAACCCCAGCAGAAGGTACTGGTACCAGCCCTCCATTTTCACAAATACTCCCTTACTTACCCCCTGCTATTCCCAACAAAATCCTAAACCTTAAGACTCATCAGATCACAATCTATGTCGTGAAATGGTTTAAAAGCCAGTTAGAAATAGTTACTGACTTCCCCTGGTCATCACTCTGCCCATGCAATGGCATAGCACCTGACAGATCCGGTTTAATTTGTTTCATAGCTCTGGGAGGTGACACACTGTGCTACCAAATCACAGAGTCCAGGGACGATATTTCTTAAAGACTTGCATGGCTTTTGCACACATACAATGATGGAAAACTGAAGAAATTAGGTAGCTGTGGATCCAGGTGTATGAAGTAGGGAGGAATATCTGGATGAGGAGATGTTCACTGTAAAAACACACCACAGAATCACAGAACGATTTGGGCTGGGAGAGACCTCATGGATCATCCAACGCCATCCCTGCCGTGGGCAGGGACACCTTCCACTAGCCCAGGGTGCTTCAACTCCTGTCCAACCTGGCCTTGGACACTTCCAGGGATCCAGGGGCAGCCACAGCTTCTCTGGGCACCCCGTGCCAGGGCCTGCCCACCCTCCCAGGGAGGAATTTCTTCAATAACCATTTTAGTCTTTCTGCTCAACCCACCCAATGTTAACTGGAACTGACTGAGCCCATCAGAGGATCATTTGTAAACTTAAATCAAACTCCACACTTCTGCATTTGCTTCCTGTGAAAATCTCTGTGAGCAACTTGAAGACCTGGAATATTTGACAAACCCACCGACTTGATACAAGTTACAAAACTGCTGAAAACAAAGTTCACTTCTGCGACTGTGGGCATTCACAAAAGAAACCTGTTCAGAAAGTCACAGCCCTGCAAAGATGGGGAGGAGACCAGGTTTGCCAGGGGATCATCAGATCCCCTCCGCTGGAACGTCAAAATGCCTCTGAGCACCACTTGTAATAAAGAGTCACCAGAAAATCCAGTGTGGAAATCAATATCTGCTTCAGCCGCTTCATAATCCCTGTGGATGGTACGTGGCTGATGATGAAAAGCTCATTAATCTTTAGTTATAACATTATTGACACAGCACTTAAAAGTAAATTGAGATAACCATCCTTGTGCTTATTTGTACCATTAGAACACATAAACCTGAGTGCCCTGCAGCCAAATCCCACCGTTAGGGATGTTCTGAAATATGAGAGTAAATACGAACCTCTGCGTTGGTTTAAAGAGAACAGCACTTGAGCAGGACACCAGGTGACCCCAGAGCAGCTCTGGCTCAGCCCTCCTGATGGGACAGGCATGGATAAACATCAGAGGGAGTGCAGGAGACTCCTGTCCTGGCCCAGACACCCTCTCACCCTCCTACAGCTGCCTGGGGACTCTGTGAACCATATCTGCTCCTAACCTTTAGTTCAGAACAGCTACCAATAGGTCTCTCTTCTACAAATTTAAGAACTTATTTTCTCTTTACTTAATTGATGACATATTTGACCTCCATCGCTCCAGTTAATTAATCCCTCAATGCATACAGTGTTAAACTTGCTGCTTAATAATCTCACTGGCACTTCCCAGCTCTCTACAGGTCCTCCCTTTGGACTGTGCAACTCCCTGTGTCCCTCCTTTCCAATCCCACTGCCAACCTGAACCCCTCCAAGCACCAGCTTAACCAGAGTATGTGCAAGGGCTGGGGTAACTCAGCTGCCCACTTTAGTCTCAAGTCCTGTTTCCTGCCCATCCTCACTGCATGTACAGCTATTTTCCCCCAGTTCACTTTTGAACTGGGTTAACTGGGCAGCAGCTCTGAGCACTAAGGCACTACAGCAGCTCCTGTAACAGATGAGTTTTGGTTTCTAGACACAAACTTGGTCTTTTCTTGAGTGGGAAGCAATCCACATCTTTACATTCATCATCTTCCAGCCTTCTTCTAGTTCCACTGCGGCAGCAAACTCTCTTTCAGGGGAAAATCTGGATTTAACATAGTGTATTTGAGGTGTATCTACCACATCCTGCAGCATAAATTGCTTGTGTAAATGTTTTGCAGACTTCTGAGAACTCTATAAGTACTTAATTAGCAAATTTTAAGGTATTTAAAGTTGAAGAGGAATTAAAAATACCATGCTGAAATTTCAGACTATGTTCCTTCATTGCACTATGAAGTGTACCTCGCATAATTCTTGTACAACTCAGCACAAAATTAGGTTTATATATGGACATTTACAGATGTAAGAGCAGCCTAATCCCCCCACGTGTGTCTGTTTTATCTCCTTCACTTAAAGGCATGGTCATGCATTCATTCATTTTTTGTTAACCAAGGAAACCAGAGGGATTATTCCAGCACAAGGAGATAACGCCGTGGCAGGGGAATGTTGTGACCTACAAACACGCAGTGACCATCACTGGTAACAAAGCAGCAGAGATCTCTGAGCCTTGCAGATCCACCTGAAAGCACAGCAGCCTCTTCAAAATTCAGCTGTTGTCTGAGGCTTTCCTTGAGATCCTACAGCTCCTGCACGAGCTCACCACATTTCTGGCTGGAACCAGTTTTGTATTAATTGAAATTTTCAACAGCCATTAGCATTTCAGCTCATAGGTCAAGCATGAAGCATAAACCAAAGGGCAGCAGCAAGTGCATGAGTGGGAATGAGGATGTGGCAGGCACAAAGGCAAGGCAGGCAGGTTGCACTTTGTGCTCAGAGGAGCTTGTTAATGACAGCTCTGCTACGGAGGAGATGCAAATTCTCCTTCATTCCAAAGTGGATTTGTGGCAGAGGCGCTTGCTGCTTTTGTACACGCATTCTCCCTCTTTCAAAACACAGAATAATGGGAAAATCATGAGCTTTCTCCTGTTAATGCAAACAAACACGAGTTCTAGTAAAGCAGCAGCTCCCTGCAGCAGCCCTGCCTCACCTGGAGAGCCTCTCCTTCACTATTTGAGCCATTCCAGCTCCATCCTTTGGCACACACAGAGCCAGGCAGAGCCTGTTGGCTTGGAAATGTGGGCAGGGATGTGCCAGGCAGGCCTGCAGGCTAATGACATTGTTCAGTCAGCACAAAGATCCTGGAAAACAGCCCCAAACACGCTCCAAGCTCACAGCCGAGGGCTTCTCAGAAACCTGCCATGGGAGGAATCCTGTGCTCCATCGGTAAGGAAGGAGGGGGGAACATTCACACCCCCAGCCCCTAAAGGGCTCCAGAGGAGAGTGCAGGGTGTTCGTGGTACAGGGGCAATCCCTGGGCCAGGAAAATCACCCCACAATGACAGAAATCACTGCAGGGCAGCGAGGGCTCCACCGGGTGTTAGTGATTCTCACAGCGTGGCTTTGTCTTCACTCCAGAGTTCCCTGTGCTGGAAACGAGCTGACAACCTGAACAGGGGGGGAAAGGGGTTTAATTGCAAATGAATTACCTTTATAAACAGCAGAAAAGAGCTCTTATTCCCACTTGCTCCACTAAGGATCATCTGTTCCAGCTGTGTCACAGGCAGGTGAACTCATCCTCACTGTACAGCACTGGCAGTACTGTCAGATATCAAAAAAATCCTAAATGGGAGCTCTCTGCCTCATCCGTGCCAAGCAACACGAGCACTCACAGTGCTCCTCTGCCTCATAGGGATGCTCAGGGTATTCCCAAGACCCCAAGTGAAAAATCCCAGCAAGCTTCACACACAAAATCTTAAAACCTGAGAAAAACTAACATCCTAACTGAAGCAAATCTCCACTCTCCCTTTATCTGTGCATCTCAGCACAATGGCCCTACAAGGTAGTGAAAGTCATCGGGACACTGAGTGTCCCTAATTTAAATTGCATGGAGAGATTCTCAGCAAGCAGTCTGTGCACTTTCTGCTTCCTCTGATTTTCCCTCCTTCAGTGGGATAACAGAGATTAGCTCTCTCAGCCTTGTGGAGGATCAACCTGTGCTTGCTTTTCCCAATAAATCAAGGCCATTAAGCTTCCAACATTTTCCACATTACAAGAGATACGAAGGATTACTTTAAAAAATAAATAAAAATCAAGTGAAATACAGTGATTTCACCAGAGACACTGCATGAAAGCATTTAAGGGTACAAGTTAATCACCATCCACATCACACTGAAATCCTGACATGCCCTGCTTGGATGGGAAGTGTCTCCTGTCAGTTTAGGGACCTCGGTTTGATTCCACAGGAGGATCCATGTTTACCAGTGGGATTTGCAGTTTACCAAGGAAGTGACACCAGAGGAATTCATTTAGGGCAGTAATTGCAGGACTTGGCCCAGTTTGTGCATTAGGAGGTCTAAGCACCACAGCAAACATGCCTGTATTACAGACACAAGGATATTTCATGCTTACCCTGCTTTCCCTACTTTCCTTGTGTTTACCTGGAATGTACAATAATTTCCTTTTTCCACAAAGAACTTCACAGCTAAATAAATCCCCAATAAGCTTAAGGAAAAGCACACATTCAGAAGCCCAGCCCTCAGAGGTGGGACACTCTGCACCTGTATTTTTGGCAATCCCAGCAGAGGCTCATGAGGAACTGATGGGACAAGTTTTTATCAGGATCTCCAGGGAGGAAAGAGTTCACAGTCATACTGGAAGTGCCTGAGACATTCTTCCAAGTAGCATAATGCTGCAATTTATCTGGTCATCATTTTGTTCCAACAGCTCCTGTTAACCACAACATTTTGTGGCTGAGCTTTCAGGGGAGCTGTTGATAAGGTGAGGATTATCTGTGAGCACAGCAGCAGTTTTCTGCCCTCACTCAGGTGGTTTTACCGTTGTAGGAGAAAAGCATCATTCAAAATGTTCCAAATCCCAATGATTTTCTAGCAGCAACAGTTGTTTTTTTCCATTAATGCCTTTTTTCAAGGCACTGAATCAAAACATCCGTCAGCTGCGCTGAAGACAGCTGACAATATATTGAATGTATCTACGGTAGCTGTGAAGGAAGGGGAAAAGACTTTGTAATTCTGTTTTTCTCTCCCCTGCATCCACATTCATCATGTCTTTCACTCCCAGCAAATGCAGAAAGGCAGTTGTCAGTGACTGCATTATTTGCAGGTGATCCCAGAAGATGTTTCATCACACAGACCACAAACACACGTGGTGCATTTTAAAGCACAGTTGATCTTTAGAGTTACAATTTGAAAGAACAATGAGGAAGCAACACAATCAGCAAAACACACTATTCAAAAAGCCTACAAGCTTTCAAAAACACACCTATTTCCTAAGGACCAGGAGAAAAATGTTTTCAAGGAAATTGGGCAAATCTAAACCCACTTCCTCAGCTACTGGGGGGCTGGTAAAGTATCAGGCCAGACCAGAAGGTCTAGAAACAATTCAGAGTCAGTGCCCACAAACTACATGAGGTTAATTCAGATCATCACTTTTCCTTTCTCTTTACTTTTGGTGCTTTGCTTCCCTTGGCAACAGCAAAAAACACTCACCTAAACCCCACTACCAAATATTCAGTCCTTATTTCAAAAGCTGGAGGTGCTGCTGGTTCCCTGGGATGTGACTTTATGAACACTGAGCACAAACCCACCACACCTTCCCCTAACCCACCTTTGGAAAAAACCTCAACTCCACTTGGAAATGAAAGTAAATAAAATTAAATTCGAAGTACAGCAAATGTATATCAGGAGTGGAAAATTCTGTCTGAATTGTTAAAATCCGTTAAAGTTATGTAAAACTGTAAGGAGACTCCTCATGTTGAATGTCAACCAGGCTGAGCCATGGCCTTCATTGCCCATTCTGTCCATAACACCCTGTTCTTCAGAACAAGGATGACTTTTGCTCACCAGCCTGTCTGCAGAAGTGTCACACTAATCAACTACATGCACGTTGGGATAAAGTGCTCTCCATGCCACAGGCATGGAAACTGTAATACAGGCTTTGGACAGCCCTTCTATAACATCACACATGTTGCTCTATATTATTCTTAAACAGAAAAAAAAACAACCCCCAAACTTGTAAATACTGTTGGTCATATTGTTTTTAACTCATTTGCGTCAATGCATGTGGATAAATCCACCTTATTGCCCTCTAATTATCATCTCACAAAACTGATTATGCATCTTAGAAAGACTAACCTGAAAGTGGCTGAGAAAACCTAAAAATATCCCTGAGAGGGATCAGTTACAAAAAAGACAAGAACTGCACAGTATCTTTCATACACCTGACTCTCAAATATCTCTGGTTTAGTGTTTGCTTCCTCATGCTTCCCTGCAGCCCTGAGCCTGGAAAGGTCCCCAGAGCCTGGGAAAGAGCTAAACTGCACCTGGAAGCCTGATGGATGCTCTTAGGTATTCCCTGAACAAAGTGACTGCATTATTATAAACAACATTTCATGTCAAATGAACAACATGAATCCTTTCGGGGTACAGGACACAGTGTGGCAGATCGAGAAGGTGCAAAGGGGGGCTGGGATTGAATGCAGAGAACTGGCCACCATGGAGGCACCAGGGCAACTCTGCTGCAATGGGGAGACACACACTGACCTGGAATTTAGTCAGTGAATGCTAGGAAAGAACTAATCCTGTACCTACCAAGCTCTGGTTTATTCTGCCTGGCAGAAAAGCCAACAGGAGCCTTCCTCATTAGACCTTGCCCACCTAAAACAGGTCACAGGAGGTGGCAGGTGAGGTATTGGCTTTACTCATGCTTTCCTCTCTCCTTTTTTAAAAACTCCCAGATCTTGAAGCATCCCAAGTTTCAAACAGGTAGAGAAGAAGTTAATGGCTCCTGAAGACATGGCACTGTGAAAATGAAATCCAGTGCTGCAATTACAGCACATGCCCTTTCAGCTTTTCCCTCCACTCTCCTTTGCCTCCCTTTATTTAGCTGGAGTTATTTAAAGGACAGATCTCTGTTTAACCAGCTGCTGCCATGACTAGTTGGGCCAAGCAGCACTTTTAATTAAATATTTGCTGCTGTGAGAGTTTTCTCTCCCCTCCCTGCCATCCTTGTGGACAGCATTTGCTCTTGCAAAGATAACAGGTCTCCACCTTCGCCTGCGAGGCCTCCTGCAGGCCAACCCCTGCAAGGGTGTGAAACCCCCACAGAAATTAATTTTATGATATGCATCGTGACATTTGCTATCAAGGACAACCATCAACAATAAGGAGAAGAAATAAGGCTTGCTGGGATTTAATAATGATTATTAAATTATGTCATTTGCATAATTAGGCTTTAGTAATAACTATGGCATATCTCTTTTATGGCACAGTAAATTGGCAGAGCACTTCATAAAGGGATTTCAGTTGGTATTTTTCCTTCTCTTCCTTCTCTCCCACCAGTAACTGAAGAGTAGATCAGGTAGATGATATGACAATACACACTAAGCAGGTTTGCATAGAGGATGGAAACTGAGATGAGTATCATAATCTGAACAAGAGAATTCTTGAGAAATGCTCTTTCTTACACATTTCTTTCTTTCAGAGTTTTTTCCTTGTCAGCAGCCAGGCACAGCAATGCCTTATGGTATTTCCCAACAGGACCACAAGACACTGGGTTTACTCTACCACACCTGTTCAAAGAATTGTTCACTCTGTTCCTCCCAGCAGGTAATCCTGGGAAAGGCATTAAAGGCAACTGGGTTGAAAAATACCAGTAAAGGCTTGACTTTCCTGGGGAAAAGCTCCTTTCCAACTGACATCTCACAAAGCAAATGTGTTTCTTGACTCATCTTTACCTGGTCTGGGTGTGGCTCTGAGATTCTCACCTACTCCCATACTGGAAACAGGAGAGCCACCTTAGCATGAAAAGCACCTCTTCATTAGACTCAGCTTGATAGTAAAGGCAGAAAAGGTAAAGAGAGACAAAGAAAATTGCATGTTTTTTTGAGCGAGATGTTTCAACTGGTGGGACAGACATTTTTGGTCCCCCTCTGTGCAGAAAGGGGAAAGCAGCAAAGGTTGAGGCTTCCCTGGGAGGGTGAGCGGGCAAGCCCTGGCACAGGGTGCCCAGAGAAGCTGTGGCTGCCCCTGCATCCCTGGGAGTGTCCAAGGCCAGGTTGGACAGGGCTTGGAGCACCCTGGGCTGGTGGAAGGTATCCCTGCCCATGGCAGGGGGTGGATGAGTTTTAAGGTCCTTCCAAACCAAACCATCCCATGACTCTGTGAGGCTGAAAGGGTGAGGTGCTGTGAAGCAGCACAAAGGAGCACAGGATTTGGAAGGTGAAATGGGGATGGAGAGAGAGATTTCAGGAAAACAGAGGCAGCATGAGGAGTGCATAAGGAAAATCAGAACAGACACCAAACCAGGCTGGTGCAGCTACACGGGGCCTTGGAGCAGCTGCTGCTGGATGTAGATGAGCCAGTGAACAGACCCTGGGAGAGGGAGGGCTCTGTCAAAATCACAGGGAATGCAGATGAGCCAGGAATCGGAGCTGTGCAGGCACTTGGGAGAATTTGTGAGGCTGGAGCAGTAAATCACTGGGGAAGAAATGAAAGAGAGCCTGGTCTCAAAGCCCCAAGCAGGGAACTGGAGCCCCCACAATAACAGTGACACTTTGGAGGGATCAGCAGCAGCAAAACCTTCATTTGACAGTATTTCAAACCTGCCTGAACTCCCCAGGCTGAGAGACACAGTGGGAATTTATTTCAAAAGGAGGGACTAGGATCACCAAGAAAATTTCTTTTAAATGTAAGTCAAACAGTTTAAGACAGACAAGACTGTGCAAGCCATTGTGTCGCATCAGTGCACAGGCACTAGAGGACTCAGCCCTCACTCTGATCTCCACCAGGCTGCATCCTTTAAGGTTGGGATAGATGCTCCTGACTGACAGCAGTTTCAATGGCAAAAAAACCCAAATAAAAACCTGATCTTCTGTTTCTATGGGAAACCTGTCACATTCCTCTCATGCACCAGAACACCTCCCTGCTTTGCCAGCCAACAAAAGCAACTGGTGAAGCAAAGCAGGGCTGGGGCCACTCTCTATTCCTTGTCTCAGGAAAACCTTTCTTGGAGGGATTTATTATTATGATTTACATAATTTATAAACACTACTGAATAACACCAACTCAGTGTATTTCCTGAAAGAAACAGGAAAGATCCCTATCCCGAGTCCCTCTGCTTTCCTGGGATCCACTCACCAGGGAACTGAGGTTATTGGCCCTCTCCTGGGTGCCAGAAAGGTAAATCCAAGCTGACAGCACACACAGGTCCTTGGAAGTGTGGAGAAATCAGGGAGAGTGTGAGAGATGTTAATAAAGTGCCTCATCCCCCTCCCAGGGTACCCTCATCCCTTGCTGCTTTCTCATTTCAGAGTGGAGGGCGATCACAAGGGTCTGTCCCAGCAGCTGAAACATCTTGGCTCAAACAAACCCATTTAATTTTCTATTCCCCTTTACCTTTTTCTACCTCCAGTGTTGAACTGAGTCCAACTACTAGGTTTGGGTTTTTTCATTCACACTAAGTTGGCTCTGTTGTTTTCATGATGGGAATAGGTGAGAATTTTGGAGTCACACCTCACTTGGAGGGAACGCCTTCAGCAGCTGCTAATCCGGTACACATGAAGTTTCTGTCTCCAAATTTTGTCTGCTTTTCTTTTGTAAGCAGCATTTCTAATTTTGCAACTTTGGCTTTATTAGAGTGAAAGTTGCTTTCATTCTCAGCTTGGCTTAAGTTTAAAAGGGCTCACACAAGCTTGTTGGGCACAAGGAATACCATTTTCACACTCAAAGAAATCAGTGTTTTCAACAAATACTTTAAGCCTCTATAATCCAGGACAAGTTTGGGCATCCCAGGCGTCTGGGAGTGGCTTTCACTCACTGCAAAATCAGTTACCAGAAAGCTGCAGGCCAGGAGGAAACATCCCAGGAGGGTTCTTGTGTAACACCACTTTTCCCTATCCAGAGGGACACTCCAGGATTCCATCCATCCAAACTGGGGCAAAGTGTGGCTCATCTGTGTTAGACCTAATGGAAAAGCATTGGAAGGGGCTGCCCAGGGAGGTTTGGAGTGCCCATCCCTGGAGGCGCCCAAAGCGGGACTGGCCGTGGCACTCAGAGCTCTGGGCTGGGGGACAAGGTGGGCATCGGGCACAGAGTGGGCTCCGTGGGCTGGGACGGCTTTTCCAACCTCAGGGATGCTGTCACTGCTGTCTAGATGGGACTGGTGCTGCAGAACATGTCCCAGTGCAGAGCAGGCTGAGCCTGACCCACCACCTGCTTAATGTGCCAGGTCAGCAGCCTGTCAGACAGTGCCAGGTGACCCCTGCACCCCAAAATATTCAGCTCCAACTCACTCCTGCACTCTGAGCCTCACCAGCAGCATTGAAGAGCCTCTCAGCAGCAATTTAGCCATGAACAGTCAGGAGGCAGCTCTAAGTTTCTGAGGAAACTGGCACTCCCTTTGCTCCAGGCTTTGGGACTGAAGTGTCCCCTGCAGGCAGAAATGACACCAATCTGATCCCAAAGCCACCCCAGCTTCCCTACAGGTGTCACATCCACCCACAGGTGCCAGGATGCCACATATCACCCGCTCCAACAGGTCTGCCTGGAAATGTTTTGCTAAGGCTGAACCACAAAAAGGCTTAAAATATCTGTCAATCAGGGCTGCCTCCCCGCTGGCCTCCCCACAGCCCTGGCAGGATTGATATTGAGATCACCAGCACTGCCAATGTACTGAGGGAAATTAAACCCCAGCCGTGGAAACAATAGCTATTACAAAGTGTGCAATCAGCAGGGGATGGGATGAATGTTTGTAATTCCAAGGCGTAGAAAGCCTTTTTTAAAATGCCTTTAGTCTCATCTGTACTTCTTTAATATTTTGCTGCCTAATAGTTGAGTTTTATGGCTGGGCCATCATTTTAGCGAGGTACAAACTTAAGGAGTATAATGTCAAGCTATGTGGTAAAGCCAAGTAAACATTTGTAGTAATTATATGCCCAGGAGATTTCATAACATCACAGAATTAACAAGCAGCTCAGTAAATTACATATCGCTTGATCTGCAATTGCTCCATCTCCAGCAAAGAACTCGGCTCTGACAGGACGTGTCAGCGCGCGGTGCAAACCTGTCAGGCAGTCATTGTGCACTAATATCAGCCACCACCTCACCTCACAATGCTCCCTTTCAGAGATTCAAAGCACAATTTTCCTGCATTTTCTTTTCAAGAGCAGGCACGGTCCTAACGAGGAGAAAGAGGCAGTTTTCTCGCACCTCGTGCTTTGTGCTGGAATTTGCTGCCACTTCTCCCTCGCCGCAGAAACAACTGCTCAAAGGGACTGGCTGGATAATTCCTGATTCCAAATGGGTGTCTGGAAATGTTGAAATGCTCCAAGGCTCAGCTAGGCAGGGAGCTGCAGGCTGCCTGTGGAGCAGAGCAGCGTGCCCAGCCAGCAGGAGCGAGCTTCTTGCTGCAGACATATGTTCCTAAAGCGCTCGCTCTGCCACAAAGCTCATTAAGCGCCCTGACAATCATTTTGATAAAGCATAAGCCAAAAGCTACTGCCTCTCCTGTTGAAAACTTAAGGAATGAGAAGGGCTCAGGAGATTCCCAATGGAGGAAATGCAGATTGTTTTTAAATGTCCCTTCCTGGCCTGTTCCAGTGATGCCAGGGTTACCAGCCAGGGCGATTAGAGGCAATCGGCTGGATTGGGTATTTGAGCACAGCAATAAATTGCCACAGCAGCTGCTGCACTCTGCTCAGACACGAGTGCCCTTTAGCATTTGCTAAAGTGATTTCCTACAAAATCTGGATCATTTGTCAGGCCACTACCTGAAAAGTGTAACACACTTACAGAAATCACAGATTCATCACTGGCTAACTCTGTTTTCTGAACAGCACAAAAAAAGGAGGCGATGCTCAGCCATCAGCTCCTTTCACATCTTACATCAGTTTCAAGACAAAGTGTTGTCTGCCTTCCACGCAGAACCACGGAATGGTTTGGCTTGGAAGGGACCTTAAAGCCCATCCATTCCCATGGGCAGGGACACCTTCCACCAGCCCAGGGTGCTCCAAGCCCCATCCAACCTGGCCATGAACACTTCCAGGGATGGAGCAGCCACAGCTTCTCTGCTCAACCCATGCCAGGGCCTGCCCACCCTCCCAGCCAAGAATTTCTTCCCAATATCCAATCTAAACCTACTCCCTGTCAGTTTGAAGCCATTCCCCCTTGTCCTGTCACTCCAGGCCCTTGGAAATAGTCTCTCTCCATCTCTCTTGGAGCCCCTCTAGGCACTGGAAGGCCACAATTAGGTCACCTCCAGGCTGAACAATCCCAGTTTTCTCAGCCTTTCCTCCCAGCAGAGCTGCTCCATCCCTCCAACCCCCATGTCCAAGCCCCCTGAACCACACGGCCATGGGCTCCATGAGGGACATGCTGCTCATTCCAACCCTTCCAGGGCTGAGCTGAGCCACAGCCTTGGCTTTGCACCATCTGACCTCTAAAAACACAGGAGCTAAAAGGTGGGAGACACAGCTGGCGACGTGAACAAGCTGTAACAACAGCCACCTCCTTTCTGACACAGGAATTTATCTATTAGTTCATTTAATTCTACTGGCAAATTTAATCCTGCCTCTAATCTTTTTGGTTGCAGGAGCGATGCACTGGAACTGCATCTCTGAGCAGAGGCGACCTTATCACTCTAGTATTGTTTTCTTTCAGTAAATGACTAATTTATCCTGGGCACACTCTAATACCACAGCCATCTGCCAAAAGGTGTACGAGCCATCTACATTGCAACAGAGTCTATTAATATGTATTAAAAATCACATTACAGTTGACACAAGCCATTTTTGTACATGAATATGAAAAATACGGCTATTATACTTAAAACTTTCAGCTAATCACGCATCACTGATTTCCTCCCTCTGAGTTTATAATTTAAACCTTTAAATGTTTCATAGCAGCCTCATCAAACCAAGGTTTCTGATGACTGTTAAGCTCAGACAGCCCATTACAGTAACAACAAGAAAAGGAATTAAAAAGAAAAAAGAAAAGAAAACAAATAGCAACTTGTTTCGGGAGGAGAAAAAATCAATTAAAGAATAAAAATGAAATTATTTATAGATAACAATAAAATAATTAAGAAAGAAGGCACACCTGCCTCTTC
This sequence comes from Campylorhamphus procurvoides, assembly GCA_013396655.1. NCBI lineage: Eukaryota > Metazoa > Chordata > Aves > Passeriformes > Dendrocolaptidae > Campylorhamphus > Campylorhamphus procurvoides. Next base: position 118,333 of record WBMV01000958.1, on the reverse strand, counting down.
CACTGTTTCATATGATGCTGGTCATGGTGTGGGGACAGTGTGGAACAGAAATGTGTCCAAAAGGACATCAATGCCCAGCAGACAGAGCAGCTTTGACAGATGACACGCACAGAACAGACAGACCAGAGGTGACTTCTCTGGAAGCCACAACATGACCAGTGCTGGTACAAGCTGCCTAGACATGAGATCCCATCCAGCTCCCCAGTTCTCAGAGCACGGGAAACATTCCCTAATTTCTCTTTCACTCACAATTTTAGGGCTTTTACTCAGCACAGCTCATTTAAAACTGAGAGCCCCAAACCTCTGAGCCGCTGAAGCCCAAAGCAGGGGCACAGAGTCCCCAATCTCTGCAGAGACTCTTCCCTCCAGCACATCACGTCCTGCAGGCATTTGACATGACTGGGACCAAGATTTCAGGGGATTTGGATGTTCTGCTCACATTAATACCATAAGCAATCTGTGAGCCCAATCTCTAGGGGTCGTTTGAAAAGCCCAGAGTGGGTTTTTGGTTTGCTTTGTGTGGTTTGTGCTTTCCCCCCAAGCACTGAGGGAGCACATCCACTTATGGAAGTGTTTATTAGAGCTGTGTTTTTCCCATCCCTCAGTTACCTTGTGTGAATGTTAATCACTGTCATTATACAGTTTATTGTCTGTTAAACATTTACCTCCATCCCAACAAAAAAGGAATTAAAGCCAAATTAAAGGAAGTCTGGAGAGAAAACAAAGAAAACAGCGCCCAAAACTGGGTGTCATTTCATAAAGGATTTGTTCCCATATATTAGGATCCCTTACCCAGTTGGTCACACTCCTCATTCCCAAACTATTCCAACCACCTCTCCATAGAAGAGTCTTCAAGGGCAATGCCAAGAGAGAGTGCAATGCTCTTCTCAGTTCGTGCATGAAAATCTCTGGATTCCCTCATGAGTCCAAATTTTTATCCCAGCCCTTCTTCCAGAGTCACTGGATAAAGCACCCACTATTGGAATCTAAAATGCTGCCAATAAATGATTGCATTTAGAGCTGAAAGGTGAACTGGGAAAGGTGATAAAGACAACACAAACAGGATTTTCTAAGGAGCTGGAGAGCTGCCACATCTCAAGACTGAAACACACTTATTGCTACGAATCTATGAAGTAAAAATTATCTGGAAAATTAAAGTGTGTGAGTCCAGAATATAAAATAAAAATGCTTCCTTCTTTATGCCTTATTCCCAGATAATCTTGTGTAGTTTGTGCTCTGCTTCCTTTGCTGAGCAGGTACCTATTAAATTTTAGAAAGTGGTTCATTGCCCTTAGCAAAAAATACAGTCAAGTAAGGAATTCAAACATCTGCATTCGGATTTTACGAATAAAATATATACCAAAATTGCAATCATCCAAATTTTTGCAGTGTAAGGTGAAGCAGTTTCTAGAACTGAAATACTGCAAGGAAACTAATTTAAAATGGGCACGTGCTGAAGAACCTTTGGAGAACTAGCTGGGATAATCCAGGGTCAGCACTTCGTAAATTCAGCATGAGCACTCTCCCTTTCAAGTATTCTGTTCCTACACCTGAAGGAGCAAATTCCTGTAGTCTTGCTTTTCTTTCATTTAAGAACCCAAGTGTCACAGCCAGGCTGGGGAACCCTGACACAAACAGCAGAGCAGAAATATCCCATCCTTTCCATGGATCACAATTGCACTGCAACATCTCTTGAAAAAAACAACCAAGACACACAAATTCCCAACAAAAAGAAAACCCAACTTTTCTAAAATGCATTTCATTGCAGACATTGAGGTTCTTTTCCCCCAATGCCTGTAAAATGTAGATAACACAGAGGAAATACACTGAACCTTTTTGAACCACAAAACATGAGCTGCTGTTGGAGTTCCAGAAATCCACTGGAGCAGGAGGCAGACTTGAACTCCTCCCCAGTATTCCTCCAGAGAGATAGACAGATAACTGTGATTAATTTTAATCCATCAGAATAATGTTTAAATATTAACAAAACTCATCCCCACATTCGTTTCAATTATTAACACTTTATTATCTATTAATTGATTGTATTATTTTTTCATCAAGTGCTGAAGTTTCTCTCTAGGATTGTTGTTACTCCAGCTCTTTCCTACCACGCTGAATTCACCCATGGCCCTGCTCCTGGGAGTAAATTCAACACCCAGCAGTGAGAAATCCACATCTGGGGCTGAAATTTGGACTTCTCAGGAAGTCTCTTTGTATGACATGAAAATGCCTTTTGTTCTGAGGTTGTAGCACTAGTTCAGCCTTATTTTAATACTCCCAAACTACTCCAGACAGACAAAATCCAGTCCCTCAGAGAACAACCACCACCTCACCAGGTGCAGATCTACCTTTGCACAAACCTAACAGTTTGCTTTTAAATTAAATATTAAATACTTCAGCAAAATATTTAATCACACAGAAAGCAGACTGGGCATTTTGTTTCAGGGAAGATCAGGTCTCTGATAAAGAATTCTCTTTAACCTGCATGTGAGGAACTTCTAACTTGAAAATGCCCCAACCCAGAGGATGTAACTTGTATGACAAGAAACTATAATTACAGGCTCACTTACACAGTATTGATAATTGATTATACTTAATAAATAAAATCAAGTTTTATACATTTCCCCATCTTAACCCCCCATTTTCAATGCTGATTTTCACATTGCTGTTTCTCTGCCTCAACAGAATTAAACCTATACCCTCAGGGAGTCACAACAACTAATGGTTGGGGCATCTTGGTGTTAACCAGGGGGGTTTGGTTATGACTGAGCTCTGAGTCAGACTGAGACACAAAGAAGATTTCAGCCACATCTGCAGATTGTGCTCCAGCTCTGAGGAAACATGCCACAAAAATGCATGTGGCATTCAAATGCCATTTTAATGGAAAATCCTCGGTATTGAAGGACACTGGGCAGTCAATGTTTGTAATACACCCACTTGGAAACAAATGAGACTATTTAGGAGAGACAGGACAAGGGGGAATGGCTTCAAACTGAAAGGCAGTAGCCTTGGATTGGATATTGGGAAGGAATTTTTCCCTGGGAGGGTGGGTAGCCCTGGCACAGGGTGCCCAGAGAAGCTGTGGCTGCCCCTGGATCCCTGGCAGTGTCCAAGGCCAGGTTGGACAGGGCTTGGAGCACCCTGGGCTGGTGGGAGGTGTCCCTGCCCATGGGACTGGATGGGCTTTAAGGTCCCTTCCAGCCCAAACCATTCTATGAGTCTGTGATTCTATGAGTAGAGGGTATCAGAAAAAAAAATTAAATCTGAAGTGGAAAATTTAGGATAGAAAGCTGCATGAAAGTTGGTTTGGAAGGACAAATGAATAACATGACTACCCAGACACACAAGGGGGCTGTGAAGGTGAAAGAGAGGATACAAACAGCTTTAAGAAAGAAACTCCAAAGCTGTCCCTCCTGTTTTGGCTGCTGTTTTGTTTTGGCCATGACACCCCCCTTGCTGCTCCCCTGCTGCCACAAGTCCCTGCAGCACATTCCTGTGGCACAAGGATGGCCCAGTGCTTCTCCTTGCCCATCTGCCATGGCCATTCTTCCATAGATCACACCCTGGAAACACAGGCCAGGCTGGATGGGACTCAGAACAACCTGGTCTATTGAAAGGCGTCCCTGCCCATGGTAGGAGCAGAAATAAAAGGATCTTTAAGCTTCTTCCCAACCCAAACCATTTCATGATTCTGTGATCCTGAAGAAAACAGTTATCCAGCTTTAGGAAGCAGTTTAGCCCAAAGCCAGAGCTCCCACCAGAAGTCAGATGACATTCATGATGCATCTGAGAATCCATCCATCAGGACAGATGATGACATGTCCCACAGCTGGGAGCTGCTCAGGAGTCAAAGGGGCCAGGAGCAACACCCAGACAACCTTCAGAGCTGGGAATTAAAAGGTTACAAGCAGAGAGCGGGGAGAAGCTTTTGGACTTCCAGCATATCAAAGGCTCAGTGACACTGAAGTAATAAGAAATAATGAATATTTAACTTCCAGTTCTTATGAAAAAGCCCATTAATGTTTTATTTTGTCATCCACAATAAAGGAAGAAATTAGACCATTGATTCCTAATGGCATATACAGTGCTCTAGCAAAATTGCTGCACCCAAACCAAGGCTGTCCATGGTAAGGGCAGGAGGAATGGGCAGCTGAGGTCCATGCCAGGCTGTGTTTTGCCTGTGCCAGCCTCATACATGAAACCAGCACTTCCCTGCGCTCTAGAAAATATCTGTGAGGGCAGAACATGAGCTCAGAGAGGGGTGATATGGCTTACAAATCTCAAACCAGACCTTGTCACTCTTTTCCAAATCATTGTGGTGTCTTTCAATAAGGAGGTGGTCTCAGACAGGAGGCAGAGATTCCCATTCCAGCTGTGACAGACTTTACATACAATCCTACCGAACTTTTTTTGTGTCTAGACATGATATACCTCCTTCTTCCATCTTTTGGGACCTGCTCTCTTCATATCAGAAGTTTCTCAGGATGGACAAGTGTACACTAAATATGCTCCCTGGACTTCCTATGGGATACATGGGTTTATTCTAATAACAATATATTTAGTCACAGTTTTAAGCTACTATTTAAGCCTTATTTTGAGGTGCATTTTTCCCCTATTTGCCAGAAAATGCAGGCTTTCAATTACAAACAAAAGGATGCTTAAATAATTCCTGTACCAGTTCATAAATATGACATAGAGATTTAACAGAGGAATTGGCATCACCTGTGACCCTATAAAAATGATGAACTGAAGTGTGCAAACCCCAAGTAACATGAGTGAGAAAGTGTCCAGGGTATTCAGCAAGGTGCAATCAGTGGAGTTCTACACTTGGGAAGACCCGAGAGGGAACACCATCTGCTCCTGCACAGCACAGTGGGCACACTGCTTCTGTGCTCTGTGGGCTTTGCAGTGCAGATGAAATGACACCAGGACACCAAGATACAGGTGACAATGACTGACATTTGGGTTCCTGAGACCTACTGCTCCTGTGAAAAACAGGGAATTGCAGAGACTTGGGAACTACAGGGCTGCTCCAGCCACGGCTCTGGTCTGGAGATGACTGGCAGGAGATAAAAGGTATGTGTATTAAAGCACAACTGAGATAAAATCCAGGATTTTCCTCTCTGGAGGAATCAGTAACAATGGCAATAAACACAGCATCTGCCCCAATTCCTTCCTCCTCCTTCCCCACAGAGAATCACAGAATTCCAAGAATGGTTTGGGTTGGAAGGGACCATCCAGTGCCACCCCCTGCCATGGGCAGGGACACCTTCCACCAGCTCAGGTTGCTTCAAATCACATCCAACCTGGCCTTGGAGACTTCCAGGGATCCAGGGGCAGCCACAGCTTCTCTGGGCACCCTGTGCCAGGGCCTGCCCGCCCTCCCAGCCAAGAATTTCCTCCCAGTATCCCATCTAAAGCTCCTCTCTGTCCCTGTGAAGCCACTGCCCCTTGTCCTGTCACTACATGCTCTTCTGGAAAGTCTCTCTCCTTCAAGTTAGACATGGTCTAACACACACAATAAGGTCACACTGATGGCACCAATTTCCAGCTCAGTCCCACCTCCAAGGCACAACTCCCACCTCTCCACCCCCTCACAGGTTTCTCCAAGCTCTCCCTGCCCCAGGGAGCCAAAATGCCCTCTATTTCTTACTCTTTTCATGCTTTTCCTTCTTCTCATTCCAGCAGTGCCGTGCCCCTGGAGAACACCCTGACTCACAGTGGGATAACCCAGCCTGGGGGGCCAGATGAGAACAGTTTTACTAAGCTGGGTTCAGCTAATCAGGGTTTCACTGCAGCTCCCCTGCTCTACCCCAGTCATTTATTACATGCCAGGACCTGCACATGCAGAACTGCTTTGCATATACTATTACTTATCACAAGCATTTAGTCCCAGGACCCTCTGGAGGGCACATTAGGAAAGATTATGGAGTAATTTGCCCCAAACTCCCCTGGAGAATGCCAGTGCTTCAGGACAGAGGACACACACGCCTGCTGCCATCGCCCAAGTGACAAGGATGACTAGTGAAAAGGTTAAAGCTTCCTGCTTTGGATTCTCTGCAGGCTAAACTGGCCCCTAATCCCTAATAATTTAATGTATTTGCATTAAGGTACCAGCAAGTCAATATTTGCTTTAGCCTATTGCACAAAATAATTCCGAATGTTTCTTCTAAACCTGGCTCAGTTTCATTTCTTAACACTAAACCACCTTTATTTCATAATATGCAAGTAGCCTAATTAATATTTCATGCTCATTACTTAGGCTCAGTCTCACAATAAGCAATTCCAAAGCCCAGCTTCCATAGGACTCTGGCTGGAGCTTAATCTTCCCTGTTGTATATGGAGTGCACCTCTGGTTTGCAATGGATTTACATCAACCTGATTTGTTCCTACGATCAGACATAGACCTTTACTGTTAATTAAAAGAGAAAAATAAGGGTATCATTGTCTCTGCAAACAGGGGGTTTATTTCCTCTATTTCCTCTTCCTCTTCTCATGTTCTTCCTCTGCACCTTTTACCTACAAGGCATAAAGTACAGAGTAATTCCCAAACACAGAGTTTCTGAATTTAATCTAAATTAAGCCCCATGTCCAATTTTGCAACAAATCCCTGCAATGTGAGTATTCACACGTGGTAAATACTCCATGATTGTAATTATATACCTAAAAATCATACCGTGATAGTGTTGCCTAATGCTCCAGAGCAGATTCTTCTATCATTCTGCACACAGAATCCATCTGATACATCTCTGTGTCGTAGCTCTGTTTGGCCTCAGGCTAAAACAGTAATTTTTTCAAACTATTTCTTCCCAACATAAATGTTTCTGCTGGGGAAAGTGGACACTTTCTTTCTCATTTGAAAATCTTTGAATTCAAGCCACACAGCTAATAAATATGTCTGGAGTTCATTTGTTTTCTGGAAACACCAGCTTGGTTTTTCCTGTAACAGACAGAACTCCTGAATTACTCTTCATTTTAGGAAGTTGAGTTGCCAAATTTCAAAGCATTCTTCCATAGGAAGAACCATCAAACAGCCAATTTTTTTCCTAGTCCTTTTCCACAGCCTTTCCAACTGCAATTGAGGAAGACAACTATGGTTGGAAATGTGCCATTTCTACTCCCAAACACTCTGATATAACTGGATTAAAAATATATATATACAGTCAGATTTATTTCCAAGTCTAACATGGAATGAAACCACCTTTCTGGAGTGCAGGAGCATCCTTCAAATTATTCCTTCTGGGAAATCAACACATCTTCCTTTTACAGGAATAAACTGAATATTAGGCTAAGCTTTCCATGCTGCCAGAGCAAATCTGGAGCATCTTCTCCTCGAGGACCAACTTGGGGGCCTGGGCAGAGCCATGGGGAGCCCCAAATGCTCTGGGAACACATGGGGAAGCCTCAATTCCATCAAAGATGCTGCTCCTGTGAGGGGCTTGGGAATCCTGCACTGCTGATAATTAACATCCATCCCTCCTGTGCAGCAGGAGCTTCCCTGCTGACTCTCCTACCAAAAGATGCAGCATTTTAATATTAAAGAGCCACAGGGAGGGAAAAAGAGGGAGAGGGTGGGAGGGAAGAAATGGACTGTTAAATTCATAAGTTTCTGTGCCTAAAGGGGATCAAACTCACTCTAAAAATACCCCTTTGGACATTCTATGGACAGAGCTCTCACAACTCGGTGTCAGCTCAGGCAGATGAGCTGAATATCCACAAATTCCTCACCCAGCACACATAAGTGACTTTTTTCCCAGCTCTGCTGGAATAGTGTGGGAAGAACTGAGAAGATCCCACCTAACCAGAGCTTGTCCTGTACCTATTCCTTCCACTGGCTCTGGGCAGAGAGCACAGTGATGGAGGTGAGGAACCCGTGATTTCAGGCACTGTTTTCCTCAAAGATCAATTTTTGCAAGTGCAAAAGCCTGTACAAGGAGGTTTAATGCTTGTTTTTTGGAAGCAGTTGTGCAAAAAATCCCAATCACACCAATGCTAAAGGAAAATCAGGTGAATTCTATTAGAAAAGTTGGATTCATTGTCACTGAAATTCCCTCCTCTCTGGAGTTGTTTGCTCAGACTGATAAATGGGAAGAATTAATAGATCTAATGCACAAAATATCTTCATTAATATGAAACCCTAAATACACCAGTGTGGGGCATTCTGAAGTTTCATCCTTCTGAATCCTGTTATTCCTATGGAGAAATGGCAGCAGAGTGTTGAGCAGACAGGAAGGCTGGAAGACTCATTAAGCCACTTTTAAACCGTGAGAACGTGCAAAACGGAATATTTTCCAGGGTCATTAAAATAAAACTTAATTACAGAACTCAGGTTTATCTGTGTCACCCCATGTCACAATACTTCAAGGCAGGTGATGAGGGGAAAAAGGCAAAAAAGCTCAACAAGTGCATCCAGCAGCAGAGCAGGAGCTGCAATTATTCATCATCAGCCGTGCAGTGACAGATCCCAAATAATTAGCATTACTCACGTTAAGTTGTGCAATTCCCCTGCCTAAAGAGGGACCATAAAGAATTGTAATTATAAGGCAAAGATGCTCTGGAGCTGCTGCAGAGCCAGAGCCACCCCAGAAATGCACAGTGGAGCAAAGCTGGGGTGAAGAGGGGAACAAACATCCCTAATAATGTGGAGGGGCAAAAAATGCAGCTGTCAAAGCAGAAAAATAAAGGATTTGAAGATTCAGGTGTACCTTGCAGGTTTGGCAGGGCTGTGACTTTGCATTTAAAGAAAAACTAACTAAATAAATAAAATAATAAAAAAGGACAAAAACACTAAAAAGAATCAGAATTTTAAAAAAATAATCAAACAGAGAAAAATAATCACAAAAAGAAAAGTAATAGAATAATAAAAAAGAAGAAACTGAAGAAAAACAAAAACAAAAAAGCATCACAAAAAACAAACACACGAAAGAAAAAAGATACAAAATATAACAAAAGGATAACAAAGTATACAAAAATACTCAAAAGGATAACAAAGTATACAAAAATACACAAAAGGATAATAAAGTACACAAAAATACACAAAAGGATAACAAAGTATACAAAAATACACAAAAGGATACAAAGAAACAAAAATATACAAAAGAATACAAATACACCAAAAAATACCAAAACACAAAAAGTTAAACCACACAGAAAGGATACAAGAATAACAAAAAAGATACAAAAAAGGAACAAAACACTTAAAAGAAACAAAATGCAAAGCAAAAAGAAGCAACAAAACTACCAAAACCCCAACTAAACCTAAAAAAGAGACCCAAGATGTTTCCCTGTTCTGCAGGTTGGTTTGTTTTCCTCCTGCCCTATAAAACACAACCCTTTTCCTTGCTAATTTCCTTCCAGCTGCCCCTGACATGATAATTTGCTCCAGTTTGACCAGCAAACACCTCAGTTCCACCTGGACATCCCGACCTGATGGGTTTTAAATAGAACATTCCCTTTCTCTCCCAAGCTCGGAGTAAATAAGGCCATCCCACCACCTTTGCAGATAAACTACATTTCTCCTGTTCAGTCACCTAAGAACACATGGAAAGACATTTTACACCATCTCTCATGTGGTTTCACACACAGGTAACAGAACCATGGAATAGTTTGGGTTGGAAGGGACCTCAAAGCCCATCCAGTGCCACCCCTGCCATGGGCAGGGACACCTTCCACCAGCCCAGGGTGCTCCAACCTGGCCTTGGACACTCCCAGGGATCCAGGGGCAGCCACAGCTTCTCTGGGCACCCTGTGCCAGGGCCTGCCCACCCTCCCAGGGAGGGATTCCTTCCCAATATCCCATGTAACCCTCCTATCTCTCCATTTGAAGCCATTCCCTCTTGTCCTCCAGCTACAGTTCCCAATGAAAATCAGAAATTTTATCTCTGCAAGCACCTCTGTCCACAAAGATAATTGCCATCTACTTACTGTCCATAGAGAGCCCAAGGTAGAACAACCACTAAGGCACCATGAAAGTCAGGAGGAGATTCCTGGTGGCTTCAGCAGAGTTTGAGTCCCTTCTCCATAAGGAATTGCAAGAGACTATAGCACAGTTTTAATAAATCTTCAAAATCTGGAAGGACACTGCCTCGATGTGCAGCTGTCCCCATTTATTAAAAAGACAGAAAGAAGCTGCTTCCACTCAGAAGGAGCCAAATAATAGTAAAAAAAGCTGCCAGGCAAAACCTGGCACATCCCACAGCAGCCAAACCCAGAGCTCATTAGCTGGGAATGCCTGCACAGTCCTGGTGACTTTTCCTACTCGTGCCAGCTGGGAATGGCCAAGGTTGCAAATGGTTGTAGTAGGATACTCTAAAAATCTAAGCAGTGCTAAAGAGAATCTGCTTTTCAGCAGGGGAAGTCAGTGTCTGCTGAAAGGTTCCTACAGAGAACCTGAATTCTAAGTCCTCAAAACTGAAATGTATCAGAAACACACTTTGTAAGGAAAATGTGGTGTATTTAGTCAGCAAACAACTGGCAAAAAAGAAAATCAAATTCCTCCATGAGCCAGGAGAACAAAAATGTTAAAAGGAATTGTTCCAGTAAAGGTTATTTGAGATGCATTTTAAGAAGCAAAAAGCAGCAGTCACTTGAGAATAAACTCAGACGTCTCAGCCCTGCATTAGATCAAGGTTTGTCACTTCAGCTCTGCCCCACTGGTGAGCTGTGAGGGACATCAGACACAGCTGAGAGGCTGAGAAAGCACATTTTGTTCAGAGAGAGAAAAGAAAAGATAAAAAAACCCCATTTCAACAGCAGCAACAACAACAAAAACCCAACAAAACATGTGGGCTAAAAGAGGAACTCAGAAATAGTGACTCTATAGAAAAACATGCTGATTTTATACCAAGATGTGCAGCAAACAAGGCTGTGACCCCAAACTGCAGAGAGACCCCCAAGAGGTGGAGAGACAGACACAGACATGGAGCAGCAACACGTCCCATCACTGCCCCAGAGTGCAGGGACTCACCACGGCACCCCAGCCCTGCCAGGCTCACCATGAGCTGCCCAACAGCACTTGGCATCTGCCCATCCTGGTCCCACCACTCACCAACCCAAAATCTACTTTTCAACACCCAAAACTAGCTTTTAACCAGCTCAGAACTTACAGACCTTCCTAAAGGGCGTGTGTCTCTCCTCCTCACTGCTCAAAGGGGTTTGGATGCTTCTCTTGCCCCGTGTCCTTGTCCTCGATGTCACCTCCCTCCTCAGCAGACCCTGGGCCAGGGGCTGGGACTGCAGCTCTGCAGCCCAGAGCAGCTTCCACCAGGAATCATGACTATTCCAGGGAATTTAACCTGAAATGCTCTGCAGATGCAACGAGGGGCCATTTAAGCAGTGACTCATCTTTTCTCGGATCCTTTTAAGGAATGTTGCTGGCACGTTTTCAAGGCGGATTTCTTCATAGGGTTGCAATTTGCAGGGTGATACATCCCGGAGCTGGAAATATGGATCATATGGCAGCAGACCCACATTTATCAAGGGGAAAGCATTTAGCACTATATTTTCCCATATGTGGGACTTCCAAAGGCTGATCTTAAAATATCTGAGTTCGTCCTTCTGCCCTATTTCAATGAACTCTTATTTTAAAAGAAGTCAGCTGAACTTAGCCAAGAAAGATTTAAGTTCTGTCTTCTATTACAGCTGAGAAAATGGTATTTTAAATACTTTTAAAATGAGTTCCTGGACTCAGCTCATTTCTGTCTCCGTCAGAGCAATCTCAAACTATTCCAATGCTGTTTATTTGTTGGGTTTTGGGAGATTTTTTTGCAGTTACCACCATCTTTTCACCTATATTTGCTCATTTTCTGAGAGGGTTTGCTTCAAATAGAGGCAATTGACTTATCAATAAATTTTAAACAGACACATTCCTGAAAGTACCATGAAGCTCTGTGTAATTAGTGTGTAAGCAATTAAAAATCCTCATGGCCTCTAATTTCTCTTAGATCAACATGAAACCCTTCCACACACTCATTTTTCCACCCTGAATATACCCTGGCTACAAATATGTTTTACAGAGACGACCAGGTTCCTTTCAGGAGGATCTCAGGATTCGTCAGAAGAGCCTCCACCAATTTATGAGATGTGGCCTCTTTTCTTTTCAATTTCATTTCCCAAAAGCAAATGAATTTTGATCATTCTAAATTCTCTGGTGGACCTCACTGTGCACCTGCCTTTGCTGCGTCACAAACTGCAACTGCCTGCTCGATAATGCCTGAAAGTATTTTTATCCCTCTTTCCCAAGAGGAATGGGTTGCAGATGGGTGAAAGTGGCACACTTTGAGACAAAAAATACACCCAACTGAGTCAGAGAAGTCTGATGATTCATTTAAAAGGAAGGAAATAGGAAATAAAGAGATTTGGTCTTATGTCTTGCTCTAAAACAAGGGAATAATATCTAATGCATCCAGGTCACTAATTTGGACAAGTCAGCAGGGAACTGGGCAACCACCTGCATGGAAACAGCCCAAAATTCACAATTCATAATCACTAATTAAGCTAATTCCTTATGTTTCAATTACTTGTCAGTGGAATGAGGTACGATGGCTAGTCCTGGAAGGCTGAAGAGATTCAGAGCAAAATAATATTCCTGAAAGTACATCCAGTGATGGAGCAGGGATTGACACATCACTGGAACCAAAGGATCAGGGTGCTAACCTGTGCTCTGCACATCAGAACTCACTGCCTGAACACACAGAATTTATTCTTTCTACCTACTGAAACTCAAATTAATCCTTATATCAAGCAACCTTTCCTCACTGATCTTTAATACTTACTACAAGAATTAAAAATCCAGTTTTAGGTCAGGACATTGCCAGCAAGCCCCAGGAGGCCAAAGGCTCCAGTTCATCCTAGAAACTTCAAAAAATATGTCAAAAGCATTACCAGTTCTGAGGGAGACAAATATTTGTATTCAAGCCCATTGGCTAAAGAAAACATTTAATAATGAGTGGCATTGAGAGCTGCTCTTGGTTCCAAAGCAAGTAACAGGCAAAAGGTTCTGCAAGTGCCTTCTGAATATCCTTGTTTTGGTGTTCCACAAGTGCCTTGACAAGGCTAAAACACAGAAATCTTCTCAGAATACTGGTTAAAAATTACCATCTTGAGAATATCAGGGGGAAATTACAATTTATTCAATGCCAGGCTGGGATTTCAGAGATTTACTGAAAAATACTCAACTACCTCAACTCTAACCCCCCGTAGCCACCTGCTCTCCTCCAGCTCCTCCCAAGGAAGGTGCATTTCCCACCTCCAGTGGGGACTGACCCCATCCTCACCCACCAGCCCTGAGGACAGCACAGCAGCACCCCAGGAGTGTTGGGGGACCTGAATTCACCCCACACTTCCCAGGACTTCACCTACCAGCTTTGCATATAAAAACTCAAGCACAAGCCTTTCAGAGAGAGATGAAAATCCTGTGCAACAAGCAGGGCTTTGGCAAAAGCTGTGCATCTTTATTTGGGAGGGGGGAAGCTTAGAATGTTGGAATGGACTGGTTTCATGAAAACTTCTCTTTTTTCCCTTGGCAAAGTGAAAAAAAATTGCTATTTTCTGGGACAGCTTATTGAGGAAATGAGGCTCTTTACACTCGTGCAGCCCATCCCATCTATCCAACCCCCTCCACTGCTGGCAGACAGGGCAGTTTCAAAGAGAAGAAACTCAATCTGGTGCCTCCACTGAGAAAAAGGAGATGGCAAATTCTGTTTGAGAGCAGCTGAGTAGCAAATCTCAATGTATTTTCTGGACACTCAGCCAGCCTGTGCATAACACAGGCTGGGAGTAACCCTGTAGTATCTCCTGCCTGCTGGGGAAGGCACAACATGCACCAGCTCTGCCCCGTGCAGTGATTGGGAATGCAAGGCAGGAGGAGACCAAACCAGCCTTTTGGGCTCACAGGTTACAGAGTATCTTGTTTTGTAAGAAAGCCTCGATTTTTAAATACCTGGAGAGAATTACTTTCCCAGTTATTTTGTGCTCTGGGGTTATTATTAACCTTTTTACATAAATCTGCATTGTAGAAATGTAAAGCCAAGCTGGTTAATGAAAACAACCACCCTGCAGGGACACAGCAGCTCAACAGATGATCAAAAAGCCCTTTTGCGTCATTAATCTGCAGGATTTCATGAAAGAATTAAGAAAAATATCTATTCCTCTAACACAGGCACGAAACATCCTTGAAAATATCTATCTCTTCCTCAAAACTGGTTTGCCCAGAACCACTGCACAGCAACAAAGACTCCCTCAAATCCAAACCCAAGTCATTAAGCACAGGCACTCGGTGGGAAAGAACTCCTTGCCCAGTGGAAGAGGTTTCATAGCTCTTAAGTTCATCCCCTGCCATTTGTTCATTAATTCCCAAATGAGGGATTAGGAGCTCAGACAGTGTCCCTTTGTCTCCCAGTGTGGCACTCAGAGGATACAACCACAAGTCCCTCATTAATGGGTGTCCTCCTCACCCCTCTGTCCGAGCCAGAACTTGTGGTGTGACGACAGAAACCACGTGGGAGCTCCGGCCAACACAAATGTCAGTGACCAGCAAACAAACCCCGCGTGTTCCACGGCAGCCTCTCCCAAACGCATGGAAAATCTGCTGGGGCAGCAGCTCCACACCCTCACACCTCAAAGCTCCAGCCCTCAGAGACACAGAAATCTGCCCAGCATCTGCCAGGTGTCTGCGTGCAATGCAGCAGATTAGACGAAAACAACCCTTTGGAACAAACATACCTATTAAATCCAGGGGAGGGATAACAGTTTCCAAGTTCTTGGACTTAATGAGGCAACAGCACTTAGGGCTGACTCTTCTTAAATGTATCTACAGAAATAATTCCCTTGTAATGAACTTGTGTCAACTGTCTTTGTCTTTTCTGCATGTTAATGATAAAAAACTCCATCCAAATTACCCCAGGCACTGAACAGCCAGTGTCCTGTGCCTGCCCTCAGCCCTGTGTGCAAGGACAGAGCAGCAACCACAGGCAAAGGGGGATCAGCCCACCCAGGAATAACTCTTTCCCCTCGTTTGCCGTATTCAGACACCATCAGCAATTTTGGTTTCGGCAGGATATAAAATGCTAAGCTTGGCAGGGAAACCTTCAGAAGAAAATGACTCTTTTCAAAGGTGGTAGTGAGGAAATATGCAAAGTGAGATCTCTCCAAGAGATATCTGCCTGCTTGGGAATCCTATTTCCAGCCAGCCAAGGAAGAAGGTGTAGTCAAATAAACAGATTAAAAACCTGTCCATACAACTGAGCAATGATCTGTCTTAGAGCTCCAGAGGAATAACTTCTGCTGCAACAATTTATGATGTGGCATGACAGGATGGGTTTGGAGGAAACATGTCAATAGTGCAGCAGCATTTAAAGAAAATCCCCAAGTAATTTGTCACGTCCCTGTCAGGGCAGACTCAGGCGCGAGTCGTTCCGTAACGAGACATCAGCTTTTAGAAATTGGAGTTGCAATGACTTTCAAGGCTTGTGTTGCTGACATGTGGCTGATTTGGTTAGTCAGGGTATAATTTTGTGAGTCTGCTCAGCACACATGCGTGGCATGGGAAGCAGGAATCCACGTGGGCACATCCTGAGCATTCACAACGAGTGGCAGAACGGCTGAGGAGAAAAGGAGCAGCTCCCTCAGACAAACAGCAAGTTCTGCAAACATTTCTCCGAGCACTTGGGATGGGTGGGAGAGCCAGCCCTGCAGAGAGCACTGTGCTTTGGGGGGGGGGGGACATGGAGGGCTGATGCTAATGAGGGCTGGCACCTCACCAGGGCTGGCGTGCCAGGGAGGGAATGGGCCAATTCTGCCTGGGAGCTGGGTGGGAGGGCATGGGGTGTGTTTGTTCCTTATGGAGAAACATCACTCCAATGACTCCCATCCAGGATGGATCAGGGTGTTGTTGGAATCAGGCTGTCAGAAAATGAGGCAGCTCCTCCTCCCATGAAGACTGAGGGACTGTCACCTCGAGATAAAGCCCTGGTAATGCTGATGATTTGGTTCACAAATCACATCATCTCTCTGTGCAATCACTTCGCTTTTCAAAGTCTTTCTGGTTGCCACAAACTGCATTCAGAGGAAATGGTAATTTCAATTTCTAGTTGGATAACCTTCATAGTTTTTACTAACTTAATGTTTTATGTGATTAAAAAAGACACTAATGTCACAGAGTCACAGAATATGCTGAGTTGGAAGGAACCCACAAGGATCACAAAGTTCAAACCTCAACCCTGCACAGGACCATCCCCAAGAGGATCATCCAAACCCTCCTGGAGCTCTGGCAGCCTTGGGGCTGTGCCCACTGCCCTGGGGAGCCTGGGCAGTGCCCATCACCCTCTGGGGGCAGAGCCTTTCCCTGAGATCCCACCTAACCCTGCCCTGACACAGCTCCAGCCCTTCCCTGGGTGCTGTCCCTGGTCCCCACAGAGCAGAGATCAGAGCCTGCCCCTCCTCTGCTCCTCCCAAGGAAATTGTCCCTGCAATGAGGTCTCCCCTCAGTCTTTTGGTGTTTGTTTTGGTTTCTTTGACGTTTTGTTTTGTTTTTTCCTATTCTTCTTCTTCAGCTCCCTCTCTTAATTTGCCCCCACTGACTTCATTCAGGTTCTTGCCCACGAGAAGTATCATTTATCAGAACTGGCTTCAGGACTTTTCCAATCAAAATGCCATTGGTAAATTAATTCTTTAAGCCTCTTTATGTCACAGGATGCAAATCTGTATACCTAAGATCTACTTTTTGCTATTAACTCTTACATTTTTAATCACTTCCCATTCTCTAGCATTTACTTACAATATTCTGTCAAATAATGCATTTAGAAAAATAATTCAATAGCTCAGTCACTTGCAGAAAATGAATTTCTCTTTCCATTTCCTGAAGGGACTTGTGTTGTTTTTTTGCTTTTAAATTATTTCTTTATACCAAAGCACAGGACTAAAGTCACTTTGTTATTAAATCTGTCTCAGAAACACCTGACTGGAAGGTGGCACAGCAGAAAAAGGGAATATTGCTGACAGCAGAATGGAATGCATAAATGTTCAAGTCTATGGAGGCTATAGCTAATATTGCAACCAGTGCTTTAATTCATGCCACAGCTTTGGTCTCCCTCCCTATCCACACTTGGAATTGGCCTCACATTTGCATTTTCATGGAATCAAAGAATGGTTTGGGCTGGAAGGGACATTAAAGCTCATCTCGTCCCACCCCCTGCCATGGGCAGGGACACCTTCCACCAGCCCAGGGTGCTCCAAGCCCTGTCCAACCTGGCCTTGGACATTTCTAGGAACAGGGCAGTCACATCTGGGGAATTTCTCCTCCTGCAACACACTTCTCTATTGTTTGGATTGGTTTTCTTTTTTAAGAGTGAACAGTCTCTCAAAGTTTTGGATTTTAGGACAGATTCTTTCAACTAAAATGGTCCTGCATTTTCCCAGATTGAAGACTAGCAGACGTATGTTGGTTTCTTGTGCCCAAAACACAAATTCTTAGTCCATTTCCTGGAAGCACTTCTCCCTTCTCCTCCAAATTCAGCACAGATTCCACCTGTCTCATAGACGTGTCCTTTGCCATTGTCACATCATTAAGCCTCTAAGAATCCCAGTAAACACCAGCTTAGGAGACACTTCCAGTTTAAGCTTCCAGAACACCAACTCCTCCTCCTCCCTCTTGGCTCTACCATTGTGAGATGGAGATGCTCCACCTCAGAGTGACTAAGCAGGACAATCCCACAGCACAAGGACCAGACACCAGGACAGCAAAAGAGGGAAGGAAATGCAATTAGAGAATGTAACCACAACTGCAGTGCACTGAAAAAACAATAATAATGCTGTCTACTCAACATGGATTTGGTGATTAATACAGAACTATGGATCTTCAAGTCTTCTGTTTGAACTAATGAAAGCTAATTAAGCAATGAGAAATAGTTCATGTAAACGTTAATGAGTTTTTCTAACCCTTAAGGAGTTGAAATAACCATAATTAATAAAAATATAAAGATGGTCCTTTACTTCTTTTACTTTTGATGACAAGACGCCTGCTTTCTACCTTCCCTGCCAAAAGGGATTTTAAAGGTAAAGGGCAACACTAGTACCTTATCCAATAGGGAAGGAACTGCAAATCATGCTCCACATATAAAAGGTTAGCATTTTCTACACCTTTTTAAACTTATTTCCTCACAAAAAGATGCTTTACAGTGATCAGACTCTTAATATAATTCATTTTAAGCACAAGCTTGGACCATGAGCTGAGCAGAGAGCTGGAGACTGTGTGGGAAAGATACAACTGAAGGAGTCATGGAGGATTAAATTTCTTTTGAAATACTTCAGGTACCTGCTGAAATTCTCTTTAAACTCTCAGTAATTACTTTTTGGCACTGTCTGGGAATGGCTGAGGTCCCAGAGGGTGAGATGGTCAAACAGAACAGCTATTTTTAGGAATGGGCAAAAGGAAATCTACACAGTCTAGTTTGAGATTGCTGGAAAACCCAGGAACAAATAATTAAACAATGACATTATAAACACCCAGAGGAACATAAAGGGAGAAGAAACAGCCAAGATGTATTTGTGGAGAACTAATCACAGCAACCCAGTCTTTTTGTGGTCCAGATCAGGATAACCATTCTGTCATAGGAGGGAATCAGATGTGATTCCTTTTGAACAGACAAACATATTCCTCGATCACAGCACAGCAGATTTACCAACTTCTGAGCTTGGACTGACAATAAACACGCTCAGAGAACAGTTTTTAGCTGTTCATTTCCACACTGAGGGACCACACCAGCACATCTCCACAGGTGTTTGACTTGGTCCCATATTTTCATGAGTGACTCAGGTCACAGGCAGCGTGGAGGACCCACCAGCACTCTGAAGGACAGCACTAACATCCCAAATTATGCAGAGAAAACCATCTGAAATCATGAAGATAATAAAAAGATATGCAAGCTCCTTCCTGTTTTGGAAATAATCAAGGACAGGCTTTAAAAGATGCTTTTTAGGATGAGCAGCAATACAGTGAGGACAGAGAGGCTGGAAAGGATAAAACCTAAACGTGAGTCAGCACGGCGAGCCTGCCAGACACAAGTGGTGTTTGGGGAAATATTAACAGATGTTAACCACAGGACACAGGAGGTAATTATTCAGAGGAGATTTCGGAAACATGACCTAGAAAGAAGGATATCTGCTCCCTGTGTAGAGGGAGAGGACTGAAAATGAGCCATGGCAGCAATATCGCAGTGCATTACAGGGTGTAATTAAGAAAGCTCCGCTCAGTTGTATTTGGGAGCACGAGCAGTGGCTGCCTTAATTCACAGAGAGGAAAATTAAGGGCAGAGAGTCTCCAAAGCTTTCTGAGCCAGAGAGATAGTTAATCATTTGAATACATTTTCTCCAAGAAGGCTGCTGTGACCTATTGCTGGAAGCTTCTGAGATGACCTTGACACAAGCCCCTCTCCCGAGGCAGGGTGGTCCACTGGGCTGAGCTGGTTGACCCCTTAGGATCTTGTGCCAGATTTACATTCTGACACTTTCTGAGTGTCAAAACCCAAGAAATAACATCACATAGAATCATTATCTCCTCTGGATAAAAACCATCATTTAATTTGGCACAACTGCTGCCCAGCACAGCTTCATATGATCTTCCTTTCCCAATTCCTATGAAATGCTGGCAGGTCAGGGCAAATATGTACAATATTTGAGAATCTGCAAAGGATCTGTCCCTAAAGGCACCTCTTTATCCCAGTGCTCCCAGTTTTATCTTTCCCTAAGAAATGCAGTCAAATAAAACCAAATAGGAAAAGCTCCCTTGTTACACTTCTAACACTCCTGTATACATTGGTTTCTCCTCCCTATTATCTTCAGGGAAAAGCCATGCAGGAGGAAAGGGGTGGTGTGTAATACAATTCCTCCATTGTGATAGTTTGCATTACATATTCTTACTCATTTTTGCTCAATTTACTGTGGATTTGGTAGTGTTTTGCAGTAAAGCTTTTTCCAGCATCAGACTGGAATTCTGTATTTCAATTCAGTGAAGTAACACATGAGCTCTGCTGCTGCTGAATTCATTTTAACTTTGTCTTTTTATGTGATTTTATTAACTCATTTATATAAAACTGGATTACAGTTTATTACCAATCTATTTTCTCTGTGTCTACAAGTGTAGAGTAATACAGCAGCTAAATTTGAAATAATAGGAATAACAAAAGTAGTATTATGCACAATTATAGCCAGTAGCACCCAAAATCAGACATCCTTAATAACAAATGACAATATTATATAAAAGAAATACCCCCTGAAAACCGATTTTACACGGTATATTAAAGACTTGATGGCTCAGGAGATGGGTAATAGAATAAAAAGCCTTTCATCTCAAGGTCATCAATTCAAATACAAGTCAGACTGATAGCAACTGAAAGCCATTTGATGGCAGCGCTAATGAAGCCAGTCTTGTTACTAGAAATTTGAGAAACATCTTAACATTTCAGCCTTTCTCCTGGCCCTGGAAGCACACAACTCCCACAGGGTTTGGAGAGCAGATCCAGCTCAGCAGGGAGAGCTGCATTTCCCTTGTTAGCCACTGCCAGCCCCAGGCCAGCACTATTTTAGCAGCTTCCTCCCAGGTGCCTGCTCTGGTCCAAAATTCAGCAGCACTGCTGTGCCTTTTATTGCCTGGAAGGTTGAAAACCTGGGCTGGGCTTTCAGCAAGTGACCACTTCAGGTGATGCAAAGGCAACACTCAGAGCTGGAACAATTCCATGCATTAACACATCATCTTTATTTGATATCTCACCATTTTGTCTGGAATGCGTCAAATAATGGGCCAAAGTAAACCAATGCAGAGGGTGAGAAAAGAATCCCTGTGCAAACTACAGCAACTGTTCCTCTGCTCTCCCCCCAGACAATGTGCCAGCAAACAGAGCAAAGCACGTATCTCCTCAAATAAAATCCCTGCCTAATTTCCTTTGTTCTGGTATTATACCTACACAATTCACTGTTGCCTCTGGTATTAACATGATGCAAAGCACTGATAAGAAACCCATTGATGCTGTCCTTTTTATGTTGAATGAGATTTTTATTAAAGAAAAACCAATAAAACCACCAAAACACTAGATATGAATTTTCAATTATTCTCAAAAAAAGAAAATAAAAGGCATCCCAGAAGGAATTTGCTTTCATATCTTTCATAGGCAAAGCTCAGGCTTTGCACTTGCAAATCAACACCTCCAGATACCTGTTTGCAGGAGGAAATGGGGACACACAGAAGCAGCAGTGTGATAAATAATCACCATGTATTGAGCAGCCTGGTCTGGTGGAAGGTGTTGCAATGAGACAACCTTTGAGGTCCCTTCCAAACCAAACCAAACCATTCTATGTCTCTGTAGTAACAAGGTAAGTGTTCTCCTTAATCTCTAATTGGAACAAACAGATTTCTTTTTTGAATGAGGCACCCAGACAACCTCTCCAGGTCCCTTCCAGCATCAATTATTTTAAGGGTCTAAAAATTTACCACCTCATGACTCGTGCAAACTCCATCTTCAGGAACCCTTTTGGTTCCAGAAGTGACTAATGGATTCATTTTAAGGGTACCCAGGTGCCTGAAGATGCAGTTTACAACCAGCTTAGCTTTACAATGTCTGGAAAACCAATTCCCTTAATGCAATTTCCCCCCAGTGCAATAACCATTAGAAACTCAGCCCTTACCCAGGGGACACAGCAGAAATGCCCAAATTCTCACTTCTCTGCTATGTCTAGAGATATGTCTCAGCACCTACATTTCCTT
Organism: Campylorhamphus procurvoides; assembly: GCA_013396655.1. Taxonomy (NCBI): domain Eukaryota; kingdom Metazoa; phylum Chordata; class Aves; order Passeriformes; family Dendrocolaptidae; genus Campylorhamphus; species Campylorhamphus procurvoides. Next base: position 96,579 of record WBMV01000958.1, on the reverse strand, counting down.
CACTGAAACCCTGTGGATGCCTTTATTTTTGGTGCTGAAGTTGATCATTTATTCCTATATCCTGATAATCTCATGATATTTATAACCCACAACTCAGTGGGAAGAAAACCTTCAACTCTATGGAAGTTCTCCAGATGGAATAAAAGAATAGTTTGGGTTGGAAAAGAACTTAAAGGTCATCCAATCCCTACTTGTTTCATGCGTATCCAGAAAACTAACTGTCACAAATAGAGAAATACAGATTTAAGTAGATTTTGGAGTGTGGCAAAAGCCCAAATGCATCAGTTAAGGGCATTAGCCCATGTGACACACCTCACTGAAGTCAATTTTCAAGGATAAGTGTGTGACAAGCTGACTGGAGGAACTCTCTTTTAATGCATTATTAATTCATTTATTATTACAGTTATTATAATCTTTATGCAGGGCACTGAAGTTCAATTTGTTCTATATGAGCTAATGTTTTTAATGAGCCCTTTCTTCTCCTCAGGATGGGAGCTTCCTTAACCACTTATTTAGCTTTTAAGCAAGTAGAAAATGACATGATGATGTACCCTCCTCATAAATACAGCTTCCCATATCATGCCCTGAATTTTAAATGAACAGAAATGATTACTAACTTTCACGTTGCCAAATCTCTTTGAAAAGGTAGTAAGACTCCTGAACTCTAAATATAGGAACCTCATCACACAGTAAAATCTTAATTACAATTCCTCTCTGACAAAGAGGACAAATGCATTGAAATCAAAAGCCCCAGTGTAAGCAAAGGCAGTTCTTTGTGGGGCAGAGATTGGAGCCCAGATTAACTTCAGGCTGAAGCCCCATCTGAATGGCTTTGGGTTCATTCTCTGGTCATGCAGGGCAAGGAGGTCACAGGCTGATCCCTGCCCTGAGAAAGCGCTTCAGTCAGGGAGGAAACAGCACATTAATGAGAAAATTGGGTGTGCTCAAAGTTGGGAAGCAAAGGGAAGAAAATAGCACGTTTCCAAACATACACATTGCTGACAAGACATCCAACATCCAGCTGGTCGAGGAGGATTCAGCATTTGGTGACCTTCCTTGCCAAGGGAGAAGGTCAGGGCATTAAAAACCACAGGGATGTGGCACTTGGGGACATGGGTTAGGGGTGGGCTTGGCAGTGCTGGGGGAACGGTTGGATTTGATGACCTTAAAGGTCTTTTCCAACCCAAATGATTCTCTGGTTCTCTATAGAGAGCTGCTCAAGCCTGCACTTTGTTAGCCCTACATTTCCAGGGTTTCCCCCTTGAAATGGAAGAGCTCAGCCCATGGGATGCTTCCAAGAGAACACAGGAGGGGTTGGGGGGATAAAAGGTAGGAGAAGGTTTTGGGGGCGTGTAAAAAGAACCCACACAGATTGTCCCACAAGAAAAGCAGAGTAAGCCTTTATTTTCCTCTCTCCTGGATGCCTAAAAAATAGCCATGGTGACCTTTCCACATGGCTGCTCTTGAAAGAGGGGGAGTTTATAAGCTGACTTACAAACTGACAAGAAAGTGAGCTTTTCAGGTCAGAGATGCTTCTACAATGAGATAAATGAAAATATAACCAGATTTTATGGAGTTCTGAGTTCACACAGCATCTGAAACCACTTCCTGACTACTTGGGGTTTATCAGAAATTATTATATTATTTTCTGCCTGAAACAATCAGTGGATATAATAAAAGAATTTTTAAAAAAAACCAACAAAACAAAACTAACCAACCTTACAAAAATTTCAAGTACTATTAAGACAAACTTCATTATATCAATAACTTCACCTTTCTGAATTTTACAGGCCACAGAAGTTCACCAAATGAAATTCAGCAGCAGATACACAAGAACAATGTTCTCAGCCCTGCTCTCTGCAGCAGTCAAGGCCATGAGCAGAATACAGACAATCCTCATAAATGGGAGCTCAAAAGAAAGTTATGGTGTCAATAATTCCCATTACAGGCAAAACTTCAGCCTTAGAGCTCCTACTAACAGAAGTTAATGGGAAATGCATATATTGGTAAGCACAGACTCCTTTTTCACCAGCCACAATCAGACACAGAATTATAGGAGGGATTGGGTTTTTTTCTGAATAGGATTTAAATATAAATAAATAGTTAGAAATCCTTTGCCAATGTGATTATTTCCTCCAAGCACATCTCACTCCAGGAAGGGTCCACAGGCACTAAAGGACCCTGGTAACAAACTGTCCTGGGGAAGTCCAAGACATAAATAACTCCAGGGCTGCAAACCCTTTTTTCCCTGATGAACAGTTGCTGGCAAAGCCACCACTAAGGCCCTGCTCTTCTGTTATTTCTCTTCCAGCTTTACAGAAATCCAAGGTCCATCCCCCCACTGTGCATCCAACCCTAGGGCTTTGGGGTAACTCACTGTCCCCACAACCCCCACCAGCAGAACGGGGCTGACTGACCTTGAAATCATCAGAATAGAAGAATTGCAGCACCTTTTCTTCCAGATTTGAGGGGAATTTTAAGATGTAAAATCACGATTTCCTCACCAATTAGTTGCTACAACCGGATAAAGCCTGGCTTAGGGCTCAGCTACACACACAATAACAAGTGACTGCTCGACTAGGGAAAAGAGGACAAACAAGCTCCAGCTGACCTCAGAGAGCTTTCAGGCTTTGAAATCATGTCCACAGGCTGCAGGGAATTGAAATCAGCTGGAATTATTCCAGGACATACAGACATGCACAAACAGATATACACAAATACACACACATGTATTTATGCTTGCATACAAAGAATATTAAAGACAGAAATGGTATCAAATGGGTCCACAATGACTTTAACTGTTATGACTCAGAAGAGGAGGGAAATAAAATCTACATCCAAAACACAAATATTTAATTTAAAAGAAAAAAATATGCATTTCTAACCAGTACATGCAGCTGTTTCCTCATCAATGCATGGTCAGTTTGTAGTTTTACATCTGAGGGGTTCTCTTCCCTTTACTGCATCTAGAGGGAAAGACAAATTTGTGAGTTGATAAATGGAATGTCATATGTTGAATTTATCTAAAACCAGCATCTTTGTCAGTACAATTCCTTTGCTTTATTTTTTTATTCTTTTTTACTGAGTTTATGACTGATCTCATTCTCCTTGCCCTTCATTTCACTGGAAAAGGACAGGTTTTTCCATATTTGAATAACAGAAGCCACATACCCCATGGAATAGAGAAAAATGGGCTGAAGGGAGAAAACCTGATTCTTATTCTAAATCTGGTTTGTGACCTTGGAAGGAGTCCCTCCATCTCCCCTCTCTTTCTCTGCCTTTCTTGTCTGCTTACATTACAAGTTTCTAAAGCCTGTTAAGTGTTTATACAGCACCAAAGTGATAAGATTCAGCTTTCTTTGGAATCACAAGATAACACAAAACCAGAAACAATAAACCTTATCAACCACCACTTACATTATTGCTCTCCTGTAGCCCCCTATCATGAAACACATTTCAAAATGATTGTCAATAGTTACCTCCCTTTAAAATTAAAGACAAAATAAAAAGGGCCATGGAAGAAAAGTGTGCTCAAAAGGAAACAGATCCCTTGACTGGTTTTTTACAATATATTCCCTGTGCTTTAAACACATTGACCAAGAGCTGTATTTCTGCATCAGCCCCTCTAATACCCGGCCATGACACTCTGCTGTTGACCTGGAACCTCGATATTTCCACCCAGGATGTTCTCCTACATCTGGGAGCAGCAAAGGCAAGGGAGAGACTTTGGAACTCTGAGGCCACTTTTCCTGCCCTCCCAAAAGAGGGAACACACTCACAGTGTCACCAGGGAGCACAAAGACACCATTTTTGTCTGGTTATACCTTCGTGGGTCACCTTTAAAAGTGATTTTCTTTTCAGTCTCTCCCTAAGAATGACAAGATATTCAGTGAGGCATCTTAAGGGAAAAGAAGTGATAAAGAGGAATTCAGCTAACCTATTCTCTCTCTTGTCACCACTCAATAATCTCTTTATCTGGTCTCATCTCACCAGTTGCAGACAGACTTATTTCCCCGTGGACAGACCCAATCCTTCTTCCACAGTGCACATGCACCTCCTTTCCCCCAGTGTTTTAAATTCATATTGGAACAACCCTCTGAGCTTTTGGGGTACATATGGACAAATTCAGCAAATGCATATAAATGTATAAGATGATTTGCTTATTGTCATCTTTAGTCTTTCAGATAAATCCTGTGTTCAGGGGTGCCCTGAGAACATTTACAGGAACCTCCCCAGCAAGAGCAGTTTGCAATTTCACTGAAACACAATTCACCAGCACATATATTTTAAATTTCGACCCCCTTGTCAATAAATTGTGGTCTCTGATGTGAACAGAAACCGTTTTCTGAAGCTCTGCAGTGATTTAGGTACCTCAATTCTATTTTCAGCAACACCTTAATCCTTCTTGACTTCTATTGAGGCTTTAGCTTAGCAATGTTTGCTCTCCTGCTGGCAACACACTCAGCCTTTCAGAGGGCCTTTACCTCCACCAAGGAATGTGACTGCAATTTGTAATGCCAAATGCAAATTGCCTGACGTGCAGCCAGTGCCAGCTGGGCAGAGCCCAACAGAGCCGTGGCAGCCTGGGCCAAGCTTTGCAAGACATGCCTGGGCTGGGAAACAGCACAAGCCCAAACCCAGTCCCCCTCACCACCACCGGGGCTGAAGAGGGGAGCAGGAATATCCTGGGAATCAGGACAAAACAGGCCATTTGCAGGATTTCAGTTCTCACAGCACCGGATTCAGAGAGCTCAAGGCAAGATGCTGCTCTTACATCAGGTCTAGACTTACTGTCATTATATTTCTCCCACTTATCTCTATATTAAGCCAATTCACTGTAATTGATTAAAACCTCCTCTTCAAATAAAAAAAAAATCTCCTTTTTATTTAGATGCATGGGGGAAAAAATAGAAATTCAACATTATTTTAATCAGATATTCCAAGGGAGGAGGGAATTTTGATTTGTATGTCCCCCTCCTCCTATTTTTCAATCTATCTCCAAAATCACAGCAGAGAATAGTAACTCAAATGCTTTATAGCTGAATTCATTTTAATCAGCTGTCTCCTATCTTTACCAGCTGTTTGTCTGCTTCTCCCATTTATGCTGTGCATCTTGGACTTATCGATCTAGTAAGCTTTAAATTACAGCTATCCATGAAAAAAAAATAAAAAAGAAGCAGGAGGCAAACTGTAACAGGAAAGACCAGACCTGATAAAGGATTTCTGAAGGGCTACTCACTTTTGCTAACAGAAAATCCTAATGGTATTTCCTGGAGAGAAGGTCTGTGGGGCTGAAATGATCAGTGTACAGAGAGAGGAAGGGCAAGCAGAGCTCACAAGCTGAAGGAAAGGATTGATATCAAAAACATTTCCAGTGAAAAGTGTAGGAAAACTTGGGGAAAAAAATTATAGCATACAGTATTAATAACCTGGTCCATAGCACTGGGTTTATTGGGTTTATTAGAGCCAGCCAATTTATAGGAGCTCATTTCAGGGCTATTTTAAACAGCAAGAATTCATCTCCCCCCAAAAGCACTGAGAATATTTCCCATCAAACAGGCAGAGCAGGAGCAGAGCTGATTTCAGTGCCCAAGTGCATCAGGTGAAGCTTCAGCTCAGACACCTCTCTGGGCTCTCCCCACTGAGCTTTTGGGGTGTCACAGAGTCATGGAATGGTTTGGGTTGGAAGGGACCTCAAATATGACCCCATTCCAAACCCCTGCCATGGGCAGGGAAACCTTTCACTCTCCTCCTGAAAGAACCCACCTGACCATAAATCTCCACAATCCCCCACCTCAAATCCAACACTCCACACAGTTTCCACAGGGTGCTGATGGAAGCTCATGGCAACACGAAGCACCTGCTGAAGGTTTTCCATCACTTTGCCCAAGTCTCTTCTGCAACAGGAAGACAGAATAACACCTCAGTGGTCTCTGTCCCAGGTATTCCCACCTGGGGTGATGCTTTTGGAAGGGAAGCACCACCATTCCTGCTGTGCACAGCCAGCTCCTGCTCCCCTTGCTCAGGTAAATGGCTCTGGCTGCAGCAAGATACAGAAGTTTAAAAACCAACCAAGAGGTTTATTTCACAAAAGGATTATTGATACTGTGTGTGTCTTCACGAGACTCTCCCACTCTGTGCTGAAAACTGAATCTGATGTTTGGCTTTTGTACACCTTGTAAACTACAAGGGGAAAATGTGCAACCTCACAGAGTGGGATTTCTGATGACTGGCCCAGAAACCTTGTGGCCTGAATCAAAGTGAGGTGCCCTGGCCTTATAAATCTGTTGGGATTTTTAGAGATGAGAAATTAAAACATAATCCTTTTCCTGTGTGGGTGTGGACAAAGTATGTGTGTGTCTGAACTCCCAGTGCTGCTTCCTGCTCTGCAGAAGTATTTTATTGTCATGATGTGCCACAAGAAGAGTCACTTTGCTCCTTCAATTTTCCAAAAGGTTAGAGGGAGCTGACAGATTCCTGAGCGAGGGAATGCAGATCTTGCTTGTGTCCACTCGCTGAATTTGGCACTGATGTGCAGCCCAGCTCTGTGTGGTGCAGAGCAGGGCAGAGCCAGCAGGACACAGACATGGCTCTAAGACATCTCTCATCCCTTTTTTGAGCTCCCCTGGGGCTGCCTGCTCTCTGAGCACAACCAGCAGCAAATGCTGAGCCTGGATAAGGGCTGGCATGACCTGCTGCCTCTGGCCATGCCACAGATGGCACAGGCAGCTTCCCAGGCTCCTCCACCTCCTGAGGGCAGGGCAAGGGCACACAAGCAGGGATGAGTGGTGCCTGCTGCAATGTGACCTTCACTTTTCATCCATCCATTTCTCCCTGACAAACACACCGACTGATGGAGCAAAAACCTCCGAGTCATTGTGAAAATGAGAAACTAAAATATTGGAATGTGACTTGAACTGTCCCTGCTACAGATCCCTGCAACACGGAGGAAGGAAATTCATGGATTTGGCCCTGCCAAAGCAGACTGGTATCAAAAGCAGGGAATGCTGCCCGGGATGGAGCTCTGGCACTGCTTTGGATGCTCCTGAAGCCAACCCAGTCCTGCAGATTAAACCTTCTGAGACCAGACTCTGCCCTGCAGTGCACACCGTGAAGGTTGATCCTATTTCAGGGACACGTGGGTGGCCAAGGGATGAAAGGACCCCAAATCCCAGCACCCAGCCCTGGGCAGCATTCCCACCAGCTCCAGCTCTGCTGCCAGGGAGGGATAAGCTGCACTTGTGCATATTAACAGCAGGTTTTTCGAGGAAGGAGTTTTGTGAAGCCATAAAAAGATGCATTAAGCAAAAAACAGCACAGGATGAAGTGGATAAACTGTCACAGCAAAGGTCAATGTCCTTACAGCTTGTGGAGCCCACCTCGGTGCAAATGTGCTAAAGGGAGTATTTGCAGTGATAGCTGCAGATCCATAGCAAGCACACAAAATTAATATGGGCTGAGGAAAAGGAAAGAACCTCTTTAATAAAGAAACAACAATTTTAGATGTAATTTTACCCAAGTGCACTATGAATAGAACCCAGCAAAGATGCAGCGTGCTGAAAAGAGTCAGCACAACAGTTTTCCATTTCTTAAATAATGGCATCATTTCCTTTTTAGCAACAGTAGGATGTATTAATTTTGCAGGAATAAAATTAAGATGTCTAGTTTAGTAGATGTGTTTTGCCAATATTTCAGTTTCCCTACTAGGAAATGTGTCTGGTCTGCCTCATACTTAGAATAAGGTGGCTCATAATTACTCTATGCACAATGCTACAAGTTGCTCACATATCTGTTTATTTATTATGAAAAGGACTGTCAGAATATGAAAAGAGCTTTGAAATACTAATCATAGCTGTCTAGGACCATCACATGACGTGAGCCAACAATTCCTGTGATTTACTGTACCAATAAAAGGCGGCAGCCGTGAACACTTTTGTAAATCAAGTCTATTGGGCCAGATTTTGCTCCTCGATTACTCAGGCATGAGAAACATTATAGCACTTTGCCACTACATAATTCAGGTGATGAGTTTAATAACACAGATAAATAGCATTAAAAGCTCTATATTATAATGTTTACCAGAAGAAAATCCAACATACATACAAAGGCTCACGCCCACAGATGCACACTGAGGTTTTTCAGGGACAGCAGAGTCATTTTTCCTTAAAGAAAGTGTCAAGGTCCGTGCAAAATCACCCAGGTCTCATGAAAAGCTTTGCCACTCCAAAACCCCCCAGCTCTGCCACCCCAAAAACCCCCAGCTCTGCCACCCCATCACAGCAGGTGAACGTTCAGCATGACTTGCATGCTTGTGTTGAGCTTAAATTCCCAGTGCACACCAGGTGTCATCATCCCTAAAGGTAACCTGTGACTGGTAGAGAATCACCTCTGTCAATATTTCCCTCCTGGGTCAATAAATCCTGATAGTCAATAAAAGTCAGCGAGCAAAACCACTCCACGTGGACCTCGGGGTAAAATTTGGCACACTTAGTACCTGCCTATTAGTTAGAATGATTCTGCATTTCAGGTCCCCCAAGGTATAAAGAGCACTTTCACTTGGTTTTAATAACCTTCTAAGGCACGAGTGTGTGTTACAACCTTTCCCTGAATGGCACATGGGCTGAGGAAAGGATTCCTCCTGGAGAGGGAAGGCAGCACTGTGAGTATCTACATGCCAGCTGAAAATTACCCACCATTTTCCAGGAAACCCATGAATTCCCATCACAATACTGGGCTTTTAGGAAAGAAAATAGTCAGAAAATTTAATTCTGTGGGGTTTAACATATAAATTAGTTTTCAGCTATTCACAGCCATGTGTCAAAACACATGGTCATTCTCAGACATCCTGGAGCAAACCATATGTGAGTTGCCATGATACCTGAACTCCAAAAGATCAGAAGGGCCTAATCCATGGCAATAACTGCAAATAATTTCAAGGGTCTTGAAATTATTTTTAAAATAATCAGTTTTCCTGCTTCCCCTTTCAGAACAGATTTAGAGCATAGTTTTAATTAAGGAATATTTTTTCCCTCTTATAAAGATAGTTCATTGGTAATTTATAATTTTCAAGGTCTTTTTTTTTCCTGGAAATGCCCTGTAAGTGCACTTGGATATTGTCCAACAATGAAATTAGAAACTTAACCTTATAATATGTGATTCCACGTTCAGATTGCTGAAGACGATACAAACTAATAAGTAACTTATTTGACATCTAAAATGATAAGCAAAGCCACAAGACAAGCCAACTAAAAGATTTCTAGACCCAACTGGCAAATGATTTACAGACTAAAAATTTCTCTAGAGATTGACTTATAAAAGTTAATGACTTTCAAACAGAAGGAAAAAATGAAGTCAACAG
>WBMV01000958.1:62346-86399 GCA_013396655.1 Campylorhamphus procurvoides | reverse complement strand
GTGCAAAATCACCCAGGTCTCATGAAAAGCTTTGCCACCCCAAAACCCCCCAGGCTCTGCCCATTCCAAACCCCCCCCAGCTCCTCCCACTCCAAAACCCCCCAGGCTCTGTCACACCATCACAGCAGGTGAATGCTCAGCAACCCATGCTTGTGTTGAGCTTAAATTCCCAGTGCACACCAGGTGTCATCATCCCTAAAGGGAACCTGTGACTGGCAGAGAATCACCTCTGTCAATATTTCCCTCCTGGGTCAATAAATCCTGATAGTCAATAAAAGTCAGCGAGCAAAACCACCCCACGTGGACCTCGGGGTAAAATTTGGCACACTTAGTACCTGCCTATTAGTTAGAATGATTCTGCATTTCAGGTCCCCCAAGGTATAAAGAGCACTTTCACTTGGTTTTAATAACCTTCTAAGGCACGAGTGTGTGTTACAACCTTTCCCTGAATGGCACATGGGCTGAGGAAAGGATTCCTCCTGGAGAGGGAAGGCAGCACTGTGAGTATCTACATGCCAGCTGAAAATTACCCACCATTTTCCAGGAAACCCATGAATTCCCATCACAATACTGGGCTTTTAGGAAAGAAAATAGTCAGAAAATTTAATTCTGTGGGGTTTAACATATAAATTAGTTTTCAGCTATTCACAGCCATGTGTCAAAACACATGGTCATTCTCAGACATCCTGGAGCAAACCATATGTGAGTTGCCATGATACCTGAACTCCAAAAGATCAGAAGGGCCTAATCCATGGCAATAACTGCAAATAATTTCAAGGGTCTTGAAATTATTTTTAAAATAATCGGTTTTCCTGCTTCCCCTTCACAAGAGATTTAGAGAATAATTTTAATTAAGGAATATTTTCTTTTTCCATTATAAAGACAGTTCACTGCTAATTTATAATTTTCAGGGTCCTTTTTTTCCTGGAAATGCCCTGTAAGTGCACTTGGATATTGTCCAACAATGAAATTAGAAACTTAACCTTATAATATGTGATTCCACGTTCAGATTGCTGAAGACGATACAAACTAATAAGTAACTTATTTGACATCTAAAATGATAAGCAAAGCCACAAGACAAGCCAACTAAAAGATTTCTAGACCCAACTGGCAAATGATTTACAGACTAAAAATTTCTCTCGAGATTGACTTATAAAAGTTAATGACTTTCAAACAGAAGGAAAAAATGAAGTCAACAGCCTGAAGTTGTTCCTTATACCTCATTTGTTCAATTCTAACCTAGATTTGGTCATCAACTCTCTGCTTGTTTATAAGGCAATCAAGCCACGCAAACAAAGTGATATTTGTTCATCTTGAACCCTTAGACAGCATTTTTCATCATCATCAGATCTCAAAACCTTCAGCAAAGAAGGAGAGCTTTGTTATCCCCAATTCAGATAAGGAAATTGCAGCAGTGGGATAATTGCAGAGCCAAAAATAAAACTTCCAAGTGGCAGGCCAATGGCCCAAGTAACAGCACAGGGCATCTGATTAACACTGAGACAACCCAGGTCAAGATGGGCCAGTTCACTGTGGCAGCTTCTGAACTGTTGAAAGCATGAGGAGGAAAGTGCAGCTGATAAAAATACATCAGTTCAAGGAGAGCTGTACACTGGCACTTCAGACTTGAAGTGTGCTGTTGACTCCTTCTGTCCACAGATATGCACAAAGACTTTACACCAGCAATCCCCCATCAAGAAAGGTCATTAAGGATATGCTGAAGTTATTAATATTTTCCCAAATATTTACAAAAAAAACCCCAGCTGTTGGAATAAGCACTCTCTAGGATTAAAAGCTATTAAAAACAACACCCAGAAAACAGAATATTCCTCAGAAAAGGCTAATGAGTCAGAATTATTTCTCAAGACTTTTATGCTTTGAGCTGTGCTTGAAACAGGTGGTGGGTTTGTTGGGAGCTGATGTTTGTGGGCGAGTGAGAAAGGCCAACAAGGAGGATGCTGCTGTGGGGGGTTGGTGCCCATCACCCAATAAGAACTGGAAGTAGATAAAGCTTTATTCAGCCTTCACAATCAAAGCCTTGGTCTCTCCTGGGGGACTTCAAAAAAATATGGCACTGATGCTGCACAAGCAACAGAGATTTCCTGAGTGCATCAGAGACAGTACTGATGGTGAAATTCAGGGGAGCAGTTTGGCTTCCTCAGAGAGATGGAAGGTGTGGCACCATGGATGACTGCCCTGACATGCAGAAGGGCACAGGAAAGCTCTTCATCTTCAAGAAAAACATCCTCAAAACATGAGAACAATCCACCTTGATGAGTGGGAAGGGGAGCAGACGTGACAGAAGGACAACTTGGCTGGACATGGAATCCCTGACTGAGCTCGAGCACAGAAAGAAGTGAACAGAAGGTGGAAGTGGGGACTGTCCAGGAGGACCACAGAAACCTTGCCCAAAATTCAGGGAAATAAATTAGGAAAGCAGTCTGATCTACAATAGAGGAAGACTTTGTTAGGAATCAGTTTATCAAAAAGAGTGTGCAGAAAATAGACTGACCACATTCTGAGGCTGCTCTTCGTGTCTTTGAAAGGTTGTGGCAGGTGGGGGATCCTTCTGGTGACTGGAACAGGGAACTGCCATGGCCATCCTCAAGAAGGAACAACACACACCAACACCCAACTGGCAACTCTCACACCAGTCCCAAAGATTCCAGAACAAGTCTTCAGGAAGGCAGTTTGTTTAACCACTTAATATTAATTATTAATTAACAACTGAGACAATGAGAGCAGCAGGTTTCCAGATGACACCAGGGCTGGGGAGCCGCTGACACTCTGGAGAGTGAGACGGCCACTCAGTGGTGTCTCAGCAGGGCTGGAGAGGGCAGCTGACGCAAAACTTTCAAATTCAGCCACAGCAGACACAAAACTCTGCAAATGGAAAGGCAGAGTGCAGAAAGCAGCTCTGAGGAGAACAGCCTGGGGGCTGGGCAGGAGCTGGCAGCACTTGGTGATGGATGCCAACCTCACACTGGGTGGCATTTGCAGAACCACGGCCAGCACACCAAGGAAAGCAATTGTTACTCGTGATTCAGCACTTGGGGGGCTGCATCTGGAACACAGTGTCCACTTTGGGTTTCCCTGAGACAAAACACGGACGAACTGGCAACATCTCAGCAGAGAGAATCACGGTGATGAAGGGGCTGCAGCACCGAACTGAGGAGAAGATGCTGAGAGAAGTGTTTGGGTAGCATGGAGAGACAAGGCTAATTGCTGCTTTTAGTCAGACAAAGCCTAGAGCAACCTGATCTAACTTCAAAGTCATGCCTACATGCTGCAGGAGGATGGACCAGACGACCTCCAAAGGTGCCTTCCAACTTAAATTATTCTCCAGTTTTGATGTTTTCTCCTTCCCTTGTGTTTATCACAGCACATTCACTTGCAAAGCAACATTTGGAAATAATTGTTCTGACTCTGTGCAACCTTTTCAAATGCGATACAAAATTCCATACATATTTGAGAAGCATCCAACTGCAGGTGAAGAATATCGTGGCCTCAAAGCCAGTCAGCTGGAGCCAATTAAAGCATCATCAACTTCCCATGACACCAAAATGCCTAATTGAACTTCCACCCTCCACGCAAGAAAGAGAATTTTGCCTTCTCCACAGAAGCCCAAAATGAGGGGTTCAGTGCTCTGGGTCTCTGCAAAGCAAGATCATTATCAAAACATAACGATCAAAACAGGAGATGCCAGCATTGATTAGAATAATGGCATTCCACCCTCTGAGGAAAAAAAGAGCACTTCCCCTGCAAAGAGACGACCTCAGATGTTTAGTCAGAAACACCCATTTTTACCCTCCTGGCTAATGCAGAACATGAGCAGGAGCAAGTGCCACACATGCATATTTAGAATTAAACTTCAAAAGCAAGTGGTTCATTAGCACAGCGTGAGGAAAACCAAGCCATGTTTGAGTGATTGTTAGATACGGTCTAATAAAACCTGAGCTTGGTTTTATAAAGATGTAAAAAATAAAAAAAGCTTCAATACATGTTGACTGAAATATCCAAACTCGCAATGAAAATCAATTGGTATTTATAGCTGCTGAATAATGCACTCATTACTATTCATTCTCATTACTGTGCGTTTTGCAACTGTCACAAAAAATATGGTGACTGACTGACAGCTTTTAAAATATTTTTATGCCTCAAGAACCAAAATAGCTGAAAGAGAACTGGAATTTTGACTTAAAAAAACTGGACAGACTGCCAATAACACAGCAATCTCAGCTTCACTTAACCCCATTTTTGAGTTCAAATTTCCCCAATCTTTTGAGTTCATTTGAGTCACCATTTTGCTTTCCTTCTTTTTTTTTGTGGGGGAGAAAATCATGTTTCACTCCTATTTGGCTTTACTAAGCTGTGAAAAATCTCTGCATATCAGAAAGAGTACGAGCAACATCTTCCCCTAATTAGTCCATAAAAATGCTAATTTCTCTAATGAATCAGATTGAAATATCACAGGAGTAGGTAATAGCACAAATACAGAGTTTGCTTATTGGGTAGGTTTTTGCTAATCACTACCATAGCACTGGGTAACTCACAAAGCCAGTCCTATAATGAGATTAGAGAGGTAAAACATGTTCATCTTCATTTTTTCGTGCAAAAAAAGAGACAGTTACTTGCACATGCAGTCACAGCAACCTTGACTTCATGTCTGTATGTGAGGAAAGCCAGACCCCCAGTATTTACAGCCCAGCCCTGCCAGCCCCACACAAGCAGGGGTTCTTTCCCTGTTTACTCAGGCTGAGGATGGGGCCATAAATCTTTATTCTACCCAATTTACTTGTTAATATAATCCATTTCTAAGACTGATAAAATAATACTCTTTTTTTTTCATGGAGCTGCAGCTAATAATGTCACCAGTTTGAGATACACAAGACTGAGATCATTGTCTGTCTGCCCCACAGCATCTTTCTCTCATTTTTTTTCCCTGCCCTTATACTTTTGCTCCTGCGTTCTGTGCTGGTTCATACTGAGGCACTTGTACCCAGGAAGGAGTGGTCTTTCTCCAAGTCAAAAATCTAGTAGAATCAATGAGCTCTTAGAGGAAATCTCCTAGGGTTTGACCTTCAGGGTGGCCTTTTCCTCTTTAAACCCCATGTAAAACAGCGATTCCGCCAGTCAATCCTTAGTAAAAGATTTAAAGAAAGGGACCATTGCCTATTGGTGGCACCAGAAATCTAAGCAGGAATTAAGCAGCTTGAAAAAGCCTTTAAATTCAACTTGCCATTCTCCCAGAGCTCTCCATATATTCTTTATGGCCCTGTGTTCCCCCAGCCCTTTGATCATTCCATATTGAAGTAGGCTCTTGTTTAATACGCAGCTCAGATGGCTGCATGATAACATCAAAACAGAGGGGAACAGAAAGAACATGAAAGAATATGAAGTCAATGGCTTCGCCAATCACAATACACAAACAGGGCTGGTTGAAAGGCACAGCTTTCCTGAGCTGCCTTTATGCTCTCACAAAGCTTCATGCAGCGCTAAGACCAACTACAAACTAAGGCTAATGATTAAAACTACATTGGGCTGCCTTTCTTCTGCTTTAATTGTTGCTCGCTTTGCTCACAGGGATTAGAGCCATAAATCCAGCACCTATCTCGGGGCTCCATCCCAGAAGTCCATCGCACCAGCTGGTCTAACCATTTTGCTGTCAGAAATCAGGGGTTCCAAGCCAGGGTTTCCTCAACACAAATGTCCATAAAACATGGTCCTTCATCCTTGTACCAGCGCAGAATGGTTTGGGTTAGAAGGGACCTCAAAGATCATCTTGTTTCAACCCCCTGCCATGGGTAGGGACACTTTCCACTAGACCAGGTTACTCAAAACCCCATCCAGCTTGGTCTTGAACACCTTATAATAGAGCTCCAACCATGCTCTAACCAGCTCTAGAAGCAAAGAGGGAGAAGAGGTTCCATTGTAATCTCCCTTGTGCTCTTCTAAGAACATCAACCCAATTCAAAAACAAGTAAAAGAAGACACAAAGCCTATTTACACAAGACTTTGTCTCTTGATCTCCAACATCTTCCCATTTCCATGTTTACATAAAACTACACAGTATGTTTTGGAGGCCAGACAGACGGAAAAGTTGATGTCTACTGTCTAGAACTAATCTCACACTTGGTTTTCATGCCATATTTCTTGGCTGCCTACACTCATGTTAAGCTGCTAAACCCACTTGGAAAGCAACACATCACTTGTACTCAGTTCTATTATTCATCAGACAACCACGATGGCAGCTCCATGACTGACTGCTAATTATCCTTTCCCACTGGATGTCAGAGACACTTGCATTTTCGGCAGCAATTTATTCTTCCTCCCATGGAGTCATGAGGAGGAAGCTGAGGCCTATTGAAGTCACTGACAAAGGCCCCATTGACTTCTATTGTGTCGGGAATTCATCTTTTAATGGGAAGAGACCTGCCTAAGTGTTATTTAGTGTATGATGTCAACACTCTGAGATAACAACTGACATGAGAATAACATGCACATTACCAGCGGTGCCAGGACAGGACACGGCACTCAAAGGCTCTGCACGCTGTCAAACCCCTGTCACAGCAGCAGACAGGATCGTGGCACATTCCCATTTCAGCCCCCTCCCAGCACGGAACAGCCTCATGCCTGGTCAGGCCCAGTGCACACAGCATGTGCTGTAATTCCTGGGATTTGCCAGGGGGATGGAGACATCCCCCTTTGCTCCGTGGGCTGGATCCGTGCTGAGCCCATGGGCTGGATTTTTCAGTTCCAGTGTCTAACAGGGTGGTACAATCCCTGCCCACAAAAGCTGTTTGGAACAGCTATGGAAATATAAAACCACAGTGCACACTGCACCTGAACTTCTCTAAGAGAAGCTGAAAGGACAATTAATGAGGTGGCAAAGGAATCTCACCTTTCCCTGACTCCCTTCCTCTTTCTCCTCCCAGACAAGCAGGACAGCAGCATTGTCCAAAGTGCATGTTTCTTACACAGAAAATTGTGCTTTACACCTGGAGAGTGTCTTGTGCATGTAAAGCAGAAATGAAAGATAAAATCCAAGTGTTGCTTAACACACTTTCTGAATTACAACAGGCTTTAGAGACAGTTTTGTTGCTTTGTTTGGGTTTTTCCCCCTCCAAATAAGCTATCTTGATTTGTCCCTTCTCTCACCTTTTCCCACTGCCTGAGTCTCCCTCACATTAACCAAAGTATTTCACTTTTCCATCTTTCACTCCCAACTGGAAAGAAAGAAAGATAAAAAGAAACTCTTTACAGGAGCCTGTAGTGACAGGACAAGGGAAGGGCTACAGACTGAAGGAGGTTTAAATTAGATATTGAGAAGAAATTCTTGCAGCCCTTGGTTGGGAGCAGCAGCTGTTTCAGCAGCTGTTCTGGCCACAGAAAGCTGAGGAACCTTCTGCACAACTCCATTTTTTGGTGGCTAAACACAGGTTTGATTCAATGATTCTATGGGCCTTTTCCAACTTAAATGATTCTATGGGTCTAAGACAGAAGTCTTCTGATTGTGAAGAAATTGTCTTTCAAGAACTTCACTTTAAAAAGGAAGCCTCCAAATATGTGTCAAGTCCTGTTCAAGCCAAATTCTCAGCACAGCCCGCGAGATTTTATTCAACTGTATTTTTCTGTGCTTGTGTATCAACTGATTTCAACTTGCTGGTCTTTTGTTCTGTGCAAGGCTCATTTTCCCTTTACCACACAAACCAGTTGACCTCTGAGGAAAAGGAAAATCCATTCTCCTCCTTCAGGATTGGTCTCTGGAGCTTCTAAACCACTGAAGCCTTACACAATCCGAGTTTGCTTTTCTGATGCATCCCAATATTGCTGTTGTTTAAACAAATTTTGTGCAGAAAATTATTGCTTAAATTAAGAGCAATTCTCATCTAAGGAAAGATGAAAAGAAGAATGATAAGAGTCAATCATGACTCCTATGTAATATGGGCTGTGACAAAGTGGGGTAAACAAAGATTGTAAAAAACACCTGAATTTCTGGAGCAGAATCCACAAGAGCAACAGACCACACTCTAAATAAATAAATAAATAAAAATCAATGTGCACCGTGCTCTGGTTGTTTGCAAAATTAGACAATTAATTCTGTGTAAACTAACCTCTCAGGAAACCACACTGTGGGGATCCTGATAGCTGATATTGCACTACACTGTATTAAGAAAAGAATGATTTAATGAGATCCCTGGAGAGTCTCCATGGACTTGGATTGTCCTCTCAAAAAGACCATTTTTACCCCATTTAACTGCCAGTATGTTGCATCTCTGATACACATATGAATAGAAAGGCAAAAAAAAAAAGAAAAAAAAGAAAAACCCCACATAAAAAGCACTATTACCACAATTATCAGCACCAATAGGAATTGAGCTTTTCAGGATCAAAAAAGACATTATGTCATTTTTCAATACATAAGACCCATCAGAAACAACATCTGTATCCTAAAACTCACTGCACTTAAAACCACTTACAGCCAGAATGGCAGCAGCATAAGAAAGCTTTCACACACAAGGGGGTGTAAAAAACATAATAATAAAAAATGTAAAATCACAGAGCGCTTGCCAGAACCATCTGCAACCTGGCTTTTATCAATATTTTATTTTTCTTTAAGTAAAGACCTGGAGCACAGCTTGCCAAACACAGTAAGTGCCCCAGTTTAACACTTGATTTTTCAAATAAAGTGGAGAAAAACCACCTTCAGCCCCAAACCCAAATGGCTGCCTTTCCAACTGATCACTTGCTGTAAAATAACAGCTGGGAAACAGCAAGGCAGAATGTTTTGATCAGGAGCTCAGTGGAAGGGTTAGAAGCTGCTCTATTTGCAGATTCTCTATAAAACCATGTATAAACCCACATTTGTGTCTCCAGTGTGAGCAATCAAATATTCTCAGGTTTCCAAAAGCTTTTCCAGGGAAGCCTGTGGGTTTTTCTCCCTGTCTGACCTGTTTAACAGAGCTGTTCCTGCTAAGTGGGGCCTCAGATTAGAGGGGGAAAACCCTGGAAATTTCAAATGAAGTGCTTTTCAAATAAAGTGGAGACAAAGGAATCCTTATAAACGTTTCAGCCACCCTGTAAATTAAGACGAATTACTGTAAATTAAGATGAATTACTGCATTTCCTCTCCAACTTCATGTAAGCACAAGGGCTGGACAGCACTGCCATACCAGAGCAGGCTGTGGTGCCAGGGCTGAGCTGCAATAGTTTCGTGTTTCACCAAGGTAGTAGCTCAAAGATTCAATGGGTTAAGGAGTCAATAGGAACACCCAGAGCTTGAGCATTAAGCACTTAATGAATGCAAAACAACATGCCAGCAAATGCTGAATTATTCTCATGCTGCTGCCTGTGTACCTGGGCCACCTCATGTGGCATCTTCTGCCATCATCCCACCTGGACCACCTGGGAGACACCCCAAAAGCAAAGCTGGAAGAAGTCAACCTGCAGATTTCCCATGGACAGCCACCCCTGAGCCCATTCTCCAGAGGGAAGTGGCTTCCAGCCTATATTAATCACCCCTAATTGATTTTACAACATTAGGAAACCGACAAAGAGTTCAAATACTGTCTTTGAGTCCTAATATTTACATGGGCAAACATTTGTTTATCCGTCAGCTGTGTAATCTCAGGGCCTCTGCAGAGCCCGGGACAGGCTCTTAAATAGCTTTCTCCAGGTTTGATTAGCTGACTCCATAGCCAGCCCTATAAATATTCCTAACATTTGCACCCAATGGACCAAGTATTCTGTTGAGCAGACTAATTGGTTCACAACCCCTGCTAAGTATCAGCCATATCATCCCTGACTGCCATAGGCTACGATCATCATTAGCCAAGTGACAATCTCCCAGAGAATTTGGGCTCTTTAATCTCTGTTCTCCCCGAGGACATCGGATTTATTGTGGATTAAACCCGTCAAGGTTTGCTCTCACTTTTTTTTCCTGTGCTGCATTCTCAGCACACAAGGAAAAACCTTGTGGACATGGCACAGAGGGAAGTCATGTCCAGCTCTCCCAGAAGGGACCATGAGATGTTACACATCTTGGTGCTGCTGCAGCAGCTGAGGTAGAAGGACAGATCCTGCCTGAATCCACAGTTCCACAATTGCCAAGAGAAGTGTAAATTAACAGATCCCAGCTGAAGCTGCACCCTGAAGGAAGAAGTCCTTGAACAGCATCGTTCCTGTTACTGACTCCACATTAACACCAAAATGTGGTGGTTGGGATAATCCCAAGGACTGCAGAACCATCCCATATATGCCTTGAGACCCAGCTGCGGTGGGGAGAGGAAAACTCAAGCAGGAGAAGCAGAGAAAGAGATGAAACACAGGTCAAAAGCTGGAACAAAAGGTGAAAAAGAGAATAAAGGTGAAAAGATGAAAGGCAGAGTCTGAGAAGACACCATGTCCTCCAAAAGGCAGAACCCACACAATGAGTACAGCTCCAGACATCACAAACCTGAGCCTGTTATGGATGTGACATAAATCTGGAGATTTAGGCAAGAAACGGGGGCTTCTCTTTGTTTTACTCCATCAGGAAGAAAAAGCTCTGCTCTTAAACTCAGGAAATACTTTAAAATAGTTCTGATCTGGAACATTAAGTTCTTTCACTTCAAAAGACAGAAATCACAGACACTGATGTAGTTAAAAAACTCCCACCACAATGAAGGGCATCCTCTCCTCATTGCACCTCTCCCCATCCAAAGGGAAGAGCAAACACCCTGGCACAGACAAAAAGCCCTTCCTGATCCTCTGGCATCCTCTGGATTAGCTGCTTTCAGACCAAATTCTTCCTTTTCAAAATACACCTGCTCCCCGCAGCAGGAGATGCTCCTGGACCACTTCAGAGAGAGAGGGGAAATGAGCTGTTAAACCACCAGTCACCACCTGAAGGCAGAAGGAAAAATCCACGTTTTCCTGTTAGCCTTTATGAGTTTTACAGAGGAAAAGGGTTTTTAAGGGATGAAGTCAAAGCAGCTCACTGTGGACACTGCCTGTCCCAAAGCAAGGAAGTCTGGGGTTTGGAGCCAGAGCTGCAGCCCAGCACTGCCCTCCCATCACAGCAACTCAGCAGCAAGGAAGAGTTGTATTTTCCTTTGAGTCATGCTGAGAAATCTCTGCAATTTGTAGCTTTGGAAAGCCTCCGCATTCACATTTAATTTGGAATTATATCCTCCCTGTCAAAACATGCCTGGGGGCAAGTCACTTATGAAAAAAAAAAAAGGAGGAAAAAAAAGAAGAAAATATAAATCTGAATTTTCCTGTCTGCTCTGAGTCATAACATCTGCCACAGTGAGTGCCAGCAGCTAAAGACAGGATGATGTTCTTCCTCAGAGAGGAGCACCCAAATAAAACAATACCCCAAAATAGAAGGATTCTGAATCACCTCTGAGACAAGACCTAATTGTTAAATATTAGGAGCAAATAAATGTTAGTATCTGAGCCTTCCAGCACTTCTCATGTGCCCACACAAGGCAAAAACCCAAATGACACACATACCTATTTAAAAAATAGAAGGCATAAATGCACTTGTATGTGTTCACTCATGCAGACATTCACATCACAGGTGTGTAATACCAAGCTTTAAAGTTCACGTCTCTGGAAGAAATCTCAAAATTTGATATGCTCCATCTCGAGCTGCTTCACTTCTGTTTGTTTCCCTTTCAGGCACATCAGATGTTGCTGGTGCTGTGATTATTTTCAGGATAAATGTAATATCAGATTGAAAAGCCCAAGGCAAAAGCTATTGCCTGTTGCACAAAATGGGTTTGGGACAAAAATAAATAGATGAGATATATATATATCTCCCAAATGATCTCATTTTCCATGAAGTGCCATGACGGTTAAACAGCTGTACGCAAAATCATAGATATATATCATATATATATGTAATATATAAAATCCCCTAAATCTACTGCATCTTCAGAAATGAGCAGGATCCCAGTTCAAAGGGAACTGTGGAAATCCTTGCAGGGGACAGTTCCAGAATCATCTGTCCAAGGAGACCTTAATTTCCCATCCCTATATTTAGAAGCGACCTATGATCTAAAACATGAGATTTCCTCAAGGGTCAGAAGAGATTTGCTTCATTTTATGTAACTGAAGTTAAATTCACAAACAGCCCCTGGCCTTAGGAAGGCTGCAGGAGAAGGGGGGTTCAATTGCATTGTTTTCTTTCCATAAAAAATAAGAAAAATCACTTGAATAGGAAGCATCTGCTCGGCAGCCCAAGGTGCTCAAGATGTAACTGAGATGGGAGGTTTTGTACAGAATGCCCCAGAAAGGACTACAAACAATTATTATTACTAATTATTAGTAATTCAGGTGTGTTGCTGATATATTCTGATCTTTGACACCAAGCATTCCAAAATGAAGAAAAAGAAAGGGCTAAACGAGACAAAAATAAGGAAAATATTAAAGGTGCCTTTAAGAGAGGAATGAAAAGAATGATCAGCATTTCAGGTACAGACCAAGTGTTTCAAGGAATGGACAGGACAGACCTCAGTGTTTATGAAAACAGGTGAAACAAGGTCAAACAGTCACTTCAATGAGTACACTGGAATTAAAAGACAGTGAGTTTAAAATGGGGAAAGAAAATCATAAAAATTAACTTTGTGACCTGTCTGACAGCAGATTGTTATTGATACAAAGGGCAGAATGATTAGCTGTTTAAAGTGCTAATAATAATACTTTCCCAAGCCAGGACAAGAATTTATAAGGGTTATTGATCTCACGTTTCAGGATGGAAGCCAAGCAATAAGTGCTTGGGAAGAAACGGGAGGGAAACTTTAAAAAAACATCTTTCAGGGCCACTTTGCTCCTTAATTGTGATAATGAGAGTTCAGGGGAGGGGGAAGGAACATTTCGGGCTGGGTTTTCTAGTGCTCTGTAAGTTTTTTTCCCAGGGTGTTGAGTCATCTAGTATTAGTTACTAACAGGGAGAGGATTCCAAGTTAATTGGATCTTTAATCGGATTGAATAGGGTAATTCCTACCTCTCTGTGCTCCTAATGGATGTCACAGTGTCAGGAGTTAAATGCTGAAGTGCTGCGCTGATTTGAGAGCAGCTTCCAGGGAATCCTTAGGCAAAGACACTTATTCAGATGCCCACTGGGAAGGAAAATGATCAAGGTCATTACACTTCCCACAGTATTTTGGAACAATCACTACCCACTTAGTCCGTTCTTACAGGTAGGGCAGACACTCCTGAACGATTTTATTTCCCCCCCAATGAATCAGTTTATTATTATTTATCATTTTTCTTAGTTCCAAGGACAATATGACCATAATCAGCCCAGGTTCTACACTCTGAAAGCTGCTACTTGGTATTGCTGGCAATGCAGAATGTTCATGGCCACATGAGGCGGAAACACTCAACCCATGCAAAGCTGCAGGTAATTGGATGCTCTAATTGATCACAAAGACTTTATGTTTCTGTTAAATAGTCCAAAGGAAACACGCTGCCTTTTTCCAAAGAAAAGAACCTGAAATAACGACACTCTTCAAATCCAAAAACAATAGAGCAAATGTTGCTAAACACAGGTAATAGCTTTGTGATGGAGTTGTAAAAAAAGAACATATGTGAGTTCCTTCTCTCCCCATAACCATTACAGGAACATTCTCTGCTGTGGATGTCAGACAGTGCTTCTGAAATTTCCCTGGAAAAGTGATTTCCAGCCCTGGCTGAGGAGTTTCCGTGATAGCAAAATTACTTACAGTCTTTAAGGCACACATTTCACTTCCACTAGAACTGAAGATCCACAGAAAAAACAAGCAACAAAGTCCCCTGGCTCCTGATCTTGGCTGAATGACTGCACTCCCCCACAGAAGAACCACAATATTATGTTTAAATTAACGATTACCTCATGATTAAGCATTTTAAGCACTTGTAATAGGGTGTTTCTTCTTTGAAAAAAGAAGTCACAGTCACTGTGCTGGCGAAACTATTTCAAGAGGACAAACACACATAGAACTCCTCAAAAAACAACTGATACCATGATGATTTCCCTGCTGGATTTCCCAAAATGTGGTTTAGTGGTATAAATATAGAGCTCGTGATGCCTTTTAAAACTTGTATGGGTAACAGTGATGCCAACAAGTGGAGGGCACACAGGACACCCCAGTGAGGACCCTGTGCTGAAAAGGACCATCAAGTCACAGCCCAGGGAGAGGTGACTGTGTCCTCCCCCCACAGCACAACAGGGAGCCAACGGTGCCAAAAGCCCAAACCACAGAGAAGAGGTTTCTTCATCATCATTAACAAAGCACAGAATCCAAAATTGCTGTTTTGACTGGGAAACAGATGACTCCAGCTCTGCCAACACTCAAGGTGCTTCCGATGCCAAAACTCGCTTTGCTGAGACATATGCTCCAACACTCAGGAACAGAAGCTCTGCCCCCACTTGAAACTCCTTCCTTTGTCCTTTTGGTGCTTCTCTTTCTCCTTTTTGTACTTGTCCTTTTTCTTACCTTCTTCCTCACAGTTCTCTTTCAAGGCTCACAGCTTTTAAGGCCTTTGCATCTTCCTGCCCATCACAGGCAGTTGTGCCTCTCCCTGTCTCCTGCAAATCATATCCAGTAACCTGGGCTTGATTGTACCACACAAGGTATCCACTCTCAGTTTGAACACATCATAGTTCATTCCAGTGGTTAATCACAGCTAAAAAAAATGTCTTTAATGTCTAATTTAAAATTGTCTGGCTCCAGCTACCAGCTATTGGATCTGATTTTTCGTTTCTCTT
Source organism: Campylorhamphus procurvoides (assembly GCA_013396655.1). Classification (NCBI taxonomy): domain Eukaryota; kingdom Metazoa; phylum Chordata; class Aves; order Passeriformes; family Dendrocolaptidae; genus Campylorhamphus; species Campylorhamphus procurvoides. The sequence continues at coordinate 71,662 of WBMV01000958.1, read as the reverse complement.
CTTGATTAAAAAGCTGGATATGTTTTCCCCATGAAAATACTCGTTCCTATAATCAAGTCCCCTCTCAATCCTCTTTTTGATGAGCTAAGCAGATTGAGCTCTCTAAATCTCTCACTGCAAGGAATTTTCTCCACTCTTCAAATCAATATTGTGGTTATTTTCTTGACTCTTCAGTTTCATAAACCCTTTTTTTCAGCTGTTGACACCCAAACTGGTCACAGTTTTCCAGCATTCTCATGGACTCAGATAAAAACCCTGTGTCAAATCTTTCTGGTTCTTCAGTCTGTTGGGAAGTCATCTTCCTTTTTCTGCTGTGACCTCTCCCTACCCTTTCACCCTCATCTCAAGGCCACCCTCTTCCAGTGCATTGCTGAAAACACAGACTATTGGGAGGAAAGAAGAGGATTGTTTCCTCTCTGCTCATATTGCCTCATCCCCAGCTTTGGCAGCAGTCATTTAACTTTGGTGTTCAGATGTTCAACAGTTTCAGGACCAGTGCTCATTTCTGTGCCACCCCATCAGGCATCTTTCAGTGAATGAACCTCACAGACAAAAACCTGTTCAGCTCTCTCAGCTCAGCCTTAATCCATTAAACAAAGGCCAGGCTGAGCAGGGCTTGGAGCAACCTGGGCTAGTGGAAGGTGGCCCTGCCCATGGAACTGGATGATCTTTCAGGTCCCTTCCAACCCAAACCATTCCATGATTGTCTATGCCATCACCTCAGTAAGCACTTTTCTCCCAGGGATGTCCATTGCCTCCCCCCACCTCCTCCTTTCAATTCCCTGCTCCAGAAGCACATTTAGCATCCCAGAATAATTGAACTTTCAAGTCCCAGTGCCATGCTGGGTGATCCTAAGTGGACTGGACACCATCTCCTCTCCAAGGTGTGCAGTAAATTGCTGGATTAGCAGCACACACTGTAACGTGGTCAGGCACTCAGAGTATCAGCTGTCTCACATCATTTACCTGTAGCCAAGTTACAGTTCAATTACTGAAGTAATATCTCATTCAGGCAGAACAAAGAAAGAAAAAATATGCAAATGAGCACATTTAAATTCATTTAATTTAAAGGCCTAAAATTTTTAAGGGCACATTCCCTCTCTGGGGACATTTGGGTTCAGGGATTATAAAATACATAAAGCTATAAACAGTTAAATGGATTGTCATTGCCTGAGCATCCAAACATTGCATGCATTATTCTTTTCAGTAAGCACATTATACAATTAACACTGCAAATCTGTAACATTCCTGACCATATCCTATCCTATGCAAGGATAAAAAACTTGGTCTAACCACCCCCCATTACAGGGAGCTTTGTGCACAGACAAGCTTAGCATACATTTTGGAGGATCACAGTGGAATGGGTTTGTATGGAGAATGTTGCTTATCTGCTGAAGACAAAGATTATTCCAATTTTTTTGTGATACACATGATAAGACTGTGCATAGCCCTTCAGGTTTGGTGCCTGTTGGGGTTTGGGTTTGTTTTTTTAATAAACACTGAGGCACATATCTGATGCAGCAAAGATGAAATTCTCCCCTTGCTATGCAGCTGGAATTCTGTGAGGTTTCACTGCACAGTGATGTCTGACAGGGGGAATGGCTGACAGGGAAAATCTGCTGCTCTGGCAGGATAATGAGCTACAATGCTCTGAAAGGCAGGATCCTGCACACGTGGAAGTGAATGGGAGAAACTTCCTTTCCTTTAGGGGCTGTGTAACCAAACAAGCTGTACTACAAGAGAGACTGTTTACAAGGGCATGCAGTGACAGGACAAGGGGCAATGGATTCAAACAGACTAGGTTTAGATTAGTTATTAGGAAGAAATTCTTTACTGAGAGGGTGGGGTACACATTGCCCAGAGAAGCTGCAGCTGCTCCAGCCCTGAAAGTGTTCAAAGCCAGGTTTGATGGAGCTTGGAGCAACCTGGGCTAGTGGAAGGTGTCCCGGCCCATGGTAAGGGGTGATACTGGTTAATCTTTAAGGTCCCTTCCAACCCAAACCAGCATATGATTCTGTGATTATTTCTGGTGCCCCCACACATGCTGCACTTCACCTTTAATGAAGCTTTGTTCTGTAACACACCTCAACCAGCTCTCCACTTTCAGCAACTCCCTGGGTTGTAATGTGAAGCTGAAAAGGCAAGTCCAAGCTTTCCCAGCAGGTAGGCACCATCTGGACAGGTATTAGGTGAAAATCAGGGTGGGCAAATCCCAGGTTGAGTGCTGCACACACACACACACAGCAGGGATGCTGCAATTCCACACGCTAAGCAGAGATGATCAAAATCCCAGATTTAGGCGAAAGCCTCAGTCAAACCTCACGCAGTCAATAACAGACAGGTGCATTTCTCATGCAGGTGGTAAAACCTGAGCAATTACAGTGGATTTCAGTGGAACCCTCTAAATTTAATGAAGCAGGTATGGCTTAGCTTTGTGCAGCTGGGCCAGACCTTTAATCACTGTTACTCTATAGCTTACACACCACAGTTATCATTTGTATGACTCAGAACACTGTAATATTCATTGCTGTTTCCTGCCTATTTGTTTCCAGCCAAAACAGGAGACAAGAATACGCCACTTGAGAGGAGACACCGCTCCAAAGCTCCCAACAGGACTGTTTGTGGCCACGATTGTGCAGAAGCCCAGATGGCTGAAGTCAGTGTAACTCAATCATCCTCAGCTGAACCACAGTCATTTATATCAGTCAAGGAGCTGAGCCATTACGCCCACTCCTCAAACTGGTTAGGTTGTAAATTAGATTTTCATCACTCCTGGGACAAAAACCTGAGTCTGATGAGGTCAGTGGGAGTTTGACCATCCATTTCAGTGGCGCCATGACTTCACCAGTGCTTTGCCTGTGCAATATTGAGCCTGGAAGTCACCACAGTTTAGCAGGCATTCCTAAAAATGTGTTAAATAAAAGCTTCCATTAGTACTTGCAGAGAGCTCAGTGCTGTGTTATTTACTTCTGCTCAAACGTAACAAAAGGAATATTTATCTCAAAAGAATTTGGATGTTAATGTCCAAAATGACTACAGTTTTGAGCGATGCCTCAGCAGAACTCATATAAAGTAAAAACTGAATGCACTTTATTCAGCTGTAAAACGGAATAACCAAAATAGATCAGACAGAACATTCCCTGACTTATAGCAGGTCAAAACAGAAATCCTCTAAAACCTATTCTCTCAATAAAATTTTACTAGAACAGTCATTCGTGGAGTAATATGAAGGAATAACCATGAAAAAATGAAGCGCAGGACTCTTATCCAGCAAAATACTTGAGAAATCACATAAATTTTAGGTAATAAGTTGACTGAAATCAGCAAACAGATTGTGGTTTGGAGCATTTTGCCTATGAAGAAGCAAAACCTACAAAATGAGGTGCAAGCATCCCCCAGACCTGGATCATCCAACACAAACCAGCCCAGTACCACAGAGGGCAGGATTTTAGGGATGAGGCAGACACATCACACTGGGCTATGAAAGCAACCTTGGCAAAAGAAGGCAGATGCTTCCAAATCTTCAGACAATCTTTCATTATTAATTCTCTGGTTTCAGTAAAGTGCAAAACTAATGGTGTATTTTGTGAGCATGTCTAATAAAAAAAAAAAAGCCATTGAGTTAATCACCACTGTTAGCTGAAAGCACTGTTGTGATATTTTTGCTACCAGAAAAGAACCTACCCTGGAATAATAATTTTACTTTCCCTATAAGCAGAGCAATCTTTCATCAAGACTAATTTTATTTCAAGCACTGGGGATACAGCACTGGCACCAGCCATTTTTTACTGAGCCGTTGCTCCAGGTTTCCATCGGCTTTAATACTGTAATACACGTGACAGAACTGAGGGATGCATTTTTCAAATATTCTCTAAAGCTGTGGGAATACAGTCCTTAAAGGCAGCCCTCTCTCCTTTCAAGTGCCATACAAGCACAGCAGGCAGCATTCAAAGCCACCTCTTCTGTGTCAGCCAGTGGGAAAGGCTGACAGGGAATTGCCTGTGTCACACTCGAGAAGTCACCAAAGGAGACACAGACTCAAAGGTGCAGGGGCCCAATTCTGCTTGCTTTCTTTGCCCTACTCCTCTCAGTAAATTGCTGCCTAACCAATTAATTGTGGCCTGAATAGTGACTGCCAGCCTTGCAGAGTCATCCCTAGGGCATCCCAAAATATGGAGACACTTGAAATTACATTTTTTAAAAACACTGAAGTCATCTGACTAAGCTACACAGAGAGGTCAGAGGACTTTGGCTCACTGAAATGCTTGGATTTCTTTGGAACTGGAGGCTTGTGCTTTCACTGCTTGGCTTGTTTGTAGTTAAGCTTTCTATTCAGAAGGGCATGTGGGTTCATCCCACCTTTAAAGAGCCTTACCCACCTCTCAAAAAAAGAAATGCACAGCCCAGGTGCTGCCTGGAGGAGGAGGAGAGTCCAGCAGGAGCATCACCAGGCAGGTGACACCAACACGGGTGGGGTCCAGGCTGAGGACCAAGAGATTCACAGAGCAATGCAAAGGCCACTTGGTGCTGCCCTGAGGATAAATACCAGGGCAGGTACACAAGGGTCACCTTTGCCCACCTCCCTGAGTTCAAACTGGGGGAGAATGAAACAGAGACACCACAAGAAGCTCTGGTTTTGCCCCAGTGGATGTTTGGAGGTCACCTGTGGGGAGCCTGGCATGGGGCTGTGCCCGAGGCAGCTCAGCCTGGCTGACACACCGGCTCTTACAGCCAGACTGGGAACCATCTGTTAAAAATATCCTCGAAAGCTGCACTCACAGAAACAACCCTGCCCAGGCTCCACCACTGGCTCCTTCTCCCCCAGCTGCTCAGAACAGGATCCAGACATTATTTCTTCCATGCCAGAGAAAAGGAGTAAAGACATGGATGGATCCAAGCAGGCTTATCCCTGTCCTTCCCAATCTCCCATTTATCCTCCCTAACTCGAGTCACAGCCACACCACACCTCTGATTTAATTCCACCTTGTTGCTGATAAACAACAAGAGAAAAGAAACAGTCAGAGAGAAACACCTGACATTGTCAATTTTCTTTATAAACGAAGAAAAGAGACGTCTAGTGAGGGTCAAAAGAAAATGTGATGATTAAAAGCCCTGATGAAGAAAGCAGCATAATTCTTGTCTTTACATGGAATAGGATCTGCACCTGGAGCTCACACTCAAAACAACAAACACTAGTTCAGCTGTAACAAGAAACACAAGTTTTAATGATAAACTGCTTTCCATCTGCATTTCTTTTTTGAGTTTTATACATTCAGGTGCAATGAAGGAAGAAGGAAACATCTGCTAGGGAATGCTGAAACCTCAGAAAATAGCACATCACCACAGCCATCACTCCACGTGCTTCATACAGGCTGTGTGGACACACTGGGAGGAGAAACCCAAGACACCAAATATTACCATGTACCTTCATCTGTTTATAATGCAGAGGCAATCACTGCAAGGGCAAGTGCTAATCAGCATTTGGGTATGCAAATAAACTTAAGAGAAGTCAACACACAAACAGGATACAAGGAGAGAATTGTGAAAAAAAGAAACAAATGCAAACACAACAACCTTGAGTTTTGGGCACTGACTTTTTCAAGTAGAAACAAGGGGGGGAAAAAAACCCACAACAAAGTCAAAGAAGCTCAAATATACCTTAATCTTTACCTAAGTCTGTCTGAGCTTGGAAAGGCAATTAATTACAAGTACACAGATTATGAACTACCATAATCTTAGCCTGGCAACATTGACAGTAAGTTGAGATTTGGTTCAGTGCAGTCTTAGCACTGCTACCACATCCCCTTCTAGTCCAATATACAGTAAATCGTGCAATACTTGAGCTCTTTAAAGAAGAGAAATACCTGGAATCCTTTTTCTCATCAACGGGGAAGAAATCTTGCAGAATGCCAAGTGCAACCTTAGTAAAATGAATGGCACGGCAGCCTGCAGCTCTCCCTGCCCTAGAAGCTTTATCCTAGTTCCAGATTCAGAAGAAAGGGGACATGTCTATATTAGCAAGCAGCAGAGCTCAGAAGGGTGTAGGTAAATAGAGCAAAACGGTGCCAGGAACCCGAGATGCACCCACACACATTGCAGAGGCTTCTCTTCAGCTCCACTCAGGAGGCCACGGATGAAAAGCCCATTAGCTGCTGAAATGCACAAAGTAAACTCCTGAAAGAGATATTCTGGCTTAGGTTCAGCCAAAATTAATCCAGTTTGTGCAGTGTCCCTGCAAACAAACACACAGTAAGTGGGATGGGACGACTGCAAGATTCCCTACCAAGGTTCTCTCCAGAACTGAGGTGTCAGCACGCATGGACAACAAGAAAGAGTTCATTGACACAAGTGTAATTCAGCACAAATGAACTGTCTGCAGGATGCCACAACCCGGTTAAAATCTATGTTGGCACTCTGGGTATATAACCATGATGACATTTCTCTTCCTTCTGCTCTTTGAGTACTAAATCTGTTATTTCCTTACCCAAAATAGATCCACCAAGGAACCAGTATCTTCTGTGAGGACAACCCAGCAGAGCTCTCCAGCCACAGGGGCCACAGGATGGGCCAGACCATGATCAAACAGCATATTCCATGTTGCATTTCATAATGGAACACATTCCAGAGGATCTCATAGCTCAAGACAGCACAAGGGGAACTGTTTCAAAAGCCCTTGGTAGATAACTGTCTTCGTTAGGATTTCCTTGTCACTAATGATTTTGGGTTTTGCAGAGAAGTGTGAGAAAGAACAACTGAAACTTAGCATAAAGCAGTGAGCACATCACCCCCAGAGTATGGTTTCCAAGATTGCTGCTCTGTTCCCATACCCACACTTCTTCCCAGACTCTGCACTGGGCATCACTGTTCATTGCACATGATTTAGGGTTGCTATAAGGTGGGCTTTGTGTTAGCAAAGAATCCAGGATCTTTAACAAAACAGAATTTCTACTTTACTGGACAAATATACCAAAAGAAATTGTGGCATCTTGGTGGGTTGCTAAGCAACCAAGAGCTCCAGTGTCACTTGTTTGTGATCAATTCAAGCCATTCATCAGGCTCTGAAGCACCAGTTCAGGAATTCCAACAAAATCTGTGTCTTGGGAAAGACACGGGGACTTCCTGACACACAATAACACTTTCTTTTCTTTAAGATAAACTTTGTAGATGTTCTTTTGATCTGTGTGATATGTTAATTCATTATTCCTAACATACTGCTAATGGGAAAAACTATAATTAACTAACTACAGCATTGTAACTCGTGCTAGATAAACTGAACTAATTAGTAGTGTTTAAAGTAGTCCCTGTCCCCTCCCACTGGGAAAGGAGTGGATCCTTTCTTATCACAGCAGCAACTGTCCACAACATCGTTGTATGAAATGAATAGATACCTTTTTGGTTTATTTTCCCTTCCAAATAGAAGTGATAAAGTACATTTTATTGGCAAATAAGGTGGCTACAATCCAAGCCACTTGAGGTACATACCCATGCTGTGAATAATGTAATCTTTCATTTAAATAAGGCTTATCTGTTGGGTTTCTTGGGATAAAAAGTGGACTGTTATATGTCCTTTCATTAAGTTTAATTACTGAAGAAACATATACTAAATGCCCATAATAATTACACTCACTCACACCGAGTTAAATGTAACCACTGTGTATTGCTGAAGTACAGTCTCTTTATTTCAGCCTCATATTCAGAATTCATTTCATTCCTATTTTGATAAAAATCAATAATAAATAGAAGGAGTCCAGAAACAAACTGATTTAGACACTGTGTGTTGCATATGGCAAAACTTCAACTTCTTGGTTGCTGACAAGTGGTTTTTACTGAAGATATTTCATGATAATTTCACGTACATTGGGTGATATTTCCCAAGAAACTCCATTACCTTCTGCAAATCTTGGTATCTTATAGTTTGCATCTTAATGTCATATGATCTGATCTTGTAGTTCCTCTGCAAGCCAGACTCCACTAACAGCAGATGCTCAGCCTAAGTGAGGACCAGAGAAAGTGGCTAAAAAGAATTTTCTCATTTTTAACTACCCGCTGGAAGAGGTGGGGGGTTTTATTTGTATTATTTTTAAGCACCAGAGAAATGTTAACCCAGCAGCAGTTGTGCACTCTAATGCTTCCTATCAGGAAGAGCCAAGCAGAGGCTCACGGGAACCAGTGGGCAAAGGATGACATGCACAGCTCCAACAAGGCAACATGTGTTCACAAATGGTCAAAAATTACATATTCATTTAGATTACAGCTCTTTCCCCCCTTCTCCTTTCCTCAGACCTGCATTTAAAGTCACAATATTTATTATTTATCACTTATGGGATAGTATTTCAGGGAGCCACAGAGCACACATTTTACTCTGTCACACCAAAGGAACCTTTGCCAACAAAACAAAAATGCCACCTGTCAGCTCTCTGGGGAAATTTTCCAAAACATATTTCAAGCAAAACTATTCCCAGGTAGTGTTGAGGATGAATTTATTTACTTTCTATCTGTTATGGTCAAATACCTGTACATTGTCCAACATACCACACCTGTGCATTGTCCAACACACCATAGCTTAGCTCTTTTCCACCCCAAAATAAGAAGTAACGTATTCCTAGTCATAGAAGTGATAAATGAAAAGTCTAGGTACATTTACTGTGTCTGACTATTAGAAAACAGAACCTCCCTGCAACACGAACACCCAAACCAAGCTGAGACCACCAAATGTTCTGACCATGCAACACAAATCAGAAACAAACAACACCGAGGTTTAAAGATTCCTACAGCACTCCTGCAGCTCAACACGAGCACATCCCATTCCCAGGAAAAAAAAAACAACTGAGGATAATTAGTTAGGCATTGCAGGGAAAAAAAACCCACACAAAATCCTCTCCGAAATCATTAGGGAAGAAGAAACAAGTGTTTGCCACAGAGCCAGGACATCCGCGCTGGCAAACTTGAACGCAGCTAAGCCGAGAGGAGACTGACCCGCCACCCCCGGCCGAGTTCCCTGTGCCCCCCGAGCCCCACAGGGCTCCGCATCCCCCGCAAACTTTCCCCGGGCAGCGGCTCCTCCGCCCGCGGGAGCCCCGAGCATCCCGGCGGGGAGGGAGAGGGGGAAGGACCGGGATCCCCCCGAGCTCCCCCGGGGCACCTGCTCGGGCTGAGCCCCGCTCCGCTCCCTCCTTGCTCCGCAGGTGCGGCGCCGGGAGGAGGAAACCCGCTTGTAAAATAAACCCGACAAGAATTCCAGAGGGTTTGGGCGGCCAGGCAGGACGGGCGGAGCTGGGGCAGGGCAGGGGAAGGCAGGGCAGCCCCCGGACCCCCC
>WBMV01000958.1:0-62323 GCA_013396655.1 Campylorhamphus procurvoides | reverse complement strand
CGCTGTACCTTGAGCCCGGAACGGGCAGAGGGTCGCGGCAGCGGCGGCTCCGCAGCCCCGTCCCGGCGGCTCCGAATTAATCGCTCCACCCCGAAAAAAAAAAAAAGAAAAAAAAAGTGGGAGGAGGGGTGGGTGGAAGGGAGAGAAAAAACCCAACGCAAGCACCAACCACCCCAAACCCAGCCCCGCTCCACACCCACGAGGAGGGAGAGGGTCCCTCCGTGACTGGCATCGCTATCTCCTCCGGCGGAGCTTGCAGGGAGCCATGGCAACGAGCCCCAAAGCTCCCCAAAGCGCTGCCGCTTCCCCCGGGGGTCGAGCCGCCCCCGGCCCCGCTCCGGCTCCCACCTGCCCATCCATCCCAGCGCCGGCACCAGCTCGGCCTCCGCCCGCTGCTCCTCCGGGCGGCACCTGCGGGCGGCGGGAGGGACCGGAGGACGCGCAGGGAAGGATGGAGGGAGGGAGGGAGGAAAGGGAGCCCCTGCCCGCCCTCCGCCCGCGGGGATGTCCCGCACCCCGGGCAGGTGCGGGAGGGGCCCGAGAGCCGACCCAGAGCCACGGAGGTAGGAGGATCAAAGACCCTTGGATGCTCTCGCTTCGTCAGGGTGGTCGCTCAAATGCGGTCAAGGAGGGCAGAGGCGCTGCCCGCAAAGGGACTGGCCCCCTCCCCGTCTCACCCCTCTCTGGGGTCCAGCTGTGTCTTTGCTTTTCAGAGAAAAGGGTGAGGATTCAGAAAACTCCAGCCGGGGATAGCGCTCCCTGCCCCACAGCTCTCCCTCTCTAAACCTCCGTGTACCAATCATCCCAACACCCGGTGTTTCATACATCCAAACCTCTGAAAAATCTTATCTTTTTTGTCCTGCTAACACCCCCTCCTAATTTCTGCTGTATGTGTTCTCCATGCCCCCAAAACCAGATCAGGCTCACGTGTGTGCTTGAGTGCTCGGACTCTGCCTGGGTGTGATGCCTGTGTGGAATGGGTGAAATTTTAAGTGATTGCTCAAGACAGTCGTCACAAATCTGCCAGTCATTGTCTTAAGCACCTCATCCAGAGAGGTGGGGAAGGTCAGACATAATCATTTTCATGAGGACTCCAACTTGGACAATTCTGTCTCGTTGCTGACCTTTGGGTGTTTTGCTTTTCTCTTGGCTTTGCCTAATTCAATGAGCAATAATCATAAAGTAACGTTCACGGACATTAAACCATAAACCCACCCTACCGAATCACAGCCACACTCACGGGGATTATTAGCATTTGGGTTAAAGATTTTTCGGACAGTGGCAGTCAGGATTTGTTGATGTACTGGGCAACTGATGTTGTTTATCTCTAGCAGATTTAGGTAGGTGAGCTTTCTTTTTGGACAGGACGTAAATAATTAAATTTAAGGAAAGACATTATAAAGATGGGAGTAAAAGGAAAAAATCTGAAAGCTATAAAAGACGAAGGCAGAATAATTTCTTATATTCTTAAAGAAAGTATATGCAAAACTATTTTAAAAATGGTATGTTTGCAATCATGCAAAGTCAGGCAATTCATAGGTATAATTTTCATATTAATCTATGTTTAAGGGAACTTGTGCCTATATAAATACATGGAGCAAAGCAAGGAAAGTGTGCTGTGGTGGCTGAGAAAGCTCCAAAGTTGGGCAGCCAGATTTCTGTGGGGCCGAGACCCAGCCCAGAGCACACACAGGAATTGGGACTTCTCCCTTTGCATCCTGCCCTCATGGCCAGACCCTGAATTGATTCACTCTCTCACCCAGAGACAGTAAAATGCTGCATTTGCAGCACATTGCTTTCCAAAGCAACCCAGAGCTGAGCAACAGGCTTTGCCCCCGTGCAGTGGGATCCTTGGGAAGCAAATGGACAAGGAATCAGCTGTAGGGGAATGTCTCGAGCACGTCAGGGTTACCAAAGTGTTGAAAAACCATTTGACTCGGCACCAAGGGGCCTTCTGAGATCCACTCAAATCCAGAGGGGACTGGAGATTCACTGGAGCGTTGGCAACAGCTGAAGATGCCGAGGGTGGGAATCTGCTCGTGCGGGAGCTGAGCTAACAGAGCTGGGAAAAGCCAGGGAGAGCTGGCATTGCCCCTCCTGCCATTGCCAAGAGGATGAAAAACGGGGACAATGACTCCTACCCACTGCTGGCCAATTCTGCCCTCCTCCTGGATGCCTCAGCAGGCCGAGGAGTTTCCAGGTTGATCTGTGACATGAAGAAGAGAGACAGCAGTTTAATTACCTCCAGTGACTGCTCGAGGCAGGACTGCTGCCAAAATCAACTTCCCAGGCTGCCCATCCCACACCTCCACACTCCCACCCCAGATATGCTGTGCCACAGAGGGAAGCTGGCCTTGCAAAATGCAGCCACCACTTGGACTGTCATTTCCCTGCCCAGCTGGCCTGACTTTCACACCCTCTCTGTCAACATCATTTCCCCAGGGCCCTCTCACATTTTCAGGTCTCAGCCCGTAATATGGAAACCATAAAATGGTTTCACACAGAATCACGCAGAAAGTGTTCCTTCCACTAGGAAGCCAGCTGATGGAAAACTCAAAGCACATCAGCTTACCAAAAGCTGCTCCACAGTCCCAAAATAAAATTTGTTCATAATAAAGCACGGCACTAACCACATCTATTTGAGAAAGGGGTTTGCCTTAAGTCAGGTGTAAACAGACATAATCCATTGTGCTTCAGATTGCACCGGGCCATGAAATAGGGCAAATGTCACAGCACTTCAGCCTGCACAGAACAAAAATCAAGACAGAGCAGCTCAGTTCAGTCCTCTCTGTGTCTCCACAAAACTGCTCTTTATTTTGGGATTTCCTGCCGAAAATCAAGGAGCCTTTTCATCAAACCCACTACTTGATGTGAGAAGGAGAGAGCAACACTGCAAGAAACACTGGGAAAATTAATTAAATCTCTCTAGGCTAGTACTGATTATATATTTAAAATACATGCTAAATGCATAATATTGTCTCAAACCAAGTGTGAGAAAACCCCCTCAGAATATTTATCTCAGGAGTTTTCTGAAGAAATCAGAAGGAATAGAGGGTGTGTTTGTGCTGATCAAATTGCAACTTGTTACCTGATTCACATCCTCCCTCAAGACACACCTACCATTTTAAACCCATTTCCAGAGTCTGATGGCAGGCTCAGAAGATTCCCAGTTGTACATTAAATGGCATTTAAGATACATGAAGTACTCAGGACAAAAGAGCAGATTGGGCAGATTTTCTTTAGACAAAATTAATTTGCTGGTAGTTGCCAGCACATCTCCCACCACCACTTGTTAATAAAGATGCTGTAATTTTCTGAATAGGTAGAATATGCAAAAATGGGAATGTATTTGAATATCAAGGACCACAATTTGATTTTTAAAAAAAAACCAAAAAAACCAGGATAAGCTTCTGGGAATCTGTTTTTGTCCTGGACAAATTAAATGGCTAAATAATTGCCTTCATGCCAACTAGCAATTTTTCCATGTCAAAATTTGGGTCTGAAATGATGCCCTGCTGCAACATTTCACAGTATTTCCATCAACTTTGGAATTTTTACAATATTTAAAATATACCAGCAGAAATGTAGCTTGACAAGCACAAAGCTGCATTGGGAACTTTGAGTTCCCAGGCAGAGATTTGAACCATAAAGGGAAAAACACAGATGAGAGAGAGGGTGATGCATATCCCGCTAATGATTTATTAAACAGGGATCTGAGCACCCCTCATCAACACTTAGCTTTGAAATGGTGAAAGTTAGATGGGTCTTGACCAAAGAGAAACTACAGACCTGCCAGAAAATGCTCCTCTATCCCTCCCTAATGAGAATACAGGAGAAATCCACGTGATCAAAGGACAGCACATTTAAAATGAATTAAAGGAACCACCACTTTTTGCAGTTCGAAGCAAGCCCAGGAATTTAGGCTTTGAAGAACCTGGAGTGAAATGTTGGGATTTTTTTTTTCCCCTTAATCTAATTTTTTTAAGGCTGGGTAATTTTATGACTGCTAATAACATTTGTAACTATGCAAGCTAAGATAATAACAATGGTAATCAAATCTCATGCTTCAGGGCATAAATTGATTGCTTGGAGGGGCTATGGAGGTTTTTCTTTTTTTCCCACCACTGAGTACATGATTTCACAACTGACTAAGTGCATGGCAAGGGGAGGGTTTGCTACTGTAGCCAGACAATTGATCTAATCCATAATAACAAATATGACACCAAAATACACTGAGCTGCCTATCTGCTGTGCAAACACTCATAGATTTAGGATCAAATTCAGGGAAATATTTGCTTCTTGTTTTCCGGTTAGTTTCCTGCAGTTCTTTCGGAAGAAAGCAGTAAGGTTTAGATCAAAAATAAATAAATCCGAAAAAAAACAAACAACCCCACAAAACTTTGGGGGAAGAATGCCACAGTGAATCTGAAAGACCCAAATTAGGCAAGAGGATTCATCCATAGTGAGGCTCAGACCCGAAGATGAGGATGAAAACCAATTCCCAAAGAAGGCTGACCCACGTTATCCTATTTCCAGCTGTAAGAACTAGATATTTCATCCAAAACAAGGCTGTGGTCTCTTTTCCTTGAAAAACAGGCACAGCAGGAGATAAGAAAGCTCAGCCTGGAGATGGGGATTTAGGTTTAATTCCCAGCTGTACCAGAAAGCTCCACACAAGTTTGCACTCTGCTCCAGGACAGACAGACTGAGCTCTGGAGGACGTATTTCATCAAGCAGAAAATAATTGAAGATTCACTGGACCCAACCTGGGGCAAAACTGAGCCTCACCTTTGTTCCAGAATTTATGGAAGGAAGGTTTGAGCTCCAGTGGTGCCACAACAGACTATTTTTGTTTTTCAGAGAATCACAGAATGGTTTGGGCTGGAAGGGACTTTAAAAACCCTCCAGCTCCAACCACCTGCCATGGGCAGGGACACCTTCCACATAGTTTATGATACATCTAATATTTCCTTCAAACATGCACTAAAGGTGTTAGAACTTCCCCAGAAAGCTGCTCTCTTAAAGAATGTATAACAACAACTTTGTCCCTTGTTATCTTTGAGGTCACTGCTTGCTAAGTGAGACCTTTATCATTCCAGGTTTTAGGTTTGGTTTGATTTTACCCTCTGCCATGGGCAGGGACACCTTCCACCAGCCCAGGGTGCTCCAAGCCCCATCCAACCTGGCCTTGGACATTTCCAGGGATCCAGGGGCAGCCACAGCTTCTCTGGGCACCCTGTGCCAGGAATGGCAGAGCAACACACGTCCAGTCCTCTGGATGCAATGGAAAAAAGGACATTTGTAAAGAAAAGCAAGTGCCACACTCACAGACACTCCTATCTGAAAATGTATCTTTGGTCTCTGCACAGAACTGGCACAAAGCCCAGACAGAGCAAGGCACAATATTTAGAGAAATGGAATCATGACTCACGTCAGGACAATGGCATTGATCTCTTTCATTTGTGGAAGAGATTAAAGAGGCCCAGGAATAAAGATTTCCTATTTCCTGAACAATTGCTGCTACTCACTGGACAAAACATCAGCAACAAGGTCCTCATAGTTGTTCTTATTCCTTCCTAGTGTGGAGGTGGGATATGGAGAATGAAGCCTTTGCCTGGATAATGCATGAACTCAGTCCTGTGTTTCACGTGATATAGATGAGACCTATTGCTCACCAACTGCTGAATAAAATGCTTTGTAGTATTTTTTTTTCTTTCTGTCAAAGCCAACCACCAAAATTTCCATAAAATTTCCACTGCCAAAACCCTACACTGACATAACACAACCTGATTAGCAAAACTCCCCTATACAAAAATAAAATCAAATATTGTAAAGCAATGGTTTGTGCACATTTTCCAGCTAAGAATCCAACCCATTTGGACTGTGCTAACAACAAACATTTACAGATTTATTGTAGCTACCCTTAAAACAGAGCAGTCACAGCTCTGAACATAAACAGCTAAATCAGAATTACCAGGGACCCCCCTCCCAAGTTGTGCAGACACATGAACAAGATGATTGCTGAGGGGTTCATTTGCTTTTCATGAGAGCAGAAGAAATGACAATGCTCTTCTAAGACAGGGACAAACCCTGGCCTTGGCTAATGCTATCATTTGTATTCCTCCATTTTTTATGTCCATATAATGAACTGATTTTATTACAATAACCTACATTAAAATCCACATAAAACCCCAAAACACTAGATGGGTTTTTGCTGAACCAGTTGGTGCTCCCTGCATTCCTTTACCAATCTAATCTGACTGGTGGGTTGCAGGGTGTTCAATAGGTCACCTGCATCAGCAATTTCAGCCCAGCCAATTTGCTTCTAAATACTACATGGTATGATACACATTTTCCAATTACATCTCAGACTGCTTTTAAATTCTACCAGACAGACAAAGTTATCTGAGGACTGGAGGGCTTAGGAAACAACAGCATACAAATAACTGCATATTACAGCAATTTTTTTGGTACAGTCAAGCTATGAGCAGTTATACAAAATTATTAATGCAAGTAGGGAAGCAAAAGCTTGACCAACAGCTTTTTCTTTAAAAGACTTCTTTTAAAAATATTGGCAAATTCTCACATAGCAGAGCACATGAATGATTTATCCTTCTTCAGTGTCCTTCAGACAAGACATTCAATGAGAAAAATAATTAGTAGTGTGAATACAGATAAAATAATGGCAAAACACACAGTAAAAGCAGGCATACTTTTGTTTTACCCTTCAACATCTTTACATATATATATATTTATACATATATAAGGAAAACTCAGGAGATTTTATTAAAAATAAGCACCACTCAGTAAAACTAGAAATATTGTCACTAAGGCAAGAGGATGAGTCAAAAATTCCATTTTTGCAAGAATGAAACAAAGGACTCCCCTTAAAGTCTGGGGATCAGAATTAGACTTTTAAGGTATGTTAACACACAGTAACAGTTTCAGTACACTGTGCAGGCAAAACTTAGCATTTTTTCAGTATGTAAATGAAAAAGATAAACTTTCAAATCAAACCCAAGAGTAAATGAGGTCTGTGGTGCAGGATGGCCTTAACCACCTGGTCGGGGAGCAATCAGTCCACTTTCTCAGAGCAGCCAGTAAATGCAACGTGATGGAACAAGGAATTCAAGTCACAGCATTTGAATCCCTGGGGAGAACCTTCCCTCTGAGTGGGACATGAGTCTGAGAGGGATTTAAGAGCCAAAGGCTAAACCTCATCTGTCTGAGGGCTACAAAATCCAGGGATGAAAAAGCAGAGGATATGAAATAGGTAAAAAAATTAGGTCAGCCAAAAAAGTGCATCACTGGAAAACACATCTTACAGTGAGCAAGGAGAAGTCACCAGGTAGGATGTTAAGACGTGATCAGACCCCAGTCTTGGACTCAGAGGGAATATGTGCTTGCAATGGAGGGCTCCTCTATCCAGCTAATAAAGTATGACAAAGTATAACAAGGACTAATGACTTTTTTCCTAAGCATTGGGTTTAATTAACCCTTTAGCAAAATTTTCTCACATGTGGTAAATTATTCATGATATGCAATTGTGACACCAAGTCTGGATAACTTCCTTAAAAATACTTTTTAGCTCAAGAAGAAAGGATTGAATCAGGGATGTCTAATAAAAGAAATTCATGCTGGTTGATCACAAAGGTTGTGCTGCAACCCTGGCTGGTGCCCAGCAGTGACAAAAGCCCAGCTCAGCACAGGGGCCAGGCCAACAGGACCCTGCAAAGGAGCCAAGGATGCACAAAGGTGACCTCAAAAGAAACCCATTAAACCAAGTCCTGTTAGCAAAAGGAACTCCTTTTGGGACCTGTCCAGCTGTGAAGTGGCTGCAGCTGTAGGTTATCCTACTCTGGCCCCCTTATTCCTGCCTGCATACTCCAGTTCTAGGACAGAGCAGAAAGAATCCTCTTACAACACCTCTGTCTTGCTTGAGGGCTTCAGAAAGTTTCTCAGAGAAGCAACATGGTCCTGCAGAAACCAGCACCTTAAACATGCACCCCTAGTTTGGCTAAATCCAACACTGAGGGGAAACAAAACCAGGGAAACACCTCTGCCAAATCCACCCGTGTTTGGATCATGCAGTGTGCCCTGGTACACAGGGATTTCATGATATACAATCACCATCAAGTGCAAGCTGAGCTGACTCCCAGCTCCTTCAACTTCATAAGGCTGTGACACTTTCCATCAGCTGAGAATTCATCCTGGATACTTTTCTATCATCTCTGACAGCTCCCAAGTTTCAGCTTTGGTGAAACTGCTTTCTCAGTCCTTCTGCCATCTGCTTTTTTCTTTTTTTTTGCTGGGCTCACACGTGTTTCTCTGGCAGTGAGTCTGTAAAACGTGCCAAAGCAGTGAAATGCACAACAAAAAGTGCATTTTAAACGTGTCTTGCCTCATTTGGGAGTTAAATGCACTTGTATCACAAATGCATAATGATTCAAAACCCAGCAGTAGTCAATACACTTATATTTGCCTATAAATCTCTCTGCAAAGTATTCCCTGACTGCTGACAAAACCAACCCCCTCCAAGGTCCAGGACCACGGATAAGCAGATATTCCCCCTTGAGGAGTCCCACACACCCCTTATCCCAGCACTGGAGAAAGAGGTCCCCATGCCAACACTGAACCTCTGGGCAGGAATGCAAGCCAGGCATCATTTTGCCACGATGACAGTAATCACCAGTGTAGCAGAGGAACTTTTCTCAAAGCAATTGTTTCTGGAAAGATATATTCAATCCTCTGTCCGAGCTGTGAACGCCCAAAGTGTTTCTATTTCTCTTACCTTTGCTGGAATGAGTTTCCAGGATGCAAGGGAATACAGTCAGAGCCTTACAGATTTTCTTGGTAGGGGAGCAGGAAGGGTGAAGATGTTATCATTTTCTTTCAAACTGTAAATAAAACAAAAAATTGTTTCAAATTTTACTTCTTTCTACATAATTGCATCTCATTCCAATCCATATAGCTACAGGATTCACTGCTTAATTATCCCCTAATTTGTAGAAGGGATTATAGGACTGCATTCTCTTCTTGCAATAGTGAATCATATGAACTTATTTATTTGTTGACAATTGATGATTTTACTCTCCACTATTATTGCCAAGACATTGGACTGACTGAAAATAAGAAGGATGTTCAATTATGCAGCTGCAGCAAAAGTAAAGCCAAAACCTCCTCACAAAAACTACTGAAAAAGGAAATCCTTATAAACCAACCTGTCTATCCCAAGTAGGAACAAGCAGGGATGAAAGGACAAAAGATTCCAAAACAGGCAGGGCTTCCCCTGATCAGAATTTTTTCCCCTCATAGAAGTTCCAATTCCACACGAAGATGCCTTTCTGTGGGCAGAGCATTTGAAATACAACAGGGCCCTTGGGTGGAAAATTAGAATATAAAGGCTATCAACGGCCAATTAATCTTGTGAGGTCAATGGGAAACAGCCTGAATTGCTGTTTCCAGATGGGCGAGAGGACGCCGTGGAATTTAATTTAGCCTGTCACCGATGCACTCTGGCACATCTCCGAGCCCAGGCTCTCAGAAAGGGGAGCTGGGAGACCAAGGAGTCGGCAACATTTGGGGCTGATGTGTCAGTTTATTCTGATGGAAGTGGAAATACACCCACCACAGGACAGATGGGTCACTGTGCCACCCCTGTCTGACACTTTGGGATGGCCTCAAAGGGGTCACCAAGGTGATGTGTTGAGAGACTGTTTAATATCATTTGCCTTTTTAATTTAAATATTATTTGATTTAATTTAAATATTAGTAGTGTTGGTTAAAAATCTCTAAACAGTTATTCCAATTTTCAATCAGGATATATATATAAAGAAAAGACTACTGACTTACCTTAAACATTTGGGCACTTTTAATTTTCGACATTGAATTGTAAAACGAAGTAGTGAGTTGTGATTATCACGAGCAGCTGAGAGAAATTAAAAATCACACCTTCAAATAAACCAAAAAAATCCCTGAAATCATCACAGCACTGGCTGAAGGTGTGAATGCTGCCAGTGATTCCGACAGCTTTGTGTGCAGTGGGAACAAAAATCCACTGAGAAATACTTGTGCTATGGTGTTTTAACTCCTGTCTTCCCATCAGAAGATGCTATTTGAACCTAAAATAGTGAGCCCTACAGCATCTTTATGGCTGTGGGTCTCCAGAGAGAGGTTTGGGTACTGTGACAAGCCCTGTGCTGGCGAAGCCTCTTTTAACCACAGCTGATGTAGATGTGGCCACAGAGCACTCAGCCAAGGCTGCTTTAAATACCACTGTCATGAAGCCAAGTGTACCAGATAAGCCCTGGGGGCACCTATTATGGTTACTAACATATTCATTGACTAATGCAGCTACAAAATGGAATAGTCTTAAATAGGAAAGAGGCTGTCTCTTTAAAGTGTGTTGTGATCTGTATTAGCTCATTAGAAACTGATAACAGACAATTATTTTCCCCAGGGTATTGGTTTATAGCAAGTATTTATCCTTCAAGATATATAGTTAATTTATCCTGAGATTAAGTTACTCTTCATGACAAGGGAAATTTTACTTCTGTTTCCCAGAAAATGCCACTTTGGTCCACCAAAGAAAATAAGGTATTTCTGTGGAAAAGTGGGAAGCCATAGATTTCCACTCCCTCTATGGGATGACTGGGAAGTCAGTGTGGTAAGTTGAGCAAAGCAAGGGAGAAATTCATGTTGCAAGTTCAACATGCAAAGCACCAAAAGGCAAGAGAAAGTAAAATATTGCTTTAATTGTGATGAAGAGGATAAGGAAGGCTTAGGGGTGTTTCCACTGATGAGGTTATTGGCTTGGAGTGTGACCCGAGCACTGGATAAGATGGATTGTCCCACAGTGTCCTCTCTATCTCGTGTAGGAATGACAATGAATAACGGGGCTTTAATTGGCAGCTGCCTCTTCACCTGTACTAGATAAGTGCTCTCACTTGTGCCTCTGGAGTTATGGAAGCCAAAAAGGGCAAAGACAAGCTGGAATGAATAAAAAAAGATGATAGAATAAGAGACAAGCACATTGTGACTGCTTGTATAAATCAGGAGTGATGCTGATGAGCAGGGCAGTGATGCCTCTGAGAAACAGAGAAATGTGAGCAGAATGAGACCCCTCCTCATTAACTGAACAAGCCACTTCTGAACCTGGAAAAAACCCACAAAACTGCCTGAAATTAAAGCTGCAAAACCAACTCTTGCTATCCAATTTGCACAGGATTTGTTTAGCTTGCAGAATAATTTATCCTTATTTCTATTGCAGTAATGGCTGCAGGTTCAGTGTTAGGCTGGGCTGTGTGCTCACTCCTGAGATAACATTCAAAAAGAAAAATCAGGGAAAAGATAGTACAAACAGTGGTAATATAATGGGGAATGTTGGAAATCAGGCTGTGTTTCATAGACTAAAGCTCTTTTTGCACTGTTTTTTGTACTTTAACATTATAATGGGCAGTCTGGGTTGCTTTCTCTGCTGGAGAGGAACTCAAGGACAGGAGGAGAAAGGAACAAAAAAATGAAGAGGTTAAAAATTAAAAGGAATGTAGAGAGAAAAAGGGTTAAATGGGAGCAGGAGGGGGTGGATGATGAGTGAGTGCCAATGGGGACACTGCCTGGACCAGCACCATTCTGTCCCATTGCACCCAAATGGGCCTGGGAGTCAGGACAGATCCCAGCACAGCCCCAGGATGAGATGGGGGGTCAGGCCCAAAACATCCAGTAGATCCAGTAAGAATTAGGAGGAGATGGGGTCAAGAAAAAGATTGAAAGCAAGACTAGACCTAATCTGAGGTGCATCAACCTGGTCTAGTGGAACCCAAACACAGGGGGTTGGAACTGGAGGGTCTTTAAGGTCCCTTCCAACCAAAAGCACTCTGGAGTTCTGTTCTATGACTCTGTGATGCCCAAAGCACTGGTGAAAGGCTCACTGGTCAGTGAGACGTGTCCTTGGGAGACACACCAGAGCACAACCACACCAGTGCCATGTCCCAGACACCTCCTGGGTGCTCCTTAAACACAACTCCTGGGTCCTCAGGGGGTAGATGTGTGAGAGGGGGTCCTGGGACTCTGCACAGGGCAATGAAAGAGGATGCACAGCAAAGGGATAATGGATAAAAAGGAACTGTCTGCTAGAGCTGAAAGGCATCAGCCTCTCTGCAGAGCTGAGCTGCTCCTTGCATTTCCAGTGATGAAGGAATTCAAGTTTCCTTCATGGGGGTTGGAGGAGGAGGCTGGTGGGTGAGAATAGGAATCTTTGGGGTCCCCTCCAAGCCTTGAGGGGTTCAGGAGGCCTGATGCACCTCTGGAAACCACACTGACCAGCCTTGAATACAGTCAGCAAGTACTTTTCAATTTTTTCTCTCTTCTGTTGTTATGGAAACAGGCTGTGGAAGGGCTGCTGAGGCTCTGAATCCTGAGTGTGCAGCGAGGGCAGGTAGACAGGGGATCCCTCAGTAGTTTCAAAGCTGAATAAAGATGTGGATGTTATTTTGCAGATAAATGGAATAAGCCCAGATAGTCAAAGCCCCAGCACGGAGGCACTCCTAGGATTTTCCTAGGAAAGCTGCCTGCTGGGAATTTCTGTAATGACCTGAAAGGCAGCACCATGCTGAATGCCAAAGGTTTTGCCTAAGGAGACATCTGATTATGCCCAGAGACAACTGTGCGTGGTGCATATTTCATTAACAGAGTCCTTCTGTTTCTCCAGTTCATTTCAAAGCTCTCTCCAATCAGAACTTGCAGGATCAAAGAGGAGAACATTTAAAACTGTGCCAGGATAACAGTGGTGATTTGGAGAAAGAAGGTGAGCTGACACCTGAGATAATTCAGCAACTCTTGATGCTCTAGGGCTGGAGATAATAATTCCAAGTGTGTTATTTCATCTGGGATAACATGCATCCTCCAAGCTTATGCTTCTAGTTCCTTGCTTGGCAAATCAAACTGGTTTTTCAGACCTCCAGTGCTTTGTGGATGTTCTCAATCTGTGAGTCAGGACGGTTTTCTCCAAGAGACTCAATGACTTCTTTCAAGAACAAACTTGCAAGAGGCAGCTGGTAGATGCATTTCCTCATGTGAGCAGGCCAGGAAAATGTGTCTGATTGCATAAAGGTCAAAAGAGATGATTAATCCCTCTGTGGGCTTTTCTCTCCCACCTTCTCTGTGGTCCCTCAATGAAGCAGCTCCTCTCTGCTGCTCCCCAGGCACACTTGGTTCACTCGCTGCTCCCTCACTATTTATTCAGCTGCACAATTTGCCTGAGACTGTCCAAAGTCTGGAAATCAGACAGCAATGTGTAAGCACAGAACAAAAGCATCTCAAGCCAAATCCTTCAGTCTCCACAGGAGGAAAGAGAAATTCTCCAACACTGTTTCACTAACGAACCTCACACCTTTGTGCTAAGGGTGGGATTGTCTGCAGCTCACTCTTCCTCCCAAGGATGCCTTCAGCTCTTTGAAAAGCTGCTAATCAATGCACCAGACAATGCCAGCCTGGATGGCATCCTCTCTGTGGATGTTTGTCCACCCAGTAATGCCTGGAGATAAATGGAACTCACACAGGGTGCTGCAAGCTCTCCTAGGGAAAAACTCCTGTCCTTCCAAGCCAGACCATGAGGTATCGCTGGGCCTGGGAATGAAGGAACGTGTCCAGAAGAGAAACTGTTGCATTTAGGAAACTTGCTCCCCTCTTCCAGCCCTGGGGCACACTGGGGTAGAGTCAGGGCTTCTGGTGCCCTCTCCGGGTGCCAGAGCACCACGAGCTCTTCTAAAGCCGTGGGACCTCCAGTGTGGTCAGTCTGCTGGTGTTGGACTGACCCCAGGTACTGGTGGTTATTTATGTGTCTGTGATAACCTCCAAATTCCAATCAGTCCACACTCATTAGACCTTTAGTATAGAGAGCAGTGACAAAGGGGACATGTGGCCATGAAACAAAACACAGACAAGACCTTTCCTTTCAGAAATGAGATGCTGCCAACTTTTCTGTCCTTACCTACAGGATGCACAAGTTCTTCCTCCATCTGTGTTCTCATTCTGGAGCAGATACAAAGATTTGGAGGGATCAGCCAGGAACATGACTATAACCACTGAATGTACAAGAAAAAGCATTATGGCTTAAACAACAGAACAAACCCCTGTGGTGAGCAGACAGCTTTTCATAGTAATAGTGTATCAGACCTTGAATTTCAGGACAGAAAAGCTGAGATCTGGTGTTCTGTCCCTACCTTACTGCCTTCATCTGAAAATGAAATCACGTAGCATTTTTCCATCAGTATTTGCTCTTGGAGATTAAATTGCTCTCAGTTATCTTGAACTAAACTGAAGGACCACATCTCTTGTAAGAGCACTTCTCAGAGCAGGCAGCAGCCAGGAGAAAAGATTATCATGCAGGAGCAAGATTGCACTAATTGCAGAAATAGGTGTTTCAGCTGCTGCTGTTTTGGAGAATTGGAGTGAATTAAAACAGATGAAGGTGACATTAAATAGATATTGAGAAAAAGTACCAAGGACTGGGAGAGCAGAGCTGTGCACAGGCTGAGGGAGGTGCTTTGTTATGTGCAGGGCTTCATGATTTCAGAGCTCTTTGTGTCACTGAGTGCACAAAGTGACCTGAGTCTTTCCAACAGCATTGCCTGCAGGACATGGAAGGAACATCCTCCTGTCCATCTGCAGCAGCTTCCAGGGACACACAACCACTCGGCAGGTCAGCAAGACACCTGGGAGAGAGAGAAGACAGAGAATCATGGAATGGTTTGGGTTGGAAGGGATCTTAAAGATCATCTCATTCCCACCTCCTGCCATGGACAGGGACACCTCCCACCAACCCAGGGTGCTCCAAGCCCTGTCCAACCTGGCCTTGGACACTTCCAGGGATGGGGCAGCCACAGCTTCTCTGGGCACCCTGTGCCAGGGCTTGCCCACCCTCCCAGGGAAGGATTTCCTCCCAACACCTCACCTAAATCTCTGCTCTTTTAGTTTGAAACCATTCCCCATTGTCCCATCACAATGTTCCCATGTAAAAAGTCTTTCTCCAAGTCACATCCCCTCCCCATGGCTCGTGCTGCTCCCTCCAGTCTTCCTCACCCAAAGTTACTCCTCAATTTCCAGGAGGATCTCTCTTCAACTGGAACAAGTACCAGGTGTCTGCTGGGGTTTTTGCTGCTTCAGGGCTGCACCTCACCACCCAACACATGCAGCCTCACGTGCACCAGGCAGGAGATGCAAAGACAGTCTCCAGCTGCACCAACAAAAGCTGTTTGAATTCAGAACAGCAATAAATTGCCAAAGGAGAAAGCCGAGATGATGCAGAGCATTATTCCCCTCCACGGGACTCTACAAAGCCATGACTACTAAATAGTATCTTCTAACAAATACATATTTTTGCCTTTATTGCTGAGACTTAAACCAAGACAGATACACGGACTGGTGTTGCATGTAAACTCCTTTTTCTCTTTAGACTAAATTCAGAGTGAGCATTTTCCTGACAATACTGACAAAATAAAAACGTCCTCAGGGAACCATGTACCGTTCCTTCAGCTGCTCGTTATTTAGCTTGCTCTAACAGTTCTTCATACTGAATTTTGAATCCCAGGTGCTCATGGGGACAGAAGCATTTTGCCAAAAAAAACAACTGTTTTAAAATCAGTGCCCAACGTTTTTTCCTCAGTGTGCAATGTTGGGGAGACTTAGTGAGGTAAAGGTAGAATTAGATCCAAGTAAGTCAAAAGGTGTTCCATGAAAAGATTCAGAGGATAAATCAGCAACTGGGTGGGGGAGAAAGGCTGTTCTCAGCACTCTTGCTTCTAATCTTCCTTTTACATGGCATAGTCTGAAAATAGGGATTATTATAATGGGTGAATTCATAGCTAATTGAAAAAAGGTGCTGTGGTTAACTTAGGAACCGTTTAATTTCAAACCCTTTTATCCTCCCTAAATGTGAATCTACTTTTAAGCATGGAGGAAAAATACATGGTGTATTCAGGAACAAACAAAGGTATTGTCTGACATAAGGAGCTTATGTAAATGTGGGATGGCAGAGCTCCTTTTGCCATAAACCTTTCAAATACCTCAATAAATCATGAAGAACAAAAAAAAAAATCTTTTAAGGAGGTTTGCAATGGGATTTCACCTGTCCAGGACTGAGGACAGCACTGTTCAGGGTATAAAAGGAGTTTTGTTAGCATCTTCCTAAGCAGTAAATTGCAAATAAATGTGAAATGTTGTATTTTTCCATTGTATATCCACTGAGTTTGCTAATTTTCAAATTTCAAAGATGACATCACTCAGGGATGGATGCACCTGCAGGAGTGTTTGACATCCTTGCAGCCCCCCTTTACAAGCCAGTAGATTTATTTTTGTTTTTAGAGACACACAGCTTGTAAAACAAAGTAATTAGAAGGTGCCTGTACTACAGTGGCTTGAAGAGACATTGAATGTAATGCAGTGGGTAAAATGCAGCACATTTCCATTCTACTCAGGGCAGCCACTGTCCTGCCATGTAACCTCAGCAAACTATGACATCTCCTTCTTTCCCTCTTGGTATCCTTACCTTTAAATATGCCTTTTAGACTGGAAGCCTTTGGAAAAGGAACTATGTCCTACTCCCACCAAGGGAGCCCTTCAGTTCCCAGTGTTCCGCTCCCAGTTGTTCTTGGAAGACCAACAATTATAATTAGATGAAGGCAGGATGCATGTGGATGCAACATTACTTTGTTCAGGCTAATCAGCTCAATTCCATCAGTGGAATCTCTCTCAATTATAGGAGAATCCATGTGTGTGACTGAGACAGCAGAAATCAATCCTAATTACTCCCCACTGCCTGCACCATTCTCCTGTGCAAACAGAGAAGGGACATGAGGTGTTCCCAACACAGCAAATTCCTTCTTGGAGGAGTCTGTTCGTGCCCTATCAGGAAATGTTTGTGCTGTGCCAGCACTACTTATGTCAGAAATAGCAATAAATGGAAGTTTGAAGCAGAAAAACAGTCATAAAACTCATCACAGCCCTTTCTAGAGAGAGCAGTGTAAGACCCATCTCCCTTCCACTAGCATGTTCTCAGCCATGGATCCAATAACCTGTCTAAGAGAAAATACAGAGTTTCCCTATGTTTTATGCAAGGTGAGAACTTCAGAAAATCATTTCCTTGTCCTGACAGGAAGAGCTACATTTTGTGCTCTTAGGAAATCCCCTTTATTCTGATGTAGGCTCACAAATCAGCCTTAAACCTGAATTCACCTAAGGATGGATGTTGGGTTTAAATACCAGCCCTCACAAGGCAGAGAGCAGGAGTTACCACTGAGGTGGAAGGGGCAGAACCATCAGGTCACCAAAACTGGCCCCCACCTGGCAGGGCCTCCTGGCTCAGACTGCTCAGGAAGGAACTAGTTTGAACCCAACACCACCAGTGATGTGCACAGACCATTTTATAGGTGCTCCAATTGAGCATCCCTGGCAATCAAGCTTCCTGTCTGCATGTACTGTTACAAAATGAAGGAGTAAATGGGCTGCAGTGTTTCCTTTAACCATCTTTATTTGTATATTGGACTCTTGAATATGCTCCTTCAGGCACGAGACTATTTGAGCTACAAAAGATATTGAGCACTGAGTCCCCAAAGCAGTGATGAAAGAGGTGGGTGCAGCCTGGCCAGGGTGCTGAACTCAGCCCAGAAACTTGTGTTTATTTTAAACCACCCAGATCTGAGTGCTTCTGTTTTGAAACATCTGCTATAAACCCAAGCAGCAGCCATGCAGGAATTAAAAAGATGCTGTGCCTCAGAAAATCATTTTTGCCTACCGTGTTTATACAAATAAATGACTGAAATTATTCAGCAGAGTTGAAAAGTCAGGACAGGGGTGTAGTGAACCAGAACGGAGTGATACCCAAAACCCTCCTGCAGCACAGCATGCTCCCTCTTTTTGATGCAAAGACAGAATGCTGCTTATTCCTGGCAGGAATTGCCCTTCCAGAAGTTATACCCACACTTCAAAGAATACAGGAGGAAATATAGAACAAAATTGGAGGAGATAATCAGAAAAGTTTTGTTTTAAACTTACAGTTGAAGATCAAAAGGTCACCGTCAAGTTTCTATCTCTTCGTGTCCTAATGATTCTGATTTTTGCTGCCCTTCTCAGGGCTAGAGTTGGAAAACACACTCATTCTTTGTTATACTTTGACCTTGCAAAATCTGCCACAACAGGGATTAGGGTGTTGTCAGAAGATTATTCTGCACCTGTTTCAGTGACATTTGTCCCTCACAGAGGAAGTGCAAACACTGGTGACATCAACCCTCAGCGGTGCCTTGTCACTCCTGGTGAGACATAGCTGGGAAGCAAAGAGAAAGAAGGGAAAAGATAATGAAACAATAAAAATAGAAGCAGAAATTGGAAAGCTTTGCCCTCATCTACCACCATTTCTACCAACAAAACAAAAAATGCACAGGAAA
The DNA here is from genome assembly GCA_013396655.1 of Campylorhamphus procurvoides. Lineage (NCBI taxonomy): Eukaryota > Metazoa > Chordata > Aves > Passeriformes > Dendrocolaptidae > Campylorhamphus > Campylorhamphus procurvoides. The sequence goes on along the minus strand of WBMV01000958.1, from coordinate 43,883 downwards.
AATCAATGCAAGTGAGGAAAAAGAAAAACAGATTGGAAATATACACAGAGAGGTGCAGGAACGCCCAGGCATTTATAATAAAGTCATATTAAAAACTGTATCTCTCAAAAATATTGGTAAAGCCTGGCTAAAACATGTCTGATATAAAGGATTGCTGGGTTTGAAGTGACTGACAATATCCATGGGGAGAAAAGACAGATGAAAACCAGGCTGTTGCAGCTGGATGCTCTGACTGAAGTTAGATGTTTCTTAGCAGGAGAGAAATGTAATAACTTTGGCAAGAAAATTGAATCAAGCCCGAAAATGTCCTCTGCAGGATGAGTGAAAGGCTGGTATCACAAGCACTGACAACAAAGCTGGCAGCAAGATTGAAACCCCAGTTTTCAAGTGGTGCAAAGCTCTTCCTCTGGTCCCTGTTAACTTCCCACTAACCACAAATGGGATTAAAGCACCTAATAAAGTTATTGCATTTTCCTGGGTTTATTACCTGTATTTTCATACAGAAAAGCTATTCCTGGCTCACAGGACCACGATATTAAGTTCCCTCCTCCCTTGGTTGCTGATGGGAGGTGGGAAACTAACTTGGCAGGGCTGTTATAAATATCTCATTCTGTCTCAGTATCACTAATAAATACTGTCTTTGATATGGATCACATCTGCAACTCTCCAAAAAGGAGTTTTCCTATGAAAAAAATCCTGGGGTTTTCTTTTTTTATTGAACTACCTGGTGTAACACAAACAAATCTCTAGCTTAACAATTTAAAATAGACACATCTCTTTGAATGTTTTGATCCCATCTTAATAACAGCAACATGAAGAGAAATAAATCTAATTTTTGTACCTGTGCAACACCAAAATCTCCTTGATTTCAGCTAGACCTTAAGCACACCAATGACCTAAATCCCCATTTCTGTAAAACAACAGGTTGAGATTTAATTTACCAAAAACATATGCTATTTTTAAAATATTCACCAGTTTTTCCTCTTCATTCATTCTGATGCACATATTTAAACAGTTTGCAGTATTTCAGTTTTCTTGGCCAAGCAGAAATATTTATTATACTTGTAAAGTTTATATTACCCGTAGCAAAGCAATTTATCATTACTATACATGGGTGACTCTCCTGATTATTAAACTACTGTTAAAGTGAAAACTGCCCAGCTCACCACCCTTCTCTCTAATTTATTCTTCTTGTTTGACTTCAATTGGAATGTAAGTGGAAAAATAATACATCTGAGTTAGAAACTAAGACACAGGGTGCAGAGTCAGGAAGGTGAGAAGGGTCCTGCTGGTGAGATTGAGTGTTTGGGGCTGCTTAGAAATGGTCAGTGAGAAAAGGAGGCTCAGGGGGACCTTCTGGCTCTGTAGAACCCCCTGCCAGGAGGGGGGAGCCAGGAGGGGTCAGGCTCTGCTCCCAGGGAAGATGGATNCTCTGCTCCCAGGGAACAGGGACAGCCTCAGGGGAGGTTCACGTTGGACATGAGGAGAAATTTCTCCCTGGAAAGGGTGGTCAGGGATTGGAAGGGGCTGCCCAGGGAGGGTTGGAGTGCCCAGCCCTGGAGGTGCCCAAGGCAGGACTGGCCGTGGCACTCAGGGACAAGGTGGGGACAGGGCACAGGGTGGGCTCTGTGGGCTGGGAGGGCTTTTCCAGCCCTAATGATTCTGGAATCCTGCAAAAGTTAATCAGGGAGCAAGGAGCAAGCCAGAGCAGCTGTCACAGCCCCACTGCAAACACAGGTGTACACCTGACGTGCCTTTATGTTTCCTGATGTGGAGAAGGTTTTGGAGAAAGCAGAGTGATTCTTTAACAATCTCACAGAAGGGTCTCAAAGTTCCCACTGTATAAAGAAGAAAAGTAGATAAAAGTTCTAGATCTTTCTTTCCAATCCAATAAATATAATAGAATCATTCAGGTTGCAAATGTCCTCTGAGATTGTCGAGTCCAACTGTTCCCCCAGCACTTCCAAGGCCACCACTAAACCCTGTCCCCAAGTGCCACATCTGCACGTTGTTAAATGCTTCCAGGGGTGGTGATTCCACCACTTCCCTGGGCAGTCTGTCCAGCACCTGATCACCTTTTCAGGGAAGAAATTTTCCCTAATGTCCAACCTAAACCTCCCCTGGTGCCACTTGAGGCCATAACAAAATGTTTTGTTAGGTTCAGATACTCCCATTGAAGGAAGTAGAAGTGACAACTTTTTGTTGCTTAAAATACCTCCTTTCTGTTTCATTTCACAGCCTCCGTGGCTCAATTCGAGCTAGAATTTTGCACACCAGGGTTCCAACAACCAGCAGGGATTATTTATGGCTGAATCCACAACTTCTGTATTCAAGGAACGAGATGGCAATTCCAACAGAGAATGACCCCCAAAAGCTGCCACGGGTCGTGCTCTAAGTTTTGTATTAAGCATCAGACCTCCTTGGGTCTGAGAATCTTGTAAAATTAAAACCTGACAAAATCCAAATGCTCATAAGCAGATAAGAGCCCAGAGCTCATTATGGCTCAGCTTTTCATTCCCCAGCAGTTACATTTTTCTCTATCCTTTGCTGTCTTTGTAGTGATAACTCACATCATTTTACAGTTGTCACGAAATGAGATTTTCCACAAAACATTTATTTTCCAATCTGAATTCACCATGTTTTAGGTAATATTTCCACAGCCTTTTTTTTTTCCCCTGAAACTGAACCTCAGGTCAAGTTGTAGACTGCTCCTTGCTGACAACAATTGCCCCAATCAGAGCAGAGCCTTTACTTCTTAATGAGCTGATTTTTGTTCTGTTTCTTCCTCTGCGTTATCTTAAAATGCAGAAGATGGTAATTTGGTTCAGTGTACAGAAAACCCCCTCCAGTCAGAAATACATTCTTCTGAAGCTGTATGGCCAATAGCAAATAAAGTTGAGTTCTTTGGGTGATGTCAAAACAATGCCTGATGGTAACAAAGCCAGCTGCTTTGATTTATACTGCCTTCCCCCAGCAGTACAAGCCAGTGTTCAGCTTGCCCTTTTCCCTGCACTTGCACATTAAGCTGAATGCTTTGGAGATTTTCTACAACAACTCCCAGATCTCTTTCCTAATCAGTATTCGGCACATCTTTCCTTTGGCAGATGCGCTATTTTTTTCCCCTTTGTTCCAAGATTCATTGTTCTCCATTAACTGCAGTTGCCATTTATTAGTCCAGATGCAGAAATGATCCAACGACCCCTTCGCTATCGGGGTGTTTACACCCACCTACCCACCCACCCGTCTGTGCTCAGCAATAGGCCCTTGGATCATCACATATTTAAATGCATGCACTGAAACTATGGGCTGTTTACGTGAGATTTATGATGTTCCTCAAATGTGCATATGACAGCAAAATGTGATTTTTGAACTGTTAAAAGTGAGCCAGCTTCAAAGATATTTTTTTGAAGATTTGCTCTTGTGAGCTTTGAAACACAAATCCACAGAAGGAGATCCTCAGCTGGTGAGAAATCTTGTTAGAATTAATGCCACTGTGTTGATTTACACCAGGTAAGAGCGTGATCAATTAAAGCTGTGCTGTGAACTATATAATTTTTTAATGAAAATTTAAATGTAGTCATGCTAGGCCACAATATTCATTTTGGAGTGAAAAGGGAGAAAGAAAAAAATTAAGTAGGGAAACACTAGGAGGATCCATTCTTGAAATAAGACAAATTGGTAGGAAATGGAGTGTGTCATGCTTAAATATTCAAACTACTGATAATATAAACAGGTGGCAACCATATAATATAAAGTACATTAACTTGGAATTCTGTAGACACTTGGAAGATAGGAAAATAGGATTTCACATCGCATTAGTTCACTGGTCCATGAAATCCTATATCCTTCTTTCAACTGGCTAGTAGTTAATTCTTCAGTGGAAGACAATCCCACCCCTCATAATGCACCTCAGAAACACAAACTGCTCTAAGCCAGAAGACACAGGAAATAAAGGGCAAGACAGCCCTTGAAAAATTAGGAAATAGCCAAAAATAAGAGCTGATAGCTTTAAAAAAGAGATTCACTGAGTTAGAACCAAGCTCAGCTGGGTGTTGGAGGGCTGCAAGAATGAGGTGTTTTCTACCCTCAGGTTACGACTCTTTTCCCCATCAACGCTGCCTAAAATTTACGATCACGCTGCCCTTTGTGAATAAAGATGTTTCCACTTCATAAAGCCAGGGGTGTTACTGGCACTCCCTATTCCCCTTCCCCAACAGGGGGTGGCAAGGAGGGCAACCCAGTGACCCTCCCTTTGTGACAGTCCCTCCAAAACAGCTCTGAGAGTCACTCTCAGTGGCAGGTTGGCAAGATCAAGCTCAGGGCAAATTGTTTTAGCTACCATAAAAATAAATCTTGGTTTAAATTAAATTAAATATTCTGGCCCCATCCCTGGAAATGTCCAAGGCCAGGTTGGAGCAACCTGGTCTAGTGGAAAGTTCCCTGTCCAAGGCAGGGGTTTAGAACCAGATGGTCTTTAAGGTCCCTTCCAGCCCAAATCATTCTGTGATTCATTGCCTTTAAAGATGTGTTCATACTGAGCAAGAAGCCTGGTCAGAGACACCAGAAGGGACTCCTCGTCCCTGTCCCACACATAATTTGGGTTTTCTCCCCTATCTGAGAGGTGGGAGAAAGAAAACCCTCACAGCGTCCAAGGGAAGCACTTAAAGAACCAACACAAATGGTATCTTTGTATGTAAACTCAAACAACATCATTTCCCCACCAAATATGGGTATGGATCCTATAAAACAGCATGGTCACCTCTTTCCCCTGTTCCCAAAAGACCTTTTGCACTAAAAAACACCAATAAAATGACAGTTTACAACTAAATACTTTCAGTTCTGAAAGCTGAACTCAGGCAGGAGTTCATGATACTGTAGATTTACTAAGCCAGGTCTAAACATATGAGAGTGATTGGGAAAAATATATTGTCTGATGTTTTTTTTAATATACTTTGAATAACAACAGTACACAGAAAAGCATCATTTAATATCATAAATGATCCATCTTGTCATGCTCTGGCTTCATCTGAGATGATCTATTAGTTTACAGCATTCTATTAGGGAGATGGAAAAAAACAGCTTGCAATAAATTATCACAGCATCTATTTACTTTTCAGCATCTACTTACTTTCTCATTTAACCCACTCCAATGGGAGTGCATTTCCAAAAACATGGGTCCTTCTCCTAATCTTTGTGAGCTCCTCATCAGCACAGACCACAGCACTTGTGATGTCTCTCCTGGACAGCAAATACTTGGTTTATGACCATGAGATGCCAAGTCTTTCTAATGCACAATAATAAGAATCCTGATCCCTTTTTGAAGATGGTGAACAAGTCAAACCCTACAGGCACCAGGAAAGGAATAAAATCCCTGGGAGAAGCAGGCCTAACTCCCTCACATGCTTTGGAAACCTTCCTGACAATACTTGCTCTGCCCTTGGAATATCTTCTTGCTAAAGAGCTCAAGCCCAGATCCTGCCTGTGCTCTTTGTGCTGTTCCCACCCCGTGATTTTGCCAAGAGCAGGTGGATTTTCCAACACGGATGTGACTCTTTCCCATGGCCTGAAGTTGTGCAGTGAAGGAGCTGATCCTGGGAATCACAGCCCACTTTAAAGGAGATCTGGAGATGCTCCCAGACTGGAGATCCCACGGAAATGCACTAATAGGGCAGGCACCAAAGGCTTCCTAATTTCTGCAGCAACAAGCTGTTCTCCACTTTGGGTGCAGATATGAGCTCAGCTCCACATCAAGGCTCTAATCTCCTGCATTTGTCAGGCTGGAATTCCTAAACAGCTTCCTCTGTCCCACTGCAAATGACATCTTTTGCTACGTGTTATCACATTTTTTCATACAAATTCCATTGAAACAGCGGAAGAGCATAACAAAACACTGAATTATTCCTGCTAGATTCAGCAACTGGAATTAAAGAGGTTTTTTTTTCTTCTTGATCGTAATTGTAATATTTCATATTCCTTCCACAAAAGAGCAGAATTTAATGGCTGTTATGGATTTTTCACCCCCTTAGAGAATTTCTGAAAAATGCAATTATTTTTGGAGACTGCTTGAGTTTGTATCTCCCAGTGATGATGAATTACCTATTGTATGGCTGACTTAAAAACAATACACAAAAATCAATTGTTTGACAAAAGGAAAGACACAAACTGCCTTTGCCTTGAGTTTAAAAATTAACTAATTTCAACCACTTTGCCTTTTTAGACCACTTTTTGTAGCTGCCTCTGATTACATTTCAGCTATTTTGGTTTCCCATAGAGATTAACTTTGCCAACAAGATGAGTTGTCATCAAGAAATTGTAATTAACTTAATGAACTTTGTCTTTTAAACAGTTGGAGATTTTAGAGCTATGAGTACTGATTATTCACGAGGAGCAGAGTTTTGTTTCAAACATACATATTCAGTGCCAGATACAAACAATTTGCATGTTCACATTTTCATGCTCAGACTTTACAGGGAATTGCTGACTGCCTAAAGAATAATGTTATGCATCAAATAATAGCATTAGAAATAACAATAAATACCACTAAAAATGGAATTTCAGTAATGCCTCTAATGACCAAGGGGTTTACAGCTCAAATCTGCTAATAAAAGAAAAACAGCCCCCTTCCCTCTGTGAAGCCCTGGGATGTAGCTGGAAACCAACTTTTCATTCTGTCCATGAATCCAGAAACAAATTATATCTCATAGTTTGAGTTGAGTAGCAGAAATTGTCAAGAAAAAATATAGTTGGCCTGAAGCTATCGATACAAATTGTTGCAGTGCCAAATGCTCAGGCTTTGGAACCTGCTGATCTTCCCCCTTGGAAAATATTTTCATATTAATCTCATGCTAAACTAATCAAAAAGTGTTGCCCTGGTAAAACATGAGTGCAGTGCCTTGCACACACTCTGCCTGCTCTCATCCCCTCACAATTGGGTGTTTTGGGTTGAGGGGTTTGACCAGAAATTTCTCAGCAACTTTGAATAAAATTGTCACTTTTCATGAGGAGGAAAGAAAGTGTAAGAAACTCATGCAATGGGCTCCCTCTCTGAGAAAGGCTCATCTTGTCCACACGAGATACAGCTCCTTGTCCAACTTCATTACAAGGAGACTGAGTCTGAACAGGACCCCATAAAATATTCACCAGTGGAAAAGGAAAGGCAGAAATACTCAAGTGGTAGATTTAGATGAGATATTGGGAAAAAATCCTTCCCTGGGAGGGTGGGCAGGCCCTGGCACAGGGTGCCCAGAGAAGCTGTGGCTGCCCCAGCCCTGGGAGTGTCCAAGGCCAGGTTGGACAGGGCTTGGAGCAACCTGGGCTGGTGGAAGGTGTCCCTGCCCATGCCAGGGGGTTGGAATGAGATGGGCTTTAAGGTCCTTTCCAACACAAACCATTCTGTAATTCTATGACCACGGTCTGGGTGACAATGTGGTGTTGGGTAACGGGTTGGACTCAATGATGTCAGAGGTCTTTTCCAACCCAGTTCATTCTGTGAATCTGTGATGTAACACCCATCTTTGGTGGTGAGCAGACACAACCCAATTAGCTGGACCTGTAATTTATCCTGCCCTGGAAAAGGAGTGTACAAAACCATCCCAGCAGCACAGCCCATGCAGCTCCACATCGCTGTGAGACAGGGATGACCCTTCTGCCTGCCTCGACATTGCCCCTCGACCAAGACAAATAAATCCTGGGGAAGAGTGAGTGATACATGTCTGAGAAGCAAGGCATGCCTTGTAATTACATGCCAGCTTGCCAGTTTTAATGGGTGACCTCATCTCAGACACTTTGAAAGGAGTGCTTTCAAAAGGCAATCCACATTTCCTGAGAAAAATCAGTTTCCTGACAAGGCGCTCATGCTGAATCTCTCTCGAGAAAGAGCTACCTTGCATGGCTTAGAGCTTTGTCAAAAAATGGGTGCTTTTTAATTTGAGGGTGTCAGCATTTATTACGTTTCTGTTGGGGGAATTTTTTTTTTATTATTGCCAAGTTATTTCAGTGTAGAAAATATCTTTTTCTACAGCCACTTATAGAGGAAATATTCCCCACTGGCTTTCACCCTGGTGAGCTACAGAAACAAAACACTGAGCAATTCCTAAAGCCACCAAAGGCAGGAACAAAAGTTGTCTCCCTGTAGCAGCTGCAGGGTTGGGATGAGACCATAAATTGCCGATTAAATCATGTGCATGAAGGCATGAAATTCTGGTGATGGTATTAACTCATCATTTTTATGTCTGAAATACAAAACCATGCTAAAACACCTCCACGGCACAGACATGGCAAATAATTCAGTTCAGGCAGATTTAGCTGGCCAGATTCAGTTCTACTAGAGAACAGTTGCACCCACAAGAAGCTTTTTGTCTGTACAAAGATGCAGTTTCCGTGTGTCCACAGGTATGTGTGACACACTCAATCTCCAAATTCCTCAGCACTTCTGTTGTTCCTGGCATTAAAACTTACATAAAGTCCTCCAAAACCATCACTGCAAGAAGTGTTCCCCCGCTTTGGAACAGTTTGAATTACAGAAGAACTGATGTTAAAAACAAAACACAAATTGTCCACTCACACCAGTGTACAGCCTAATGTTGAGGGAATTCTGCATCAAACCCTGTTGAATCCACTCTGTAACACAAGAAGAGCAAGGGAAAGGCACTATTATGTGTAGGAAAGGCAAAGGAAAGAGAGGGGTAAAACAGCAAATATTTTCAGCAAAATTATGAATAAATCAATTAATAGAGGAATGAAAGCACCACCACACATGGAGAAGTTGTCTCAGCAGCAGAATGAGTGAAAAACTGATGGTACCAAGAGATGCCAGAAGGTTCATTGAACCCAAACTGGGCTGGGGTGTGGTCACAGCCCAGCTCCAAAATCCCTCATGTCTAAGGGCTCAGTCTGGGCTTAGGCAATCTGATTTTTATTGCACTCTCCATCCAAAACAAACCCTGACAATGAACCACAACGATAAGTTGCCCTGCCAGTCCTGGGCACAGTCATACTGCACATTTCAACTGCTCTCATTTAGGTGAAATTCTATCTGTTCCTCTCTGAAAGGTTCTCTAAAAATCAGGACACCTTTGATGATCACTTCTGGCCTAGAGGCACTTATTTGGTGTCTTTTCCTAAAGCACAATTACTGAAGAAATGGTCAGTAGGGGTATATTTTTGTGGCAAGCAAAGGGTAAATGTGACATTAAGAGACAAGCTCAGCACCTCCACGTGCTGGAAGAGGAAAGATCAAGAGTTATTATGCTCAGGAGGTGGAGGACAATGCTGTCACCATTCAGCATCATTCCCCTCTGTTGCCAGGGGCAGGCATGTTTCCATACAGCTGTAACATTAATTAAGGTTACCTGTTAGTGAATTCCTTAAGGGGTCCATGCTATTCCCTAAGTTAGGCACTGCAGAAGCAGAACCATGCAAACAGAGCAGTTTTTAAATCAGGGAGGTAAAACTCCATCTCACCTACCCCAAAATAACAGGCAACAGACATGAAATAGAAGCAACAAAGTGATGGTGAGAAAAAATAGGAAAGTGTTTTTGGTTTAGTGCTGTATTTATGGTGTATCACAGCTCTGTGGTGCAGGTTAATGCTCCAGCATCTCCCTACCCACCTGATTTTTACCCTTGATTTTTCCACTAACTGAACCAGAGCATAATTCTGAAAACAACAGTCAAAGAGACATTGCTGAGGTCAGGGATTGCCCTGCATCCACCTGAGAGAGATGATGGCTTGGGACACTGCCACGTTCCACTCTGCAGCTCTCTCTATTGCTTCCTTCTTTCTGTTTTTTCCCAGAGGTTTTGCTGCCTCCTCACTTTATATTTTCTCATTAAACTATTTTTTGGGAAAAGACTCAGTCCAAGCCTCAGGAACTGCTCTCCTGACCTTCCATTTTCTAATTCCATAATAACAGCTAGAGGGGGAAAGGACATGTGCAGAAGCAGGTCTGCTGAAACCAAAAGCCTCCTTTAGGGATGTTCCTCTATTTTTCTAAAGCCTTCAGAAAGTTTTAGTGAAACAAGGACCAGGGATGGGTCATGAGCAGGTGACCAGGGTGGTGGGGTGGGGACATCTGCACAACCCCAGGGCTGCCCTGTGTGGAGCGAGCTCTGAACCCACAGACAGAGCTGTGATATGTCCCAATTTCTCCTCCTTCTCAGAAATTTGGATTTTCCGTGGGGTTTGTACACACAGAGCAGCTGACCAACCTCAGCAAAGGCCTGCAGAGACTCATGGACAATTTGCTGCAGCTTTTCTCACTGTGCTGAACTGGAAATGCAACACACTCCTCATCAAAATCATCCTGAATTTTGGCTAATTGCAGTGCTATCAGAGGACATGTTTGCACACTGGCTTATCACAGCCCACTGGCAAAAATCACCCTTAGTTTCCCCTTTATTTCACACCCAGTTCAAAGCTCCCTGCCTTGGAATTCTCCACGGACCATTTCCACTCATCTTCCCAGCTCTTTTTCCCATTCTGGGTTCCACTGAAGTCACTGGGAGAATTTCCATTGATTTTAATTGAACAGACTGTTTAGCTTCCTTTTTCCCCCTCTGGCAATGAAACATTCCAACCAAAATATGCAACACCATGTGAGTGTGGGTCTCCTATTTTATGGCAAAGCTGAAAACCAGCTCATGTTCACCCCAGATTTCAGTAAGATTTACAAATAGGAACCATTTGGTGTGTTTTCCTCTCAAAACACACACCAGTTGTGTAATTGGTTTGAGTGTGAAACTGTTCTGAATTATGCATTGAGATTTTTTAGAACAGGACTTTTAAACACAAAATATATATTACATTATATGTTACATGTCAGTTTTCTTAATTAGTTTGTCTGTTGTTTTCTTCTTCCCTGAGAAAAGTACCATAATTTTCCCATAATTAGTAAAACATTAGATCATACCATGACTTCAAAGAGGATCCAGGGCAAATATATCCCTATCTATGTAATACTGGTTTCATAGAATCCTGGAATTATTAAGGTTGGAAAAGAGCTCCAAGATTGTCCAGTCCAACTTTTGACTGAATAGACACCAGAATATCTGAGCCCCCAGATCTGCTTTCTCTGCAAAAGGGAACTATTAAACATGAAAAGAGGATGTTTGCCATTATCTTCATCCTTCCTGAACTGATTGGGAAGAAGAGGATGAGGAGGCACCCAGAGAAGACCTCTTGGGTAGCAATGGTGAGGGATAGCCTTAAATAATTGTGCCCTAAGTCCAGGAATACTCCAGGGCTGGCCCTCCCTCCCTATGTTTCCTCTCTCTTGGGAAGGAAGATTCCTTATCCTTGTCAAATTCTCTGAATATTTTGCTCCCAGTGTTAACAAAGGTCTGATTCTCCCCCAGTGCTGTGACAGAGCCTCTGTAGGGTGGTTATTATGACAGCAGGAGCACATGCCAACAGGAAGATGCCTTCCATGGGAATGAAAAGAAATCCACAACAAAAGAAGTCCAGAGAGTTCAAGTCCACCTCAGGTTCACTGGTTTCTGTGCTATTCTTTCATGCTATTCATTTCCTCACAATGGAGGCTGCAGAATTCAAGTACATTTTCTCTGGGCTTCTTTAGACATACAAAGCAATGTTGAGCCATTAAAAAAAACTAAAACAACAAAATACCAAACAAAAAAAAACAAAACCGCCAAACAAAAAACTCCCAGAACCCAAACAAAAATCAAAACGAAACAACCCCCCCCACCAACCATAAACAAACAACTCAGAAATATTCCACCTCTCCATCCCCCCCCAAAACACCCAACACAAACCCAACCAACCAAATAGGAACCCATAGCTAAGCTGTCTCTTTTGGACTCAAGTATCCCAACACAGATGCTCCCCACACCAAGTGAAGCCAAATAATCACCTGAATCGCTCGCAAAATTAAGTTCTAATAACATCAAACTCCAAAATATTTGTCCCTGAGAGAGCAAAAAGCCACCCTACTCTGCAAGGGCAAGTGGGCATTTCTTAGTGATTGATATTCCCCTCCACCCAACACAGTGTTAATTGAATGGATTCCATTAGGAGAGGAATAGAAAAGACCAGATTAAAAAACCAAGCCAGCTGTAAACTGAGCCAATGATTTTAATGGGAAGAAAATAAAGACTGGCAATTGCGTGGTGAAGTGCATCAAAATGTTAATTGCTTCCAGTCACATCCTTCTGAACTAGTGCAGAGGATGAGGGAGATAAGGCCTAATAAAACGTCTCCTCAAACAGCAGAATTTTAGTCCTTGGTTATTCTGCAGTGGAAATAAATGGCTAAAATGAGGAATTTTTGCAGCAGTGTGGACTTAGTGTTTAGGATCAGTTCCCCAACAGCGAATCTGTTTCACCTTTTATTTTGTCCACGTTTACATCTGTGCAAAGTGCAGAAATCACCTCAAAGAACCGACCCAGGTGAGCGGCAGAACGATGGGGCAATCCCTTTCCAGGATAAATCCTGGATTCCTCAGGAAAACAGCTGTGCAAATTGATGTTCCCTACCTTAGAGTGAGGCCAAGCAACCAACTCATAGCCAAGGTCCTTCCCAGCTCCAAACCACATCAATCACTTAATGAGAGGCATGAAGGTGTTCTCCCTTTGGTTTTCCAGACCCTTTCAAGAAGAGAGGAATGCACTTGGTTCTCATGTTAGTGTCATTGGTAGGGCTGGAATTCAATTCTAATGGGAAAATATTGACAACTGGTGCTGATACTTAAATCTGAAAGACCCATGTTTGTCTTTAATTTTAGGAATTGGCTGTCAAATAAATGCCCTTTTCACCGGTGATGTGAATCAGGACACAGAAAGAGAACGATGAAAGAAAATGTTACTGCATTCCTGGTGGAATAATGGTTCTTACAGCCTCTCTCCAGGTCAAGGGATGGAGTATTGATTTTAATCTGACAAATCCCAAAATTGCAGGAGGCTCTCCAAGTCCCACAGAGCAGCCCTGATGAAATCCTCTTAGCTTTCCTTCCTTACTCCTAACTACAAAACGTCCTCACAACTGCCCTAACGGGAGCATGGAGGAATGAGAGTCTGGGGAATTTTAAAATGTCAGAAATATGCAAATATTACGGATTAGTATTCCACAGAGAGCCATAATTTTCCGTGTTTGCACTCATTTTAGCGTTCCTTTTAAATTAAAGGCACAATAGGTAAGCTGGCAGCATGCAGATGGTTTGAAGAGTTTAAAACATCCTTATTCATAGTTTTGATTTTTTTTCCTAACAGGAGCTATTTAGAACCCAATTTTTGTGCTCTTTCAAAGGTAACAGGATTTGGTCTGAAAACCAAATTCAGCAGGAAACCAGCAGGTAATTTGACTTAATGGGTTTGCATATTTTTAAACACAAATAATATGTGTTAATAACATCCCTTCAGGTATTTAAAAGTGCCTTGAGACACAGACACCTACCTGTGCAGGAAAGATTGCAATGGAACAAAAGTGTAATCCCCAGGGAACAGGCGCAGGAGGAATGTGTGGCTTTGGAGAGGCACAAAGCAGATCCAGAGAGCACCACTGCACTCCAATAATGCAGCTGGGGGCACATGAGAGATGTCAACGCTTCCACTGCAGTGCCAGCTGCCAGAGGTAACTCGAGAAATGAAAATACAGGAAGGCATTTGGTAAAATACATTAAAAACATCCCCAGCCCGGTCAAGGGGTGGCTTTAGAGTTGGCCATCAGCACACACTGAACACAGACAGCACTCACTCTGCTCTCTGACTCGGAGACCTGCCCCTTTCCTTTGCAATTTTGAGTTCAATTCCATCTTTAGGGGTTGACTGAAGTGCAGGGAAATTGCTGACCTGTGGAGGTGAAAGATCCACGTTCCCTTTCCCTTCTGCCTGACAAGGACCTGACCCACATCAGAGCAGCATCACCACTCAGTGATGGGATGTGAACCACAAATGTGGTCAGCAATCCTGGAGCTGGAGATCCTGATTCTCCTCAGCCCAGTGGGTGCCCTGAGCTGTGATTTATCCTCTCTCTCCAAGTTTCTCCCTTTTTCTGGCCTCAGCACTTGCAGCCTTTGCTTTGACAGCCCCGAGCAGTGACCACTGCTTGCCCTGAACGAGCTGTGAGCAGAATTCTGCTATGGGAAAAATAAAGCTATGGATGCTCCCCTCCACCCCTCAGAGCTCAGAATGTGGAGCCCAGTGGTCAGGGGGTCTCACCCTGCCCACCACGGTGCCACTGGACACATACAACTGCTTTGTTGGCACCTTGAAGGAAAACACTGGAGCTTGTGCCTTGTTGAGCTGCCCCCAGAGAAAACCTGTTGCCCACCCCAGCCCATGGCTCAGGTGGAGGCCATATGGCTGCTCCTCCTTTGGGGCAGCTCCAGGCACTGCTGAGCCAAAACAACCACGATTTGGGAATTTAGATGTCAAACATAAAATGAAAGACATCTATTTCTTCCTCTGTCGCGGCCCCTTAAAGGTGTTTGTCCCTTTCAGGTTGCTCAAAGAACCCTCCTTGTGTGCCCAGGAACACATTCCTGGTGGAACCTCACCAGTTAATAGACTTTCCCTTGTTAAGTAGGGGGAAAACACGTAAAAACAACCCAAAGAAACAAGAGCTTATCCCATTAACTAGTTGTCAATTATCCTTGCTGGGTGATTGTGCCCGTGGCCAGAGGGAGATGCTGGCAAGTGTAATTACTGGCTTCTTTTGCCAGGGTTATAACCTCTGACTTGCAAGGCCTGTCTTCAGGTACAAAAGAAAGAGGAATCACTGAATAAATTATGATAAGCTTCTGCCCTGCATAAATAAGGAAGATTTCAATTGAAACGGGATAATTTTAATTGCCAAAGCATTTTACTTTCAGTGCATCACCTCTCGTGTTGGCTGATGTGAGCAAATATCCTCAAGAAGTGTGGTCTGTTAAAAAATGCAGGGAGCAGGACTGAATATTACATGGGAAAATATTTATATGGAAAAGTATTACATGTCGAGTTGACAAGAATCTACTTGTGCTTGTTGCAAAAAGCTACAGCGCAGTTAAAACCTGACAATCCATTACTAGAAATCCATCTTTTGCTTAGAATGATAAACCAAGATTGAATTATAGATTTCACAGCAGCAATTCTGACATTCTGCCTTTAAACCCGCACCTTCTGCTTTCCTAAAGCTTTTTTTTTAATCCATTCATTTGAAATAAATGGTGATGCTCAAAAATTGCTTCAGTTCATGGACATTTTTGCTGCAGGAAATGTCACAACACAATCCCCAGACTTCTTCATGGACCTTGTTAAGAGGAGTTTTCTCTTTAAAAAAAAAAATCTCATTTTTAACATTGATTTATTTATTCGTGGCTACATTTACTACTTAATTCAAGTTTGCAGGAAGGGCTCAGATGGAGTTACATGTTGGGCAGGATTCTGATCTCAGACCATTGCCTTTCATACATGAATATTTAGTCACACATGAAATCCATCTAACCTATAGATGGCAATGCTGGTGAATAGGGCAAGTTTGTTATTACCCACGTTCTTCCACTAAATTAAACCTTTCTAGCTGCTGTGAAATCATCTCAAATGAAGGTTTCTGTTCACTGATAGTCCAGCAGCTGGAATAGGGGCCAGTTCCTTCAAAGTGATGCTATGCCAGGCAGGGACACCAGTGAGTCCCCAAATCCCACTCACTGCTCTTCCTGCTCGCTTCGCTTTGATGATTCACTAATAAATCAAAGCAGCCAAAGCAGTGAAAAAGCTCCTTGGCCTGAGCAAATCTCGTGTCACTCCCCCCAGAGAGCCAAGCCCAACGTGCAAACACATGTGTGTGTGTGGGAGAGAGGGACAGACTTCCCAACTCAGCCCCAGAAATCTGAGGAAAGTTCAACATTCAAACTCCACCAAATGTTAATGAGGCCGCCGCCTTTTGTTCTTGCCATGAATGACCGTAGTCAGGCTATTTAAAGCAAGTGATGCATTCAGTTGTTAATTGTGAGCGCCCATTGAGGGCACCTCAAATGAACCACAGTCTCCCTCAGTTCTCATCCCCCCCTTCCCAGCAAAGGCGCTGGGACAGAACAAGAAGTTCATCTCCGAAGCCAACGGAGTCCTTCAGAGGTTGTTATGGAAAAGGACAGGCAGTCTTGGAGGAAAAAGGAAACAAATATTTTAGTGGGTTTTATGTTATCCCCCAAACCTGCCATTGCTCTGCTCTTACCTGATCTCAGACCTCCTGAAGGGAGAACTGCCCAGGCTCTGCCACCTTTCCATGCCAGTGAAGAAGGGTCCTGTATGAGAGGTTGTGACTACCCTGTTATTGTCATGGTCAACATCATTTTTCCAAGTCAGATATCAGCTTTTTACCTCCCTCTTTCATTTGTCTGCTCTAACAGGGGCTGAAGTTGCTTGCCATCATTCCCTAAGTGTTATTTCATCTGCTAAAAAACCTCTGTTTCAGCCCTCTACTTAAATATTTAAGCACCAATTCAAGGATTCATGAAGGATTACAACTTAAACAACCCGTCCAAATCATGTCAGTGGTTTTATTTGCAGAGTGTAAAAATAAGTACAGTCACTTGCAGTTGCTGTGGAGGGCAATAACCAGCTCAGCATGGATGCTCTGCATGAATGTAAGAGAACACCTGGACCATCCCCTGGAAAGCCCACACGACCATCTGCAGGACATGATAAAAAATTCAAAAGCAAACAGCCTTCAGGGAAAAGCCATGCATCACTGCAAAGAGCCAGGGAGCTGCTTCAGGTTAAACCTGAGCAACACCCCATGAAAATAAAACAGTGGTGGTGAGAAGAAAACAGGGCATGGGATGGGAGTAGGGCTGGGAGCTCTGAGCAGGGACAGGGTACCAACATGGGGGATGTGGAGCTGAACAGCATCAGCACAGCGATGCTAATTCAGCCTACATCGTTAGCTAATGAGAGAGAGAGTTTATGTATGCATCAAACAGAAGGCTGAGGCCTTGGGGATCCATGGCAAATATTTATCCCGTGAACCAACACGCAAACCTGAATCCAAATTTATACAGCCTGGACGTGCAGAGTTTAGAAGCTTCAGGTACATAAATTACAGGTACATGAAGGACCACTTCTGCCAGACACAAGAACCCATGGACCTGCCACAAATACTGCCCAGGGATGTCCCACCACTGTTTCATCTCTGTAACATTCCAAACCCTGTCCCATTCCCTGTAGGGTTTTTTCTTTCTCTAAGAGAAGGGGACTAAACTCCATCATCACCCTGAAAATAGCAGAAATAAACATTTTCTTGGTCATATTTTTTCTCTAAGTGTAGCCACATTCAGAATCTCTGTCTAATCACTGCATTCTCAGCACACACACAAATACCCTCAGCTCCTCATTCACAACCTAAGCCTTGCAAAATACTATTTAAAGGAGAACTCCCTAAAAAATTGAGATTTTTTTTTGTATTTGTTCTAGAAACAGCTCATATTTGCTTTTAATTCCCATCCCTGGAAGTGTCCAAGGCCAGGTTGGACAGGGCTTGGAGCACCCTGGGCTAGTGGAAGGTGTCTCTGCCCATGGCAGGGGGTGGAGTAGAAGATCTTTAAGGTCCTTCCAACCTAAACTATTGTGGGATTTATCAACATGAAACCAAAAATAACAGTGAAAAATTGTACCACTACTGTTTCAGTAAAAGTGCCAATAACCTCAGTGGGGAGAAAAATCCTCAAAAAAAAAGTAATCTATCTCCATGTTCAGTAGAATCCCAAACCTTTTGAAAATTCAATAATAGGGAAACATATTTTGCCCCGAAATTGAACTTACTATAAAGTACTCAAACACAGACTTAAAATACCCTTCTGTAAAAAAAAAAACAAAAGATTAGTTGATGAAGGTTCCATTTGTATTAAAAAGAGGATTTTTTAATAGGCAGCAAAATGAAATGAAGAATGCCTACCAGTTTTTCCTCCTGGTTACTCAGGTGGAGCAAAATATCTTGTGGAGTTGATTTAAATACAAAGTGACCAGATTTTACTTCTAAGGTATTTTTCCTCCCTGGCCATTCTGTCCTACACCTTTGTGTCCTGAGAGACACTCCTGGGCAGCAGCACTACCTTCTACATCAGTTTTTAAGCTTCTCATTGAAGTGTTACAATTACAAACTCTAAACCCTGGCTTTGGCTGATTTAGCAGCCTCTGTATTTTGAAAATCCCAAATTCTATTACCAAAGAAAGCCTGTCAATGACATGATATTACACAGCATGAAATCACTCCGACATCTCATCTTCTAAGGGACTTACATGACAAAAAAGCATCAGAAAATCTCTGCCCTCATCATATCTCAGTATTTTTCCAATTCCCAAGACAAAGCCTGTTTTCTGAGCCCTGCATCAGCATCACTCAGCATAGGGAGCAATTTTCTGTTTGAAAAGAAACCACACTGGGATTATAAATTAATATTAAAACCAACCCCCACACTCTTGTGTCCCCGAAGAAAGAGAGGTCTGAGACTGAGCTGGAAAGGAGGAGGTTTGCAGCAGATGCAGATGTTCCCTTGTACATTGCTTTTAGAAAAACAGAATGACAATAAAGCCTTGAGGCATTACGTGCTTTCTACCTGAAAAGAGAGGGAAGTGGCTCAATCTACATTCTTTTCATAGCGCTTCTTACCATTTTCAGTGACACAAGACCATCCCATCAGTACTCACACACTGCTGGGGCAGCAGCACCAAGGGCTCACTGGGACACTGGCACACCCCAGGGAGGGCATAGTTACCATTTTTCTATTACAAATGTAGAGAGAAGGAAGATTTAATCATGAAAAAATGAACCACAGAGAAAGGCAAAGGCAGATTTCATCTCACCTCACAGCAGAGCCAGGATGCTAAACTCAGTACCTGCACAGAGAAGCTGTTTCAGGAGGAAAAAGGGATGGGAAAACAACCACTTGTGCCAGGGTGATGGGATCAGATACCTGAGCAGGTGGCTTTTAGCCAAGCTGAATCCTTTTCCCTTGAACTATCGAGGAACCAGCACCCCAGCCCCAAGAGCTGGAGCCAGAGACCCTCACCCAAGTTCAGGAGAGCTCGACCATCCTTCAGGGACGGGGAAATGCAGCTCTGCACTGTCCCAGGAAGAGATGAGACACAGGGACTCTGTAGAACAAGTTAAATCTGAGCCTGTCAGCTTTCAGAAGCTCTTTTTGACCTGACTCTGACAGAAATAGCCTGAAAAGTGCTGGACATTCGTGTCCTTGGCCACCACCACCTGTGGGAGCTCAGCCATCCTGGGGGCCACTCAGGATCACCTGGTCACACGTTCAGCAAGGGGTGACAAGAACTAAAGTTCCCTGAGCCATTCCTTAGAGCCAAACAACCACAGCACCAATGTCTGAAGGACAGAAAGTGCAGGTCTTCAAGTGAAAATGAACCACTTGAAGGAAAACTGAGGCAAATGGATCACAGGTAGGTTAAACTCACACGTTTTCTCTTAGATTCATTGAGGTTTTTACCTCTGAAACAAAGCCCAAAGTATAACATAACAGCAAGAAATTAGCATGGATTTTCAGAAAAGAATGAGTTATCCACGGCAATTAGACTGAGAAATAATTTTGAAAGCTACCTTTAAACTTATTTTGGCATTATTGCAATCCATACCAAGTAGATAAATTAAAAAGAAGTGTCAATAATAAACAAACCCCACTAAAATAAAAGACTGGGTGCCTGTGCTGAGGTCAGGCTGTCACTGACAGGGGTCAGCAGGGAGGTCTGACTCAGCTCTTGGGAGAACACCTAAATCCCAGCAATTTTTCCATAACTCCAGCCCTCATCCGAGTGCTTGTAATGCAGAAACAGCCATCTAATGCCTGCCAGGCTGGAGCCTTGAATCCCAAAGTAAATACATCATTTTGCTCTGCTAATAAATAAGCTCTGTCCCGCTTAGCCTGGAGTGTGTGTCACTGGGGGGGGCGATGACAGGGACAAGGACGGTGTCTGGGGGTCAGGGGCACAGCCAGGGCAGGGACCTCCCTCCCCAACAGCTGCCTGTGTGATTTAAAATGCCAGTGCAGGTACCTCAGGGCTTCCCTGGCACCTTTTCACAGCCACACAAAGAAATAAGCAGTATTTAATGAACTATAATATAAGAGAGGAGCAATTCCACTGGCAGATTGCAGCTCCAGCCTTTAATCTTCATTAGGGATTCAAACACCAGCATCTAAAGCAAGATTCAAGTGGGATGATGAAATTCCTTTTGTTTAATGGATAACAATCAAGTAACACATAATCCCTTATCACAATGGTTCTGCAACTCCTCCGTCCCTTTTATGTGCATAATATATCTTAATGGGTTTTACAGCAATTTAGGCCCCAAGACAAAGCATCTGGCAAAGACTAATTTACAACAATGCCACTCACAAGGAACATGCACCATCCACAGGGCTGAAATATTGGGTGGCACAGGCATTTAATCTTCTGCTGTCCACAAGTCCTGTAAATACTCTTCAAAGAGAGGAGAATTTCCAGAGAACAAGGAGACCTCCCCAGTGCTGTTACATTTCCTTATGGCATTCCTTCCCTTTTAATTGTTATCTTTTGAACAGCAGACTGAGTACTTTTTTGCTCATTAATAAGATTACCTCATGTTAATTGAGGTGTCACTGATGTCCTTCCTGCACATCCTTGCAGGATTCCAATGCCACACATAGCAAAACTAAGTGGTCACCACTTAAATAGAATAATCAGGATTATAAATTAAATCAAATTTAATGATAAATAACTCAGTGAGAAGGTGAATACAAACAGTTTACAGATTTCAGGCGTTTCAGAGAGGAAATGTTGAGGAAAATAATGATTTTAGAGTATGTTCACAGACAAGGAAATGATGAATGTATGGAAAAATGGGATTAGCGTTTGCTTTTCATTTTAAAGACATGCCAAGATGTGAGACTGAGATACATTTGTTTTAGAAGATCCTTGCTGATCACAGCTATGTTCTGTCAAGTGAAAAACACTTGTGCAGTAAAAGCATGTACAAGCAATGCCTCTTACCACAGCCTTATTCAGATCCTACTGAGTTTGAAGGATGCCTTTTCAGAAAGACCTGAACCAGATTCAGGAGCACTGCTAAATTCTATAGGACTACAAGTAGTTTAGAAACCTTGATGATATCTGCACTAGTCATTCATTTTACCTCACTGGAACCTTGTGAATGGATTTTTGCTTGAGCTAAAGCAGATCTTACAAGAGGTGGAATAATTTTCCCTAAGAAATTTGCTGTTGAGAGAAAAGCCACAAAAACATTCTGTTGTTGAAATGGTTAATTGCCTGCTAAGACTGTGACTCTTTTTTCCCCCCGACAAACATCTTACAGTAACTTTTGAAGCAGCTGATTATCCAGATTTGGGTTCTCATTGGGAAAAGCAGAGACTGATTTGGGGAATTGTTCATATTCTCCTTGCACCTGCAGTCTCCCACTGGCAGACAAATTTGCCAACCACTTCACCATTCTCTGAGTCTTCTCCGTACTCCCTGAAATTCCCAAAATGCAAAAAATTGTGTGCACACTGCCCTGCTCAGGAACGCTGGGATGTCTGAGACCTTTTTTGGTCACTCACTGTAATGGGAGCTATTTCTCCCCTGATTATTAAACAGTAGTTTTTAGGTAATTTTGTGACTATTTTGCAGATATTCACCAACTCTCTACTACTTACATTGCTCTGCAAAGACTTGATAGGGAAAGAAAAAAAAGAAAATTCAAACATTGCTTAAAGGGTATTAAATTTCCCAAGCAGGTCCCAATGTTGGCCTTGTCTCTTGATTGGGTACCACCTTAATCTGAAGAAGCTCATCCAAAAACACGAGTGCCAAGTGAAAAGATGAGCTCAGGTTTTCCTGCTCAAGGGTCAGGGATGCACAGCAAGAAATGTGGTACCCACTGAGTCAATAATTACAAAGCTGCTTGACCAGGACTGTGTCTCTGATGGACCAGATGAACCAGAACTTCTCTCTCTAACTTCTAATTTTGCCTGCAAAGGATTTTGAAAGGTGAAAGTTGAGCAAAATTATAATTCTTTGCTGTATTCTGGCCTGGAGAGCTGAGGAATGAAATGGGAGATTACAAGGTTTGCCATCCCATCCGCAGGGAGCAGGAACTGAGACCTCATTCCTTCTGGACCCTAAACAAGACCATTCTGGGGCAGAGTTTATCATTTTGCATTATTTGCAATGTGATCACACTAGCAGTGTTTCCATAGTTAATTCAGGTTTGAGGGTGGGGTTTATTATTATTTTTTCTAATGGCTGCATGACCAAGTCATCTCCCCCTGCCTCTGCCCCAAAGATTTATGCTGTGTTGAGCTACATCTGTTTCAGTCCCTTAAACTGCTCCAATCTGAGCACTATTGACATTTTCATTATGTGTGAGTTGACAGTACATGGCTATATTAAGGGATTTCCAGGGATGGGGGAGGGAGGGGCTGTGATCTCTCTTTGCAGAGATTTCTACTAGATAATGCTTTTCAGCATGGCAAAATGATAATGCAAAAAAAAAAAATTGGGGCATTTTAGTCAGTGTGAGAGGACAAAATCACAGCATCCCTGTGAAATAAGTGCTGGCTGGAGAGCAAGGTACGTGTTATTAATATATATCAGTATCTGTATTCCAGAAGGAGATGGCCAAAGACTATAATTAGCTCTGAAGCTAAAGTATGAGCAGCATAATAATAACTATTAGTCTAAAAGGAATGTAATGAATAAAAGCTCAATTCACAAAGGAATACAATGTTAATATTGAAATCTGGACATGGTTAAATGGCAAGTTGTAAAAGAGGAGCATTTAATGACACTTTGTGTCTGTGCAATTTATTCAGGATAGATTAAAAAAAGAACAATTATCATTTACAAGAACAAGGAGTGTTTTAAATGTGTTTTGTCAGAGTCTATCAAATTGATCATTGCCTTCAATGCTGTCTCCAGTGTGCACATACACAACCTCTGTGCTGCACAAGTACACAGAGATATAAACACATATATATACATGTATATTTGTATATAAAATCAGGGTTTCCATCTTCCTACACCAGCAAAATGTAGATAGAGAGAAAAATGTTGGAACAGACAGATATCAAACATCACAAGAGCTCTCTCTGGTTGCTCTCCAGATCTGACCTTGAAAGACAGCTTGCACATGATTGTCAGTGAGTGCCTCCTCCTTCTATTGACCAATTATTTACACATTTCTATTCAAACCCAAGGCTTGAGAAAATGGGGAGAGAGAGGAAAGCTAATGCAGTGGCTCTGCCCTCTTTAAAAGCTCACTCCTGTTGTGTATGGAGACAAACGAGTTGGTTAAACTCATCACAAACTAAACAAGACAAAGAGTCTTCTCTGTGTTCGTGTTTGCTCAGTGATCCCAGGTTTGCCAGGAGAAGGCAAGATCAAAGTGCAGGCATTAAACAATCAAAGCCACAATCCCAAAGGCTATTGAAATCATATTTTGATATTTCTAGTTAAAATAGAGTTGTTGGATTCTATTTGGTTATTGATTATCGCAATCAGCTGATCCATCCTTTTTAATTTAACAGAATACTTCCCTTACTTCAGAATTAAATTCCTTTCTGCTGAGTTTGCAACTGGAGTGAAAGGGGAGAGACATAGAGAGAATTAATCAAACCCCCTGAGCTGACAAACTAGTCACATTCTTCTCCTCTGGCTCTATCACCTCTCCTTTGATTACACCAGTGACTTACTATTCAACACATTAAAACATTTCTGTCCCTACAGTATGAGCTGCCACGCTCCTGACCTGGCCCACGTGCCTGTTCTTCTTCCTCCACACTCTCCCTTCAACTTTTCCTATTCCTTTCCCTGCTTCTGCATTAATATTTACACAGCTTTCTCCATATCATCTGTCATCCTGTCACCTGCACCTAAAATAATCTGCTATTTTTCTCTACCAATTATTCTATCTCACCACAAACAAGTATCTCCCTATAAAACATGAAATAAATAAAATAATCTCTTTCATAAATAAATGCTCCTCACCAGCGGTATCAGTGAACTTTTGTGATTTACATGGCAGCTTGCTAGAAACTTTATGAGCAATTTTCCTCCTCCACCTTACCTCAACTCTGTTTAATAGAGACTTTAAAAAGTGACTCAAACATAATTCAGGCAGGAAGTTTATAGAATCCTAGAGTGGTTTGAATTGGAAGGGACTTTAAAGATTAACTAGAGCCATCCCCTGCCATGGGCAGGGACACCTTCCACTAGACCAGTTTGTCCAACCTGACCTTGGACACTTCCAGGGCTGGAGCAGCCACAGCTTCTCTGGGCACCCTGTGCCAGGGCCTGCCCACCCTCCCAGCCAACAATTCCTTCCCAATATCCCACCCAAACCTCCAAGTATTGACATGACTGCAAATCCAGAGAGCTTTTCCAAAGGTTCTGCTATTTTAGTTTAAATCAGGTTGAAACCAAGTTTCTACCTACTTAATAAAATAAACCACTTTAAACCCAGACTAAGACAATTTCCACAGCCATCAAAAATGATTTCACAACATTGACCCTACAAAGCAATTTTGTGAAACCTTTATAAGTGCTTGACCCTACAAAGCAATTTTGTGAAACCTTTATAAGTGCAGTGGGCAGAACCAGAGGGAACAAGATGAATCATCTACTTCCCATCCAACATTCTGCCAACACTTCAATAATACAGAATGCAAGACAGCATGAACAGATCAGCTCTGTTAGTGACACCAGAAAAGGGCCCACAAACTTCAGGTTTTCTCCAAAACTTCCAGCAATGTCTCAGTTAAGGTTAAATCTTACATGAATAATCCACAGCAACAAAGTGAATTCAAATATGCAGCATATTTGGAGAGTCACTCAAGAGTTCAGGCCTCCTCAATGTGCAAGATTGGCAAGGAGGACCAAAAGTTAACATAGCTGTAGACAAAGCAATTAACATCTCTGTTATGTGCTATTGATCCCGCTGCTCTCTGGTGACAAACCTTCCAAAAACAGCCCAGAAAGCACTTGCTAAGAATGCAAGATGAAACAGATAACAGCCAAATAATCAATTAAACAGAGCCATGCAACGCCTCCTTTGAGGATCAAGGAGGAGAGATCAGATGAAGGAACTCTGCAAGATGTTTATTTGAAGTCCAAACTGACAACGCAATGCCATGAAACAGGGACAACCAGGATGATCCTCTCCTGCTTGAGAGAACCTCCCAGGGCCTTGCTCAAGGTGCAGGACTGGATGTGACCCTTGGCCACAGCGGGCTCTGGCTTCAGTGATCTGGGAAAAGAGGAAATGTGGGACTAAAGGGAGCACTGCAGCCCTTTCATTTGGGAGAACTGCAACACCTCGTGATGCTGTGAAACAAGGTTCTGCCAGCAGATGAGGAGGGAAAGAGTTAAAGCATCCTTGTCTTTAATTCATCCTGCAAACTGAGGAAAATCGGATTTTGTGCAGCCCATCAAACCAGTTCCAAAGAGCACTGCGGGTCCATTGCACACACAACTCAAAATCAAAGATATTCTTCCACTACACTTCACTTCTGAGGTTTTTTTATGCTGGGACAGCCTGCCTTCTTGCAAAACAGGTGAGAGAATTTTATTCCTTTTCAACTAGTTAGGAAAATGAATCTTTAAACCTTTGTGATCAACACACACACACAAAAAATCCCTACACACACTAAAAAACCCCACTTGCCACAGCACCCTTGTTGACTGACCATATATTTTCATAATCACATGCATGAGATTTGGTAAAGAACTAGAATGAAGACATTCAAATACTTTTTGTTGTCCTTCCTTTTCTGTTTNGGATCAAGGAGGAGAGATCAGATGAAGGAACTCTGCAAGATGTTTATTTGAAGTCCAAACTGACAACGCAATGCCATGAAACAGGGACAACCAGGATGATCCTCTCCTGCTTGAGAGAACCTCCCAGGGCCTTGCTCAAGGTGCAGGACTGGATGTGACCCTTGGCCACAGCGGGCTCTGGCTTCAGTGATCTGGGAAAAGAGGAAATGTGGGACTAAAGGGAGCACTGCAGCCCTTTCATTTGGGAGAACTGCAACACCTCGTGATGCTGTGAAACAAGGTTCTGCCAGCAGATGAGGAGGGAAAGAGTTAAAGCATCCTTGTCTTTAATTCATCCTGCAAACTGAGGAAAATCGGATTTTGTGCAGCCCATGGAAGCCAGTTCCAAAGAGCGCTGGGGGTCCTGTGCACGCACAACTCAAAATCAAGGATATTCTTCCATATTTCCATTCACTTCTGAGCTTGTTTTATGTTGGGACAGCCTGCCTTCTGGCAAAACAGGTGAGAGAATTTTATTCCTTTTCAACTAGTTAGGAAAATGAATCTTTAAACCTTTGTGATCAACACACACACACAAAAAATCCCTACACACACTAAAAAACCCCACTTGCCACAGCACCCTTGTTGACTGACCATATATTTTCATAATCACATGCATGAGATTTGGTAAAGAACTAGAATGAAGACATTCAAATACTTTTTGTTGTCCTTCCTTTTCTGTTTGATTCTAAAAATGTCTTAAATCCTTTTTTTTTTTTCATTCAGCTGGGACTGCTAATAGCCATTATCCCATTAATTTAATTTATTCACTAGATAAAGCATTAAGCAGAGATAACAGCAGCCCCACCGAAGCTTTTTGGTCAATAGTCTCTAAAAATTAGAAATCACCCCATTTGAGTATTTTAGGAAGTTCAAGTGAGCTGTAGAATTGTCTTTCTCCATGGAAATACTTAAAAAACCCCATAATTAGGAGTAATTTATGAAGTAAACCCAACACACTCAGTATCACACACACTATTGTTTCTATATAAATGTTTTNCTTACCACAGAACCCTTGTTGGCTGATCATGTATTTTAATAACCATGTGCATGAGATTTGGTTAAGAACTAGACTGAAGACATTCAAATACTTTTTGTTGTCCTTCCTTTTCTGTTTGATTCTAAAAATGTCTTAAATCCTTTTTTTTTTTTCATTCAGCTGGGACTGCTAATAGCCATTATCCCATTAATTTAATTTATTCACTAGATAAAGCATTAAGCAGAGATAACAGCAGCCCCACCGAAGCTTTTTGGTCAATAGTCTCTAAAAATTAGAAATCACCCCATTTGAGTATTTTAGGAAGTTCAAGTGAGCTGTAGAATTGTCTTTCTCCATGGAAATACTTAAAAACCCCCATATTTATGAGTAATTTATGAAGTAAAACCAACACACTCAGTAACATGCTATTGTTTCTATATAAATTTGTTGGGGGAAAGAAGCATTTGTTGAGGGGTTGAAATATCACATGTGAGAAGATTCTTCTTTACAAAACATTTGAATACTAATAATTATGTGAATTTCTACTGCAAATTCCACGATAGTATAAAACTAAAGTTGCTTTATTTATTGGATTACGGGGCCAACAACCTCTAACAGATTTAAAATCAAGCCTAAAGAATAACACATAAATCTGTTTACTCAGTATATTTCAGTGGTATTTTTAATTAATATTATTAATGTCCCTGAGGCAAATGTAGCACCACCAAAACACTTGTCCTGGCAGGATTTCACCACGTCCCCAGCTGGCTCCTTGGAGAAACATCTGCTGTCTTGCAGAAGGACTGGAAGGGCTGTGCAAGGCCAGGAATGGAAATTGGTGAATGATGGTTACATGGCATGGGGGACACAGAAAAATTGTGTCACTGGTACTCAGAAAGACAAAAATGCTCCAGGAATAGATACAAAAGAGGACTGCAGTGATGAGTAAGGACATTTAATGAGACAATATTCACCAAGTTTGGCAATTCAGCCTTAGAGAGCAAAGTCTCCATCTGCTTAGGGAGGAAATACCCCTGTTTGTAAACACACTTTGTGAACAAGGAGGAGGAAAGGACTAAGAATTTAGAGGGGGAAAAAAAGAGATTAATATAAATTAGCCAGGAATAAAGCCAGTCTGAAGTCAGATGACAATCTCTACTCATTATTAGGGAAAGGTTACAAAGCAGAGTCCCAAGAGGAGAAAAATTCCAATTAGCTTTAAAATGGCACTTGAACACTTTATGGAAGGTATTCCATGGCTTGGGTATCTCCTACATCACAGAACTGAACTCGTGACCCAGCAGATCCCATTCGCTCCTCAGAGTTTCTTCACATTAATGTGCATGTCCAATCAAAACCTGACCCTTTCTCGTGCTTTTAATGCCTTGGGTTCAATTTAATGCCAAAATTCATGGGTTTGGGAGTTTAATATATATACTTCTAGTGTTTGACACACTTTTATATTAAATTGCTTGAAAGAACCAAACCAAGCAAAATGTCACATTCTGCTGCAGCTCTTGATTTTCTACACATGCTGTTATGGCCCCTTTATCTGAACGTTATTTAATGAGTGTCCCTGAAGGGATTAGCATGTCAATGTGTGTATATTGATTTCCTAATCCAGTCCATCAAAGCTGTTATGATCTGGCGACAGCACAAGAAACAGGAGTTCAAGGTTCTTCACACAGCTCCGACAGTATGTTCTCAAGCCTCTTGATGTGAGAATTAGCTCCCTCCTGAAGTCCAATTAATCTGATGAGACTGTCAACAAAGATGTCATTTCTAGTCACATTTTTGGGGATGTGGACACCTGTCCAAAACACAGAATGAGATCATCAGCTCATTAATATTTTTCCAGCAGATGGTAAAAAGCTGCATTTTCCAGCATTTTGGGCTGCTCCATGGTTTTGCAGCCAGGCCTCTGAGCTCCCCGTGCTGGGGGGCTGCACACCACAGGCAGCCCCAGAGATCAGAAAAGCTCGTGGGTGCAAATGGGAAGACTAACATCAAGAGGTTAGAGCAGAAATAGGAAGAGTTTCAATCTCTTTCCAACATTGTAATAAATAAATATATGGAGGAAAAACACAGATCAGAACCGGGAGCAGAAGATTAATTAAACAAAGCCTTTTTCCCAGTAAATTTTATCCAATATCACTTTTCCCAGGAAAATTTCAATAAGGAATGTTCCAGTTGCCCATAGAACCATGACACCATCCTTTCCTAAGGTCTGTGACCAAAACCTCTGCCTGGTCCCACAGCAGCCACACACTTCCCTGTGTCCTCCAGCTATTCCCTGATTCCAGGATTTGGGATCAGGAGCCACCAACACCACTGTGACAGTCCTTGTGCAGACAAAGCACAAGCTGCTTCTCCTCAGCTGCAGTGCTGAGGTCTCAATCCTATTACTGCTCGCCCACAGGAAAGCTGTTTAACAAAACTGGAGGATAACCAGATTCCAGCAAGTTTCCAGCTGAGCTAAATACAGCAAAAAGAGAACATGCAAGTGCACATCCCAGTTAGGATTATTGCCATAATACCCCATAGTGGAGTTTTCTCAGCATCTGGAGGAATTGCTGTGAAATGAACAGAATCTTTTTGAAGGCTTTATGGGGAACTCCCCTCTTTTTCTTAACCACAAACCTCCTGCTGTACCACCCTCGTATTGCTCTTGCTGCTCAGACGTGTCACAGCACAAATTGGCATCCTTCCTATTTTTGATATCATCTAATTCCCTGGGTCATTAGTTATGTAATCATAATCATTTTTCTGCTGGGCTGATTGGTGCTATCTATCTCATCTCCTCTCCTCATCTCACCTCTTTAGTAGTGTTGGAGCATGGATGGGAACATCCAAGTCCCTCGGGGCACCATCTGGTACTCCCCTCTTCGGAGAGGGCTAAATGAATGACATACTGTACAGGACTTCCTACTCATTAGTTACTGATTCCTGGTGTTGCTGCCTTTTTTAATTCATTCCATTACATATTCTTTTAGCTAATTTGTTCACTTCTATCTCCTTTCCTTTGTACCCATATCTAAAGGCTTCACAAGGTGGGGGGGGAAAGCCCAGTGGGGAAGAAACGATGTGCTGGAAGGAGTATGGATCAGGAGTGATGTCATGAACAAGGGAACAAAGGAGATTGTAGGAGATCGGCGTTTAAACTATACACAGAACACAGAAAATACTCCCAGGCATCACGAAGTAACGGGGAAAGAACATACAAGCCTATTTATACACATTTATGTGAGTCACCTGCCCGTGGGTAAGAGATCAAGTTACACAGCCCATCAACACCAACAGGCGAATCTTTTATATGTAAATAACACCAAGTCTAAGAGCTATCGCCTCCTTTCCCAAAAGGATTAAAACCAGCCTGTGCTGACGCAGAAACAATTAGGAGATGCCTTCTGAAGTTGTGATTAACTCGTGTTCCAGCCATCCCCTCCCCGAGCTGCTGTGGATAAAGGGAGCCCAGCATTTGCATTTCTCGCTGCTTTCTGCTCATCTCCCTCAAACAGATTGCTTTTTTTTATTGTACTACGTAGCACCATAAATGTAGATGGCCTTTTAAAGCCAAATATCACTCTTGCTAAGTAATTGTCAATTAAATTCAGTACTAATTATTCTTAATAGCCCAATCTCATCCACTGTTTTCCATGTGTCTTATTTTTGCACGGATCTAATGTCAGAGCAGATGAATATCAGTTTGGAGGTTTACTTAAACCCTGTGTTTAATGAAATCATTGTATTGTTGGGTGAATGTGTAAATCTCCGAAATAAAACTGCAAGAACGAGTTACAGACCCCCAGCCAGCACAGGCCATTGGCACATTCAGCTCTTGTAAGCAAACATCAAATCATGTGATAACAAAAATGCAGTAACTTAATAATCAATTCAGGCTGTAATTATATCGACAGCCAAAGCCTTCGGCTTTTAGGGCTTAATGTTAGAAGACATGTTTTCCAATTCCTATTATGACAGAAAAACGCCAAGAACTCCATTTCTACCCTAATTTCCAGCCTCCACCGTGGGACAACATGCCTGGAAGGATGGAGAAGTGATGCAGGGTGCCCTAAAATTGTGTGCCATGGCCCACCAGCATGGCAGGACCAAGGGCTTGGGGTTACCCATGAATGGCTGGAGCAGAAAACCCCCCTGAGCATCCCTCCATCATTTCCAGAGGGTTAAATGGTCCCTCTCTGCTGTGTCCCCAGGGCCAGCGTGTTCCACTGGCAGGAACAGCCTGCACAGGCTGCAAACCCCCCCTGAGAGCAGAGGGAAACGAAGCCTCAGGTGTTTCCCCCCTTGCTGTGGAATCTGGTGAAGCTCAGGGGCTGTTTCTACTGGGTTGGTTTTACCCTGGCCTCCAGGATGGATGTGCTGGCATCCCCCTCCAGCCTTTTCCACGCCCTGCTGCCAACCCTTATGTAAAGGACTCGGTTCTCAGCAGACTTCAAGCTCTGCCTGAGCAGTTTCGTGCTCACAAATAGCTGGTGCCTCATTAGGTAAGAGGCAGCAAGAGGAAAGCAAAGGGAAAAACAAAGGTGAGAGCTCAGCTCTGCTCCCAGTCCTGACCAGCTGTTGAGCTGGGTTTTACTGGGATGGGGTAACTGCTCCTCTTGGGCTGCAAATTACATTTTTAAAAATTCCCTTATACCTTTTACAGTGGTTGCAGCACGGAGTGACCTCGTGCACAAACAGGGGGTCAAAGATACCCCCAATCAATCTGTCACTTCCTCAGTGAAATGAAAGGAGACATTAAGCAGCGTTACAGATCCATGAAATCCAAGGGAACAGTGTCAGCTCCCTGGAATGGGGGTTGGATTTTCCACAGAACAGTCTTGTACCAAAGAGCAAAACAGAACATAAGCTAAAATTCATAACAAACAAATTTAAAAGGGTCCTCAGTTCAGACCCTGTAACAGGCATTCTTCAGATGCCTTGCAGCCATTCATTCTCCCTTATATCCATTTGAATGTTCCCCCTTGGCCTTTTGTTTTCATTTTAGCTTTCTAAGCCTCTGTGCCATTCCCCAAACTCCTTCCCCTGTCCCTTCCCTCCCAGCCCTTCTCCCTCTGCAAGACCCTTTCTCCTGTATGATTACTCTCCCTTTTTGGCAGCATGCTCTGTGCTCTTTTCTAAATTCTATTTTCCTTCTTAAACCTTTTTTATTTTTTCCCCCTGGACCGATTCCCCTTTTTCATTAAGCCAGACTCTCTTATTTTTTTCTTCCCCCACCCTTAAAAAGAGCATTTTATCCTGGCCAAACGGAGGGCCTTGCCATGTTCTCATTTACAAATGTCAGCACAGCAGGGCTGAGCTCCTGCTCGGGCTCTGGGAGCTGCTGGCACAGAACAAAGGCAGTGCAGAGCCTCGCACACCACGCCGTTGTTTCCCCTCATTCCTCCTCCACTAACAGCTTGCAATGACATTTTAGCAAAAGTCACGCTCTTTGCAGCTCCTCCCTCTGTTTCCAGCAGCAATTCAGAGTCCAGTCAGGAGAAGCCATGAAAGGCTGACCCCAAGCAACATAAAAGGAGACAGAGCCCCGCATTCCTAGCTGGCTTTCTTTATTTTAGTCCACCCCAATATTTAAGATTTACTTCCCTCCTTCATCAAATGTTCAGTTGTCATTTGTAATCTTTAGTTCAGCACATGGACTTCATCGGGGCTCAGCATGCACAGGGAGGTGTCTCTGCGTGGACCCAAAAGGGGCAAAAAGAAGTTTGATATCACCAGGACCGAATATCTAAGTGCACATTTCTGGCATAAGTGGTATTAAAAAGAATATTCAGCAAGAGGCTGTGCAAAGAAATCCATGATTTAATGGGTAAGACATTGCCAGACCCTTCCTCGACACCAACCTCCCTCATCGGTGCCCTCCAAACCTCATGGCCAACTCCAGCAGCTTCAGACTCATGAACCTAAAGAGTTCTTGGTGGCACTGCCCCTTTTGCCTATTTGTGCATGTATTTATATTTATGCACATAGAAAATAACATGAAAATAGGAAATTAAATCCCACGTAATGGGTAGATGGTTGGAACTCAGTGTTTGTTTTCCCTTGTTGCCTGTGGAGAGGAGCTCAATAAGCAGATTCCCTGCCAAGGGACAAAGACACTGAGGGATGGTGGAGGGACAGCCCATCTCCTGCCCCTGTGTGACCCTGAGGGACAGCCCAGTGTCACCACTGCGGGTCACCCGAGGCCACTGCACAGGGACAAAGGGTCCTTGGGCACCCACAGCCCCTGGCACCAACTGTATAGAGATATCAGGAGCTGTCAGGAAGTCCTTGACTGAGGCAGAAGAGTCTCCCAGCCCTGCTCTGACAGGGAATTAAGTCAGTGGAAAAAGCCTCCCACTGGCATCTTGGTTACCCCATAAAAACAAACAAATCCCCCCAAAATGCCAGGAGAATTATGTAACTTTTGCTTCCTTCAAAAAGGGTTTCAGCAGCACCAGTGCAGTTTGGGGAGGGAAAGCTATGCTTGGCCTCAGCAATTCCTCTGATTTTCCTTTTAAAAACCCAAAAAGGGGAGAATTCCAAGATGGTTTGGGTTTGAAGAGACCTTAAAGTAGTTCCATACCCCTGCCATGGGTGGGGACACCTCCCACTAGACCAGGATGCTCCAAGCCCTTTCCAATAACTGAACAGCAGATTCACAGAGCAAAGGTTGGTCAAACCAGGTAAATAAAGCACTGGAAGGTTGGTCAGGTGGTGTTGGAAGAGATGCTGTTCTGTGACAACAGGAGCATCCCAAGCTGCCTCTGACTCTCCTCCACCAGCCATATTTAATCTAATTTACATTAGGACAATACCAAGAAACAGAGTCTGTTTGGTTTAGACTGCTGGAACAAACCTCTGTCATTCCTCCAAACCTCTTTACAAGTTCTTACAAGGCAGAGCTTAGCAGAGAGAAAAGAGTGAAATGAAGCAGGTGGGCAATTTTCCCAACTCTGAATGCAGAAATCAGGCAGGAAGGAGGATTTTGTGTCTCCAGCACAGGCAGGTTCTCCCTGGGGAAGAGCCAAACCTGCTGCCAGCTCTGCTCTGCTCGGGAGATAAAAGTGGTTTCCAGCAGGAAGAAAAGAATTTTATTTGGGGCTTTGAGTATAAATTAGTGTTTCTGGGTTAAAAACTATTAGTTTAGGGGTTCCAGCACAAGGTTTCTCAGTCCACAGAAGAAAAAAATGCTCCTAGATTTGTGCCTGAGTGGACAGACAGCAGCTGGTTCAGCTGCCCTTCCAGGAGATGTGGTGTGGGATACCCATGCAGCTGCTTCCCTAGGAAAGCCATTCCTTCCAGCTGCTCCACAGACAGGATGCATTTATTCCATTCCTCATTTCATTGAATCCATCAGGTTGGAGAAGCCCTCTAAGACCATCAAGTCCAACCAGGAACACAGCACTGCCAAACCCACCACTAAATCATGTCCCCAGGTACCACAGCTACATGTCTCTTTTTGAACAGTTCCAGGGAATGTGACTCCACAACTTCCCTGGGCAGCCTGAATATTCCTCCATAAACCCGCACCAGGAAGGCTGCTCTGTATGCAAAGCAAGAGGTAAAATGTTCAGTAACCCCGTAAAACTAACAGCCAAATAAAAAATGAGGAGTTCTGTGTAAAATTTGAAACTCCTCCAAAAAGACAGATTTGTCCCAATTTCAGAGGAATTAAAAGGCTGTGCATACAATAACTTTCTGCTACGCATTCAAGGTAATGTTTTGATTGCTTTAGTTTATAAAATGGCACAACAGTCAACAGTGGTTTAAATGACCATAATTAAATGCTGTACGTATGAAGGAGCTGAAATGATTTATCAGCCAAAAGCCACTAAGTGCTTGATCACTTCATCAGATCATTAATCTGCCTTCCAGGAATGTGCTTGGCACTTATATAGTCAATTATATACATTTTAAGTGACTGGAAATCAGTATATATACACAAGATCCGATCAATACAGGGCATAACTCAGTTTATATATTCCATCAGATATTAAGTGGGGGTTTAAGACAACAATTTTCTTTTTATTAAGGCAAATTAATAAATCATGTAGCACACATACAGCCCAGAGAATGACCAATGTGAAAAAGAAAACACTTTCTATTGGCAGCTGCCAAGTTCTCTCCACATTTAGTGTTGAAAATGTTGGGAGACAAGCTGGGCTTGGCTTAAGTTCTGCTGCACTTCCTGAGCACGTTGGGTTGGATTCCTGCTGCCTTGCTGCTTTGTGGCATCTCCTTTGCCTTTTTCTTTTTTTGGCTGGAGGTTTTGCCAGGGAGCCTACAGATGTCTACTAGAGCCAAAGTGTCTTTTGGTAAAAATACAGTCCTAAAAATACACTCCTACGCTTGGAGAATGTCAAAACCACCCCAAGTGTTAAGCACATGGAAGCACATCCTCAAGAAACAGCAGCCTGTAGGCTAAATTAAGAAGCAAAATAAGTATGACTTCTCTAGTTTTGACTTTTTCCTGTAAAAAACTGCTTGGTTTACAGACTCTTCTTGGATGATTTGTGCTTTCCAAGAGGCTTTGTCTTGTCAGCTCCTCTCCCTCAGCTAAGAAAAACATCACAGAAAGTTGGGCACATGCAGATCTAGGACTTCCAAATCTCTTTTATCCTTTTAAATCCCACATGCCTGTGGCTTTATAACAGCTCAGATGGTGAGAAGCCAGCAGATGTTTGGGTACTTTATGGAATAAACAGTTCAGGGAGGAATCAGACCAAGTGGCTGAGCTCGTCTCCATGAAATCACCTAATTACCTTCCCAAAGTTGTGTTGGACAAGAACTCCTCCCTCAGCCTGGAGTCTTTAATTTACCATTTCAGAGGACTGGAGTCCTTAATTTGCAAACTCTGGCCATGTAACAAGGTCATTTATCTTCATTTGAGCCTCTTCACTCTTTTGCTTGGAATAGCAAATAACTTCTCAGCTCAAAGCACTGGCCTGAGTCGACCTGAGATTTTCCCACTCACGTAGCTCAAACATTCCTGGTCTGCTCCCAAGGGATTCTCTTCCTTCCCAGCCTTCCTGAAAAGCCTCCTCTTTAAGATATCCCTGTCTTTTTTACTAGCAATGCTTAACCTTCTTTCATGACCTTCTGAGCTGCCCCACAGAGATGAGAAGCTGTTCTCCAAAGAGCTGCTTGACCAGAGATCATTTTCTCCCTCTTCTCCTTTCCAACAGGAAAATCCAGCCAAGACCCAATTAGATCACGTGAAAATTAGATCATGAGGGTTGTTTGGGGCAATCTGGAATGACTTGCTTCGTCTTTCTGCTGCTGCTCATAGGAAAATGCACAGGTCTCATCACATCCTTGAAGTCCATGTCTTCTCCTAATCCTGCAGGCACCCCAACCTCATCAGAGTGCTTTGTATCTTATTAACAAACACAACTACCCCCACAAAGAGCATTTGAAGTAAGCCAGTAGGAAAACTTAGCCACTAGTAATATAAAATGTGAATATCAGTGATACAAATTCTAGTAATATATTAGTTATATATATTTTTAAACACTCAGTTTCACGAAAATCATCACCATTCTTCAATGCCTGGTAAGAGCTGCCTTTTGACTCCTGGCAAAGAACATAAATTATTACCTGTTTAGTATTCTGGGTTTGCTTTAGCAAAATGAGCAGCCAAACTCTCAGAGGGCCAAAATTCAAACAGAAACCCAATTCATGCCCAAGAGACCAGCCTTACTTTCCAGCTTTAAAACTTGGATGGGGACAGACTGTCACCAGGGCTCCTGCCAGCCAAGGGGGTGACAGCTGGACAAAGCAGAGCAAACATCCTCGCTGGGAGCAGGGAGGGCGTGTTTGCTGGGACACACTGAAACCTGCCTGACAGCATCTACAAAGGGGCCTTCTGTGAAAGCACCCAGCTTCCTATGTCCTTCCCAAAATAGACTAGAAATTCCCCATGCCAAAGGCTGGGTTACTGGCAGTCCTGAAATGGCCAGGACGGAAATTGGTGCTCAAGCAGGAAAATCCCAGGAGAAAACGTCAGGAGGGGGTGATGTTGTACCACCAGACCCAGGGAGTGTTCCTCCTTTGGTGCAACATTCCCCCCATCCCAGCCTAACTTTGATCCTACCATGCTTTCATAAAAGTTATTTTATAAATGCTAATTCCTGTAGTGGAGGGATTTCACAGTCCTGCGTGCAAGACGTAACACAAGGAGCCTTTGCAATATTTTAACATTCCCATTTTGTGCTATTTCTAGAAAACAACTCGAGCCTCTGGTAGCCATGGAGACCTGGGCCCTGGCTGGAGGTTCCTGGGCTCTTAACTAGTTGTTAGCAAGTGCCAGAGGGTGGCCAGATGCAGGAGCCCCTCTGAAACTTAACCCTGCCATCCTGTGTCTTCTTAAAACAGCTGAGGAAGAGGAAAGACAGTAAGAAGCAGATGAGCCCAAAGCCACAGGTTGCTCCCAAGGGGATATGATTGCACTTCACCATCACTTTGTCACTGGGATTTCACACTCACTCACTCCAGTGCTGCTCTGAACCAGCAACATGCACAGAAACACACGGTCACTGTCCCTGCACTGGCACAGCTCACACTCCAGAAGACAACTCTCCAGCTCCCTATTGGCAACGATCTCACCATCACACCATTAAAAGGAATGTCTGTTGTAAAAGTCCTACTTTGAAAGCACATCTCATCTTTCAATTTGTTTGAAAGGACCTTAAAGCCCATCCAGTGCCATGGGCAGGGACACCTTCCACCAGACCAGGGTGCTCCAAGCCCTGTCCAACATGAGTTCTGTCACTGTCCTACTCCAAAAGCAGAGATTGAGTAGCAAAACCAAACACCAACAACCAAAAACCCCCCTCAAACAGAAATCAGTAGCGTACAAAAACATGGTTATGGAAGAAATTAAAAAATATGGGTAAATCACTGTGGATGAGGCAACTGGACAGGGTGGAGCAAAAATACCAGATAAATACCAGATTAAACCACTGTTACTGAAATAAGTAATTGCAAATTTGTGCTTTCCACAGATGCTTTTTCTGATTCTTGTTTCGAAGGTGGGAAAACTGGAGGGTAGGGAATCAGGCAATTCAGAAAAAAGAAGAGTTAGAAAAGCTGATTTGGAATCTAAAATAGTCCATTTAGTTTGTACTTAAAAATCACTTTTAATGGAAATAAAACGTAAAATACATAATACATTAGTTGTAGCATTCAATTACCCACCTTAATTAACTTGAATAATTAAATAATCCAGTTTCCATTTAAATCCAGCACTCTGAGTGCTGAAATACGTAACACAATTAAAGAGAAAGGCTGTTTGAATCTCAGAGCTGGAAAAATTAATCCTGAAACCTGCTCTAGTAGCTGCTGCGACTGCAATTCAAATGTATTGATTAATTAGATTTCTGAGCAGGGAAATTAGGAATTTCCACATCGTGCCAGGATGCTCAAGAAATGGGAAGAAGTTGTCTCCTTCATTTGCCTGATCTTTATCAGGAGATGTCACTCTGAGCTAGGTCATTGCTGCTATCACTGCAGTCACCCTGCAATTTGTTGCTGCTTAAAACATAATGAGAGGATTACAGCAATTGCAAATACTCCTTTAAATCATGCACCAGTCCTCAGCTGAAGATGCCAGAGCCTTGGAGCCTGCACACCTAGAGCCAGTTCTTACAATCTCCATAAGGTACCACAGTCAAAAATATCTCATTATTGAAGCCATTAAACACTCAGGTTGTATTTAAAGCAGCAGGACAGCTGAGTTTGCAGCAGCAATTATTAAATCCATCTAACACTGTTTATCTGTCAGTATTTGAAATGGGAAACTCTTTTGGGTGACTACATTTTGGGAATCTACCTTGTCCAGGCTCCATGAACTCCCACAGCTCTGCCCAAAGTTGCCAAATTGCATCATCAGGTAATTCCTGATGTAACAAGTGCTGTGAGCAAAGCCCCAGCCTATAATTTTATCAGGAGAAGTCAAATGTGAACGTTTACTCTCTGGCTGAGGGTTCTAGGAAAGCTAAAAAAACTTCATTAGTGTAATTAGTGTATTATGGCATTAGTTTTCTGCCTTGTTATTTTTAACAGCTACAGCCCACAAATTAAAAACAGGCACAAATGGCTAAATATAATGTTTCCATAAGGCACTTCCCCAAATCAGTGTCCTTGGCCTCCTTTATTTATTATTAAGAGCAGCAGGTTAGAAAACCAGCTTTGGGCAAGGTGTAACTGGAGAGCTGAACATTGCTGGATGCCACAAAAGAGGGAAATCTCCTTTTAGTGTTGCAGAACATGGGGGAAAGGGACAATCCAAATTCTCCAGAATTTTCATGTTGAAAATATAGGATCTCTCTGATGTGGAGACACCAAGGGATGCAAGTTTGGGGACAATCCCTCAAATGAATTCTTTTCTTTCTCCTTACTTTCCCACCTTCAGCCTCTTATGGAACCCTTTCTCAGGACAGCCACAAGTGTCTGAATTAGTCTCCCTCATCCACCACTATTCCAAAGAGAAATCTCTTAAACTACAGGAGCCCCCTCTGCAAGCCCTGCAATGCAGCCCTGGCCAGCTCAGATGTTTGCCTTTCATTTCTCATTATGTTCAGTTCAAAGTCATAGCAAAGCTCAGCCACAGAAATGTGGTTTCCAAAGGAAGAGACTTTCCCTGCCAGCTCCCCACTCGAGCTCTTTACCTTTGTGTTCTCATCGCTTCTGTCCTTTGCTGAGTGTGTTTGATGTTCATACAATACCTACAAACCCAGCACAGAACGGCTTTGCTCTCAGAAATAAAACAAAATGACTAAGCACTTGGAATTGTTTTTCTCCCTGACCTCTTGCTCTCTTCCTGAACAACGTGACACATCCTCCATGAGCATAAAGTGACCTCACTTGCCTAAATTCATCACACCACTGGCATTTCCAAGCTGTAACCACAGGATTTTGGATCTGAAGAGGGCCCACTGTTCTGTGCATTCTTGTTGAGCAAGTTTGTGGTTCATGAACTTACAGTTCCAACATCTCTTGTACATTCACCCATCTGTGATGTCGCAGCTGTACAGAACATCAAAGCTTTGTGGGTTTAGGAGGGCACAGGATGAAGCAGCAATTTAATAGAAGTTTGAGCTCTAACTCAAATCTAGAATACTTTAGAGCATTTAAGGACATAAAATGTTCCATGTCAATGAAATGATTCAATATAAATGAGCTTCCAGCTCCCCTTTCTTTCCTGAAAAGAGAAACCACATAGTTTTTTTGCTACAGTTGATACAAAAGCAAAAGGAATAACATGGGAAGGAAAGCAGCAATGTTCATTTCTGAGGTCAGGGCACAGTTTTTTTGTCCTTTCTAAAGATTGCACAGAATATCTGTCCTTTCAGAATGCACTCACCTAAAAATGTACTTTTCTTAAAAGAGGCTTCCTATGAAAAAACTTTAGATTCCATTTTGGTGATGGCCAAATGATGGACTTTTAACAAAAGGAGAAAATGCCCCCAATAAGTACAGAAAATGTTGGGTTTACCACTGCAGCCTTGCTTTAAGGCACTGTGGCTCAACCACCCATCCCTGTAAGGATTCTAAGCCAAGTTCAGAGGCAGGAGCAGAGATTTGCTGTGTCTGGCTTTAGGTCTTGGCCACAGGCTGGAACAGCCAGGACAATTTCACAGCCTTCTATCTGCTAAGAACACTGTGTTTTCTGAAGATAGAGGCAGAAGGACCACTTGGATCACACCGACCAAGGAGGATGGCAGAGGATGCCAGGACAGTGTCTTTCACCAGAAAAGCCTGTGGTGGAAACAGAGGGGCTTAATTTAAACAACAGAGCTCACCACTAAGCTTATGGCACATGGAAATGGAGATAAGAGAAGCTCCAAATGCTTCAGTCTCAATTTCTTAGCTGGAAAATGAATGTGGATTTATGAAAAACCTGAAAGTGGACTTGCTCAGACCCCTGCTCAGTGTGGAGAGCTGTGAGGACAGCAGGGCTCAGGACAAGGCTCTACCTCAGCCTGTGTTTGCAATAAATAATTTACCTGCAAAGGCTCTGCAAGATTAATTTATTCATCCAAACAATTTATTGATTAGTCTGGGCAGAGTCCTGCCACAGTATTTGTGGCAGCTGCCTCAGCAGTGTGATGCTACAGGCTCCTACATGTGCCCCTGTCCTGTCCCTTATTCACCTCTCCTGGATTTCCTGAGAGCAGCAAAATTCCTCCCTGACAATAAAACACAGCTCCAGCCACCCCACAAATCCAAGCCTGTGTCCACCCAGCTTTGGTCCCATCGTGGTTGGGTTCAGCGATGCTGGAGGTCTTTTCCAATCTCATCGATTCTGGGATTCCATAATTCTTGAGTTCAGGGGGAAACAGCAGGGTGTACAGCAGGTGTTTGCACGTGGATTTTGCACTTTTTATCCCCAGGGGTTTTTGTCTAACTGGGTGTGTTTGCAGGAGCTGGTGTTGGGAGCAGCACAGAGCACTCAAGCTGCTTCTCCCACCTCACCTTTCACATTCCCAATGCTAAAAACCCATGAAAATCCCCTTTTCCACCGGCATTTTTCTGCTCAGAGAGTGTTCTCGGAGCTGCCTCCTGCCCTGCCCCGCTGTCAGTGTTTTTGCAAGGCATCCCCACGCAAGGATGATCCCGTGTCCCGTGAGACATCAATAAATACCTGGTTTTTTCGGAATTAAAACTTCCTCCGCTCCCCAAAGGGCCGTATTCCAGCACCGTTTCTACACAACATTTATTTTACATTTCTGTCGAGAATTATTATCAGCAATAAATAATTGTGACGCCCGAGAAACCTTTGCTTTTACTCGCGTGTTGCCTTTTATTGCGTAGAGGGGAGGCTCGAGTGGCTCCGGAATGGGTGGCAAGGAGCGAAATGCGATTGCTGGGTGCCCTCTGGTGATGCCAGCACGGAATAGCTCCGGCTGCCTCCCTGCCAAAGAGCAGGCAAACACACATTTGGTTCTAATAAGATCCCCGATTTTTCATGGATTTTTGTCTTCTGTGTGCGCGTCATCCCTGGGTTTACCAAGAATTTCCATTTATACTATTTAGAAGAAGCTCACTAGAGTCTCTTCAGCAGCACAAATGGAGCTGAAGGCAGAGTTTTCCTCTAGTCTTATTAGACTTGGGAGATCAAATATGTTACATTTTACCTTTACCCTCCCTTGTTTTACCACTCCTGTCCTTCCCAGCTTGGCAAACAGATAATAAATCTTCCCTAGAACTATTCCCAGAGCATTATCCAGAGGTCCAACTGCACTAAGGAGTGCAAAAGGAACCCCCCAACACACCTGGATGTGAATTTCTAACAGAAGGGAAGCAGGTAAATGAAACAAACACCAAGAAATAGGATGGAGACTGGAAACAGGAGTGTGTTTTGTGTAGCAGATGTTGTTAACACAGATGTGGTGAGTCCTGGGCTGGTTTCAGTGCACCCTTTGGTCAGTTCCCCTGGATTTGCTGTGGCTGCAGCTGCTCCTGTTCCCTATCCCACCTTACCTGCCAAAAGCACTCCTGGGTTGGCTTAGGCTCTTCTTTAGGGTTACAGTTTGGGTTAGGGTTAGTAAAACTGCACATCCTTCATTGCTGCCCCATATTTAAAATTGAAGAATCCATCAACATATTTCAAGTTATTCTCTCTCCCCAACACCACTTCTATTCCCTTTCTTCTGGAGCAGCATATCCTGTAATTATGGAAGTTTCACGTGACTGATTTCAGTTCCATTGACTTCAGGACTGAAATTCCCAGGTTTCCTTGTGGCTGAGTCAGTCAGATGACTGTATGACTTAATTTGATTGAGCACCAAGCTCTAACATTTGCAAATCCAGCACTGAAGGGCAGACACTTCTGGTTCTACACCCACATATCTGAGTTATTTCTAGAGCCTCCATTGCTCTAATGGCAAGATTGGTCTGCCTACACCTGGGGAACCTGCATGGGCTGCCAGGGAGTTTTCTGGGGGTGAGGAGTGACATGCTTGATTCTATTTCAATCCACTTCTTAGATCAATGGTAATTTCCCTGCTTTCCTGAAGCCACAAAAACTTCAATACTGTAATAAAGGTGCAGAACGGAAAAAGAAAAAGAAGAAAAAAAGGGATTTTTCTTTCCAAAATTGTTATTCCACTTCACTCCCTGAAGCACCAAACTATTTTCTACCCTTGGGATTGACAGGAGGCTCCCTGGGATTTGCAGAGCTCGCTTGACATCTGATTCCCAACAAAGCCAAGGACAAACCCCTTCATTTCCAGACCCAAACAGTCTCTCCTTGCCCAGGACTGAGGGATTTACACTGCAGATGTTCCTTCTCCCTGGAATGAGACCAGAGTGCCATTGCACCAGCCAGCCCAGGGCATTCCTGGCCCTGCAGCAGCAACACCAAACACACCTGAGTCAGCACCAAGTGACAGCAAAAACTCATTAGAGAAATGGTAAACTTAAAGAGTTTGCTTTGCTTATGACAAAGAAATGCTTCAATGACTAATTTTTAAAAATATTTATAAGCAGATATTTATTACATCTTGCACTTTGTCACTAGCCTTTCCACATATGAGACCGTTGCAATGATCTTTCTTCCAGTCTACATTTGCTTTCCCAAGAAGATTATTTCCTTTTTTGCTGCAACACTAACAAAAAAGGTCTTTTAATAATAAATAGCATTTTTTGGAGTGAAAGGCATAAAAATCGTGTCAGTCTTTGAAGAGCCCTTCCTGTCCCTGCTCAGCAAAAGTGAACTTGGATAGCAAGTTGTATAGAGAGGAGTCATTTACAGATTGTCTTCTGACTTTGGTTTGTTTCTTTTTTTCAACACCAAGCAGAGCTGTCAACAAGTCAAAAGGCTCTTGTTTATTATCCTGATTACTTAGTTAAGTTAATTACAGTTACATATTATACCTGTTCTGCACTGTCATTGATTGCTGCTTAATTCAGCCTGACCTTCACCCTTCAACCAAACATTCACTACATTAAAACGAAAAGAAAGATTTGAAATATCACTTTTCTGGTTTTCTCTGATTCTCTAAAGTTACTGTGAAAAAAAAAAATTAAGAAAAAATCATATTTATTTTCTGCAGAGATGCCGGCCTGGTTGAAGAATATTAATGTAGATATATATATA
>WBMV01000957.1:920835-939461 GCA_013396655.1 Campylorhamphus procurvoides | reverse complement strand
TGGCTTTTCCAAAGTCCTTTCCAGAGCTCCAGGGAATCCTTTTGAGGTTTGAACTTTTCTTATAATAGGGAAAACAATACACCACCAGCATCCCAAAGTTAACCACACACGAGTATTGCCACATAATCTGAAAAGTTGATGCCAGTTGATGCCAAATTTAACCTCAGAGATTTGCATTACCAGATCAGTGATTAACATTAATTGGAGGAAGATTAACATTAATTGGAAGAAGATACTTTCCCCAAGAGAAATGGTCATCCATACTCTGCTCCTGCTCCTGGTCTGTGTCATCAGGAATTGAAGAATGTCCCACTTCTTGCACAAAAATTGCTTGAATTAAGAACAAAATTAGTAAAATGGACATTGTTTATATGTTCTACTCGGTGTTCCCAAACAAAACAGGTGTTTATATAAACCAACTCGGTTTTGGCAGTTCTCCCAGTAATGTTCTTAAACAATGATCGATATTTACCAAACAACCTAC
This sequence comes from Campylorhamphus procurvoides, assembly GCA_013396655.1. Lineage (NCBI taxonomy): Eukaryota > Metazoa > Chordata > Aves > Passeriformes > Dendrocolaptidae > Campylorhamphus > Campylorhamphus procurvoides. Next base: position 938,977 of record WBMV01000957.1, on the reverse strand, counting down.
TTTTGACCAAAACAATAGGTTATGTTTGTAAGAACCTGGCTGTCTTCCCAGAAAATGTTCCAAAATATACCAGGTTAACCAAAACACCTTGCCCGCATTCTCCACCAAAATCGTGTGGAGGTTTGGGTTGGCACCCTGCCAAGCCCAAGGACCGGCCACACGGATTCCCCCCCCCAAGAGAGAAGGGAAAAAAGTACCCAAAAAGGCAATTTTAGTAAAAGTGTATATATATATATTCACATATATTACAATTATATACAATCAATCACTATGAATCTACAGAACAAATCCCAGAACAACCCCAAAAGGGAAAAGGGGGAAATGGGACAAAAATGGGTAAAACCAAACAAAACAAATACACACACTCGTAAACTCAGGGAAAAGCTCAATAAGTAACTAATACAATAAAATCTCACCAAACTCCCCTTAAGAGAAAGCAGGTCCTTCCCCTCCGTATGGCTGGGACAGCAGCTTCTCCGATAGGCCTCAGCTCCCAGAGATAAGAGCTGAGCTGACGCAGAGAACTGATGTCCTCCAACCACACGAAAGGGAAAGAGAGAGAGAGAGGGAGGAAACTCCCCATCTTATATACCCCAATTACATGAAGGAATGGTATGGAATACTTCCTTAGTTATAACCTGTTTACTAGGGAACTCCTAAACCAAAACCAAGAAAACTAAACCACCACAGCTACAAGGCACTCTGGAGCTATGCCTTTGTTACTCTGAAAAATCTCTTTAATATCTGTTTACTTAGATTTTCTTTCCACTCTTTCTGGCTTTGTGCCAATCTGCAGTATGCTGATATGATGGAGCAGGCTTGCAACTAGGTACGAAATATCCTTTGTTATATCCTACTTTTTGCAATATGTGACCTCGACATTGGTCAGTGTCTTGTTACAAATGCTGAGCACAAATAGGTGCCATGCTGTAGGAGAACATGCAGGAAATTTGAAATGTAGATGGAAGGCGTGGTGAAACATGACTGTTCATACTGAGACCTCCCTTCCTGTGACATGATTTGCTCTAAGATGGAAATTCTGCTGCTTGCTTTGTGTCTACCCAGGAGAACTGCAGCACTAACTATTCACTGTTGCCTTTTCACGACTATTACTACTCTTTAACTTCAAAACCTGAGTATGTGCAACTGTGTTGGTCATGGAAGCATTGTGTAAGACTACTCTGAAGAAATGGCAATGAACATGGAATGGAAAGATCGATACCAACCTCTTACAGTGATTCCTTCCGTTGCTATGGCAACTGTTAGTGTTAAGGGACAGCCTGCTGCTCACCTCTGTTTGTCCTTACTCGCTCTTGGATCGAAATACGTCCAAATGTGATTTGTTGTGTATACACAGCTTCTTCGGTGAGATCACGCCTCAAGAATATGACTGACTGTTATAGTCCAAAACAACCAGAAAAGATGACAGTTGAATTCTATTTCTGACTTCCTTTAAGAGCTTATTTGGAAGAATTCATAGGAGTGAAGTAATCCAATTAAATCATCTGTATTATTGTTTGCATTTGTGTTATGATGTTGCCTGTCTGTTCCAGAATGAATGCTTTTTTGGAAATTCTGATGGTCTGATTTTCTGCATTAAGATTTTAAACTTGTGCTATTTTGAATTGTTTCAATCTGTAATTAGGCATGGGCTATTCACCTGTATATTGTAAGAAAAACTACATTTCCAAACCAGTAGCGCTTCCCTTGTCTGAATATCAAAATCCTTGGTTGTGCTGCTGCTTTATATGTGGAGCTTTTCATCTTCAAACACAAAGCCTTGCTGGTTGTTGTATCTGTCCCACCTGTGTGCCACCCTCCCCACCCACACTTGGGAAAAACCCATATACCTCTGCAGTACATCTTTGGTATGCAGCAGAATTCTTTAAAAAACTTCCTTCGCATTAGCAATAAAGATCCATTGAAACTTTATTGTCTGGCAATGTATATCGCTTGCAGTGTGAAGGTGATGGGGAAATTGCAAAACAGTGTGTGGGCTTTGACTTGATTTTTTTAACATGTAATAAATCCAGAACAGATTTCAGACTAATTTTGATGTGTCTGTATTTCCTTTAATATTGTAAGCTTATATGAGCTGAAAATCTCTGTAAACAAATAATATTGAGAAATGTTTTATTTTAGTTTTGTTAAATGTGTATGTGACTCACTAGGGAAGAAGAGAGGGGGTGAACACTGGAAGGGACTAGCAGGTCAAATTTGATTGAAAATGGATTACAGTAGAATCAAGAGAGCAGGAAGGGTCAATTTTTAATAATTTTCAGCTGTCTGTAAAGTGGGATCTGAGGTACACATATAATACTGGCAGCAATATGGAAATGACCTTCAGAAAGGAAAGGCTTTTGACAAGGCTGTTAGAGGAAGCAAGCTGCTGCTGTAGAATAAAAGGAAGAATTCTAATGTGGTTAAATGACTGATTAAAAACTAGGAAATAGGAAGCAGGAAAAAATTACATTTCATGGCAAAGAAAAAAAAAGAAAAATTATGGCTTATGGCTGAAGTCCACAAGGATCTGTGCCAAGGCATGTGTTTCACATCACCTTTTGGAAAAAGGGCTGTGTAGAAATATGGCAAAGCTTGCAAAGACAGTTCAGAGTAGTAAATATGACTTAAGAATTATGAAAGGGCCTTATTTCATGGAGTGGCTGAATGATAAAATGGTAGATGAAATTCAGTGCAGGAAATCTGCAGTAACTAATATGGGAGAACAGTTATTTTACATGCTGTAGATCACCAATATATGGCTGTTATTTGGAAGGAAGATCTTGGGGGTTTATGGATCTTTAAAAGCATGAGATTAATAGAGGTTAAAATTTTAATTAAAATGTTGGGAATTACTAGCAAGCAAGTAAAGGAAATAAAGCATTGTTAATCCCCCAAAATAATATATATATTTATACATCTGTGGTGTATGTGCATTTTGAATGTTCTGGGTTCTTCCATTCAAACCCAGTGTAGTAAAACCGGGAAAGATTTTAGAGAAGAGTGACAGGAATGATGAATAGCATGCAACACCTCTATGAGGATAACTGAATAGACTGAAAGGCAGATGGTTGAGAGGAAATGATAAAAGTCCATAAAATCACAAGTGGCAGAGGGAGAGGATGAATAGGGAGTGATTGTTCACTGTCTCTCCTGATACCAGAACTAGAGGTTATTGAATGTAATCTGCATGTGGTGGTACAAAGCATACAAAATAAGGTGGTCTCCACAGGCATGAAGGTGAGCTATGGCATTCCTCTTTAGTAATCCCTTCCCCCTGCAAAAAAAAAAAAAAAAAGGCTGCACAAAAAGAAAAAAAAAGTTGCATTAATGTTGAAGTTTACATGACTTGAAAGTAACTGAACCAGTACTTGACAGATGAATCCATTAAAGGTTGTTAAATATAAAGGCAGCATCTCTGGCTTAGAAGATCTTTTTGAACTGTCAATTGCTGGACACTACAAAGAGTACTGGCAGAGAATCCCTGTGTGCTTGTCCAGTCTTTAATTACCTCCCTGGACATGTGCTATTTGGCAGTAAAGGTAGAAAATTGAAGTTAAAAATAACTTAGTTTCCCACATTGTTCCTGCCTGTTTCTCTCTGCATGTTTACTTTTGTTGTAAGTAGTGTTTTAGGGGATTTCAGAAAACACTCGTGTCTCAGGTGAATTTTTTATAGAATCCCAGTATTGTTTTTGGAAGCTATGATGTTGCAAAATACTCCTTGCCAATAAGACTGTGAAGGCAAGTGGATTTCTGTACAGCAAGGACTCCATCACTGCTTTGGAAATTGAAATCATGGTCTTATTGATCTCACAGCTCTGGGTTGTTTCAGTGTATCAGGGAATGCCGCTTCACGCATCAGCATTGGTAAGCAAAAAATTGTTGTGTTTTCAAATGTCTCTTAAACTACTTTCTTTCTTTACAGAGTGTGTCCAGGTAAGAAGGTTTAATAAGTCTTGATTTTGAAAAAGTGAGTTATAGTATTCCTTAAAAATGTTATGTTGTGATTTTTTCCATCTAAAATTTTTTTTATTCCCGGTCTGGTGCTGACTGTCTTTTCTGTGTCTGGTATGGAATTACAAAAATGCTTGAGATGTGGTATTTTTTCTCCACAGAAAGTGAATTATTGAAGAAGAAAGAAATTTATAATAATGTTTAAAGGTTTTGAGCATGATCTAGGTGAAACGGATCAAAGTCAATACAAGTCTTGGCCATTTAATAAGAAGCTTAAAATAACAATTTCTTTTACTTGATCTAACTTAAAAAAATAAAACCACACAACAAAAAGCCCCCAAACAAACAAAAAAACCCCAAAACCCAACTCACTACCAAACACCAAAAAGCAAAACTTAGTATTGACCTGAACTCTGCTTGTGGTGTTAGCGTGAAAATTAGCTTGACCTATACTGAAGCTCATGAAGTTAACAAATAGCTTTTCAACATTGGAATGAATGAAGAATATGTATTGGATGGCTTGGGTAGGCTCAATGTTTGCTCTACAGTAGCTGTCCTTATCTTGACCTTTTTCAGTTCTCAGAGTTTAATGGAAAGAAGAAGGCGTATGATGTGGATTATGTGCAACACTAAAATTAGTTTGGAAGCAGTGCTTTGTATAGAATTAAGCTTCCAGAACACTCTATTTTCCAACAGACAGCAGAAAGCATTAGTTCTGTATTTTCCTCTTCATTTGGAATTTATTAATCTTTCAGCCTGATACCTCTTGCAGTATTTGAGACTGAAATTCTGCAGCTAGTTTAAAATGGACTTGAATAGTATTGTCTGCCTGTAGTCTGACATGGTAAGACACCACGAAGTAGATACATCTTTGGCATAACTGAAGCAGTGGAAAGTAGGTAATGATTATGATCAGCGTATGCATGTGAGTTTGTACTGCTGTAGAGGTTCTATTTGGCTTCATAGAGGATGTCCAGAGTATTTTTGCTTTTTCTAGAGGATATGAAGAAAGTGCTTAAAATTTTGTTGTGGTGCCTGAGGTAAGAATGTCTTTCTGAGGCTGCAGAAAGCCTGCGAAGTGACTGAGAGAAAACTGCAAATCAGTTTTTTTACAAAGCCTGGCCTGCCCATAAAGGGGAGCTGCAAGGTACGAAGCCATGGATATTCTCCAGAACAATTTGCACATTGCTTCTTCTCATTCCACCTGCCACTTTGGTCAGTGAGAAGCTAGCGAAGTGAGAAGAAAATGACACACAGAGATTTGGAGTAAATGACAAAAGAAAAAGTAAAAGGAAGACTGACAAATACAGAGTGAAAAGTCAATTGAAAAAGACAAGATCAGGGAAATTTAGATCACTTGGAAAACAAAAATAGGAAAGATGGAAGAAATTGGCAGTAAATTAAGTACAGGAAAAGATAAGGGGTTAGGAGTTAAAAAAAACCCTAACAATATTATTTGCTTATTTTGACCATGATATTAAAAGTCTTCAAATTTCTGCCATGTTAATCTTTAGTGTTAACTGATTTAAGTGTTAGAGAATTGCCATTTCATGTTGCAGCATTTTAGTTCTGATATTGAAGATATCAAGGGTTCATGGGGGTTAGTTGTTGATCCATAAGTTATTAGGCCAAACATGTACATTTTAGGGTGTTAGGATTTTAGCTGGTCATTATTCTTTTCAGAGATCAGGTTGCAATTGCATGTTGTAGTCCCTTTCAGTGCAGTTGTCAGATGGGGTAATTAACCTGAGGGAGCAGTAACCTGAGAGGCAGGAAGGAAATTTCAAGTGGGCTGTTAATCTTGAGTCACACTAGTTATATGTGCAGAAGCATCTGTTTATGACAGACACTGTTTATCCTTCTGTTTATGACTTCAAGAGAATGTCATCATAAACATCTCAAGATATTAGATGTGATTAATAAAGGCCCACAATAACTTACCTTACAGAATTCTGAACTATTCTTTAGAAAACCTGTTCTGATGACAGCTTTTTGTGCTGTGGCAGCTCCATCTTCTTAAAGGAGTTTTCACTTCCAGCACAGAAGATAGCTTTGGGGAGAAAGAGATGAATGAGTCTTACTAAATCCAGGAGTCAAGCTCCCAGTGTGGAGATGCCTGGCAAGTGGTTGCTGTTGCCCTGAAGCTAGAGCAACAGCTGCCAAGCAGCTGGGCTGAGCAGGGAAGACCTCTAATGTACCTTCTCAGCAAATTGTCCATTTATTCTGATGCTGCCCTGAGTTCAGGATTTTGGCAGGAGGAGCTATGGAAAAGCTTCTAAACAAAGTGAATTAAGGACAATATAGAAAACCCAAAGATACCACATACTAATTGGTAAGTGTAGATGAGCTGAATCCTGGGGTGGCAATAGACTTGGCAGACAAATTCGCTGAGCTACTGCCAGTTTCTAAAAATTTGGAGGGAGCTGAAAAGGCAAGAAAGACTGGCAAATAGCAGAAATGGTATTGATATTTGGAGCTATGTGGAACAGCAGTGCATGGAGTTGGATATGGACATGTGTTTCAGAGTGGGTAAATTTTAGCTAAATTATGCTTTTTTATTTGTTTGGTTTTTATAAATACCAGTCAAAATACTAGCAAATATCAGAACTTACGTGGTCACATTCATGCAACAAAGTGTGGGTTATCCATTTTTTTTAGACAAAATAGTCAGAGTTATAGCTCAGCAGTTTGTGTGATTTCCTTTACACTGTTCTGTTTTCTGAAGAAGATGGGCGGAATATAGTATATAATGGTAAATTAAACTTGTCTTCACAGACACTTGAAGGGAAAAACCTGCAAGTATTAGATTTTTTTTAACATTGGAAAGAGTTTCTGTTAAAGCAAGTAATGAACCAATTTTGACTCTGCCTGGAAAATAGTGGGTGGGGAGAATGCCTGGAACTTGACTTTGCAAAGATGGTGAATAACAATGATCTGTTTTCCAGCATGCAGTTTGTGGGATAAAGCACTCACTTGAGTACTTCCAGCCATGTCTCAATACATGTATATCACTATTTTGAGCGGAAGGTCCCTATATAAAACTGCTTCCAAACCCAGGATTATGCTACTCAAGGTAATGATATGCCAGCACAAACAGAAAAACATCTTAAGAACGTTTCCTTATTGTCATGAGAGTGGCTGCATAACACAGTTATTTTCAACTACAAAAGAGTTAGGCTTGGGTGGATACATGTCTGCCAATGGCAGCTGGTAGGTGGATGGAGCCGTAGACGCTTTGATGTTGCTTTTTTCCCCCCTAGAAGTCAATCTGGGTGAAATGGGAGAAATCTGGTACGTATTAATATTGGAGAGTCTGTTAGGGAAAGCACAAATGAAAGCTTTGTCACAGTGGGAGCTGTTTAATGCCTCACAAAGCAAACACCAGAGAGCTTCAGCAACTGTTCTGACCGTGCTGTCAGTTGTGAGTGACAGTTACTTGGATTCAGGATCCTAGATGGATGCTTATTTCTGATTTGTGTTTTAATCATCTATTTTCAGTGTTAATGCAATTTGAATATCTTCAGCCTATTGTGTGAATGACTTTGGATAAAGGCTGTACGTTTTTCAATTGCAGTTCACAGGCACTTCTTCCAGGGCAGAGGAAAAAGCTGGTTTTGTTTTTTAAGTCTTAATGCTGCTTTACTGGGAGGTATTCTGGTTTCTGTTTCTGTGTCCTGTGTGTCAAGGCTCAAATCACACTTTAAATTCTATGGGTTTTGGACTGGTCATTGCTGAGGGCTGAGAAGGGGTACGGATGAAGTCTGAGCACAACTGATGTGTTCATATTCATCAGAAAAGAGAGTCAGCTGGAGAGAACGAGGGGTAATTGTTGCAGTGCTCCTTCCCTCACCGCTTGCACAGAAAGACATAGGCTGCAGGGAGGAAGCTACCTGAGGTTATTAAGATTAATACTGCTAGAAATTCCAATCAACTCACACAAGGCTGCTCCTCAAGGCTGTCAGATGCCTACTGCCTTCTCTGATTCAGGCAGGACCACATCAATTTCAAATTTCCCAACAGAGATTGCTATGATTTATGAGTTTAGGAGGCTGATAAATGTGGTTAGTTGAAGTGTTCATGAAATAATTGAATCAGAATAATTTCAGTCAGCTGTGCTCAATTTATTTTGTCTGATAACCACAGGAGGGTGCAATTTTGGATAGGGAGTTCCATTTCAAGGATTCCTATCACAGGAAAGACATTGTTGAACCTGGAATAATAGCAGCTTAATTTTGCTGCCAGACATGTATGACAGCCTTATGAACTGACTTAGGCCCTAGCAGAACTGAAGAGTAAGCACCTTGAGCTCTCCTGGTATTGCCCATGACAGAGGCTGAGTCAGATCTGTTTATGCATTGTCTGCAGGGAAGGGTAGTGAGAGTTTTAGTCTGTAGTGTTTGAAAATCACTTTACTGTTCAGTTGTGGGGGCATTGTTCTTTACACTTGTTTGTAGCAAATGATTTTTATTTGTATGAAATGTTTCACTTCTGGGTTTTGTGGTTTTGGGGTTTTGTTTGGGGGGTTTTTTTGTGTTTTTTTTCCCCCGATCAACATCAGTTCTATCCTTACAGCGAAGTGTTATATGAAACTTTTAAAAATTAATTTTGTCCCCAAGTTAATAATTTGTCTACTGTAACTTTCCCATGTAAGCAAAAAAAAAAAAAAATTACATTTTAGGTGGATTGTCCTAGAAATAATATTGAATGCAAAGGGCACTGTAAATCCAGAAAGCAAGTGGTTTATGGTGTTGTGATGACTGGCCGAGGTCAGCAGAGAATGGGAAAGCCTAGCAAGCAGAGCAAGGGAACAGGTCAAGCATGTTGCAGAGAGGTATTTTCCTGTTGTGGACAAGATATTGATGATAATGTGAGAGCTGCAAGCAGGGGAGAGTATGTGTGAAAAGACAGTGGTACGTGGCTGTCTCTGTGTTAGTCAGTTCAGCTATCTTTTGAAGTATGCAGAGACTCTGCATGTACAATACAGGGAAAAATCTAGCAGGCTGCTGGGTCTAACACTGGTGTATCACTCATTTCCAGTAAGACACCTGAAAAAAATTTTCCTGGCCAGTTGGGTGTTGTCCTCTGTGCTGCTTGGAAAAGAGTTGTATAGTTGCCATCTTCCAGCTTCATTTATTCCATTAGGATTTTAGACCTTTGCCTTTTGGTGTCTTTTTCCTATTGAATCTTTCAGCTGCTAATGTTTCATTTTGCAGCAGGATTACCTCTGTCTGCAATTTTATGTTTATCCTGTGTGGGTTTTCCCCATAAAAGTTCCTTTCCTCACAACCCATCAGCTTTCTGAGAAATCATAGCTGTAGCCAGGCAGCACACCACAGATGACAGAGGTTGCTGGGGGAGCAGTTTTCCCAAGAGTCCTAATCTGTGTAAGGTGAAAACAGACAGGTTTATTCTATTGTGAGCCAGTAATGTGGGCTGCTTCAAGAGATACATGTTACCCTGGATAGTTGTATCAGCATGGATATACCAGCATCATATGACCTAACCTGGCCTGCATGTGTACTGTTCTCTGGTCACCCATGGCTGAAGACCTGTGGGGTGGGTCTGTTAACTGTATGGTGAAGAAAAGCAAGAAATTTCTTTGCTGTGCACAGCAAGAAATATCTCTCTCTGACCTGTTCTTTGCAAAGTTCCCTTGTCTTGGAACTCAAACATTTTAGGATTTTTCATAAACCTAAGCTTTATTTTCTTTTGATTCTGGCCACGATCATCAGTTTAAAAGGGGGGTGGTCAGAATATTGGGGAACCAGTAGGATTTGTGGGTGAGTTATTCTGGGTATATAGAAAGATTTGTAACTCTAGAGTGGTATATGCTTTAGGGCCCAGTATGGTGTTCTGTGTGGTGGGGTAGACTTAGATGTTTCAGACACATTGACCTGCTGTATTTGAAGAAGAAGCTGGTGCAGTCAGTTTGTATGGGAACATAAGTGGTATTCTGAACAACGAAGTCCTGCTAAAATTCAGCTACCTAACCTTGATGTACATGTTAATTCCTGCAATTTATTAATGATTTTTGCTCTAATTATTGTTCCTTTTGTGTCCAGATAATTTAGTACCATTCCTACCTGCTCTAGCTTATTTCTGTAGATCATATAAATGCCTGTTCTGTCTAGTTTAAAGAATGTCTTGTGGGGTGCAGGATCTCTTAGTGACATTTGCTCAGTATTGTGGCAGCACTGTTCCATCCAGGAGTACAGCAGAAGTAAGTTAACTTAGGAGAAAAACATTTGCTAAGGTTTTACCTGCTTCCCTGTTTCACTGCTCAGCAGTTAGGGAGATGGTTCAATGAACAACTGTTACTGCATCTTCTTGCCATGAAGTGTATACTGTGTCAGAGGAGGGGGGAGGACACTGTGAAAAATCTACTGCTTAGTCAGGTTGTGGGTATAAACCACAGAATGTTTTCCAAATCAAATTTGGATTTGGGGCTTAGGATAAAATGAGGGCATGAAATAACTACATTCTCCGCAGAAAATGTTAGTAGAAAAAGTCAGGATTACAGTAATGCATTCTGTGTGGTCCTCGTTGAGTGGAGAACAGCAGAACAGCATGTGGCAGGACTGTCTCACTTGTGTTTTTGCTTCTGCTGCTGCGAAAAGCATTTTCAATATTTGCATAATTTAGAGCATGACATTATGATTTTCAGAGCTTCAAATTGGAGTAAAGCATTTACATAATCTAATTAAATCATGTAAATGTTTTATGATAATATTCAAGAAAGTGCAAAACTTGTTCCACAGGCGCATCCTCTTCCTAGGCCATTGGGGAAACAAATTTCGGCATACAAATGTATGTTTCTAGCCCTACCTGCTCTGGGAGGTCAACAAAGTACTTACCAAATACTCTGTTCTTAGTATAGCCTCCAAAGCCTGCTTTGCAGAGCATCATCCTTCCAAGAAGCTTGAAGGTAAGCTGGTACCAGAGGGAAGCGCAAAGCAGATTTAAAAGGCTACTTGCAACCTCTTGTAATCTGAAAGAAAGCATTGCTACTGCAGTATGTAATAAATTGCTTCCATTTCAGTGAATATTAAAATAATCCCATGGTGACCCTCTTAGCAGCAGCCCTGCCACATTTGGTATCAGATCTCAGAAAGCATGCATCGTACTTGGATGGGAAGCTACCAGGGGAAGCCCCACAAATCCTCCTGGTGACTATTGGGTTTGTTTTTGCCTCTGGCTGCACTAACTCAGGAAATATTGGAAGCACTTGGCCAGCATCCATGATGAGAGATGCTGTCTTGTAATGAGATTATTTAAATAATATTTTTTTATCAGCACACTCTCACTGAGCTGTCTTCAACAGTAGTTCTTAGTGAATCCTGTCTTTGCTAGGCTATACTACTGCAATAAGCAAGTAAATTGAATCCTGATTTTCCCAGTGTAGCCAAGCTAATACAAAGCTAGTACTAATGAGATTCTTTTGGTAAGTATGGCACTGCTTTTACTAAAATGAATTTGTGTAATTGGCAAAGGTAGGCTCTTCAAGACAAGGCCTCTATTTTAAATAAGCCCATTGCCATTGATTTTTATCAGTGCCACGCTGATTTACTCTAACTTGTAACAGAAATGTGTGTGTATACGCTGCCAGGTGTTTTGTGCTTTCACAGTAATTATGATGGTTAGGAAGCACTTAAATGTTACCTATGCCAGGCTGTTGATGAAGCGTATGTGCTGTTAGAAACATAGGACTGTCTGCAGACATGATGTTGAGCTGGTTTGTGCATACACCGTGACTGTGGTGAGTCCAGCAGCTCTGATTTTTATCTGAAAATGTGCCTGTTTTAAGGGGAGCATCGATCTAACATACTGCTAAATCTGGGGATTCTGTTATTTATTGTCACAGCACATAATAATATCCAAAGGTTGTAAATTAGTTTGCAGCTCAGCGGTATGGAAAACTCTGAATATGTGGAAGTCATTGCAAAACTAGCGCACAGAAAGGTGAAATATATCAGTAGTGAATTAAGTCTTCTCTAATTAGACATAGAAATCTAATTACTTTGCAAATTTTTTGTCTAATTTTTAAGGGGGTGAAGCTACTGTAAATTTAAAATGGAAGCAGAGATGTTCAGCACGTAGTGTTAACTGCCAAGGAGAACAACACGGTGACCTTATTTGCAGCTGCACATGCATCATGTGTAGAAATGCCTGTCATAGCCATAATGATTTAACATCAGGGCAGGCCAATATTTCTTGGTTCTTCCTCCACAGTGTAGGCAGTTTCTTTTATAGGTGAAATGGGAAGCTGTAGGTGTTTCTGGTGAAAAATGGTAATGCTGGAGAGGTGCCCTTTACTACAAAGTCAGCACTATTTGCTTTAGTTCACCTCCTGGAAAAGAATTTGCAAAGTCACAGCCTGGGGAATGAAGTCACACAGGGGTAAAGTTTAAGTTTTGACATGGTTGGATTCTGATTTTTTGATTACTCAACTGTTGAGTATATAATGTTAAAGCATAGTAGGTGGCATTGGGGATGTTCAAAGCTGCTGAATTTTATTTTAAGGTGCCAGGACTATTTCATTGATGGAAAAAATCCTTTTGTTTTAAAACCTGCAAAATGTTGGTTGTAGCAGATACTTTACAGTAGATACTTTTACTTTTTAGGAATGAAAACTCATAGACCTGTTTAACTCCAAACTCTTAAGACATTTACCTTAGTACAGCTTTTCATACTTAAGGTGTTTTGTAAGAGTACAGGTATTAACTGCCACTAAATATCTTGAGGGAATTGCTAATAATAGTTGCATAATACAATCCCCTTTAATACTATATTAACAGGGCAATAGTTGAAGCATTTGGGGATTGAACATTTTCTGTGTTCAAACAGAAAGGACTTGGACAATCAAGTGTAAAATATGAAAGGTCTGACAGTGTTCAGATCAACTCTAGAAGGATAATAAATTGATTTTAAGAAAATACATGCTAACCCAGACTCATGGCCCCATCTTATATCTACCTACATAGACTCAATCACATTGAATGAGTTGCCCTGTTTCTTTTAATTTTTTCACTTGCTTTCCTCTCAATCTGCTCCAGTTCACCACTGCAGATAACATTTACTTCTGATATGGATATGGCCCCTGTTGCAAGGGAACAAATTTGCAATTTAGTTTAATTCCCTGTCTTTGTCCTTAATATTTATGGATTTTCTTGCAAATGAGACCAACACTTCCATGGGGCAGAAATAATTCCTACCCAAAAAATTGTAGTGAACCCAGCTCTCGTGTCTGTGGCTGTATTACTTGCATGTGCTGGAGACAGTGAAGAAGCCATATGGAAATATTGCAGGAAAGTTGAATATCACAGCAATATCTGACAAGCCTCAAAGATTTCTGAAGGAGAGCATGAATTGAATACTAAAAAGAGTTTCTGTGATTCTTCAGCTGTTTTCTTGCCAAAAATCATTTTTAACCATCAAAATTCCAAAATATAAAAAGAACTGACTTGATCATATGATCTGCATTTCCTCTGTATCTTGTTCCCAGCATAAGAGGGCCTGGTTACAAAGGAAAATCTGTCATGACAGAAACTGGCATAGGCTCATTCAGTATTTTTTCTGAGGTTTTGATACAATTGTTAATGCAACCTCAGTATGTTCACTACAGCTTTTTTAACAAGTTCAGTACTTTTCCTGGTCTTTTAAAATGGTTTTACAAATGCCATAGTTAGTGTCACTGACAGCACACTTAACATGAATGAAAAAAGGGAGCATAGTCTGATTTTCAGTAAACCCTAAGTCTGACATGACTCTACTCTTGTCCTTGATCAAACTGATTGGCATGTTATTCTAGTTGGCTGTAGCTTAAAATAATAACAGTATATATTTCTTGTGTCTTGGGAATGCTCTGGATTCCATTAATCTGGGTATTCTGAATATGGAATCAATTTTGTCCTCTACAACTGCAATGTCTGTACACATAACACAATTAATTTTGTTTACATAATATCCAACTTTGAGACAGAAAGAAGGGCCCCTATTGTAATTATAGGAAACAAAGGCACAAAATGGTTTAAGTGATTTATTGGAGTAAATTGAAGAGATGTCTGTGGATGTGCCTGAAAATCTACACCAGGGTCTTGAGGTTCTTTCCAGATACTCACTTTTTATGTCATCCCTTTTAGCTTTACTGAAACATTGGATTCTGTTGATATTTATTAATGCCATCGTGATTAAGAGAAACACTTATTGGTGCAGTTTTATGTTAGATGAATTGGAAGACAGCAGTTTGACAGTGGCTACATCTTACTTTTAAATTCCTGAGTCTGTTCAGTAGCCAAGATCACATCCACAAGAATGTCCTTACTAAAGCACAGTGTCTATTTAGAGATTAAAAAAAGCTGTCTTATGTGCACCATAGCTCATTGTAGGTCAGTCCCATAAGTTTGTTTTTCACACTTGGAGAGCAAAAAGATCAGCAGAAATTATTAGAACAGCAGCAGTGCATTATAAGAATAAAACCTGTGCACTGTAATTCAGGATTTAAATAGTCTTTCGTGATCTACTCTTGCAAAGTATGGTCAGTTACTGTTCTGCTATGATAGCATATGATCTTAAGTGTTGGGAAGGTAGTTTAATTATAAAAAAAATAATACTTCAATACATCTGGCAATGGGAAAAAAATAATTTTGTTTAATTTTTCATCAGACAGCCTGAGACAACCACTGAGCACTACTTGACAATTGGAATACTAATGAAGTGCACACTGGGTTAGCCTGCTTTTAAAGGAGAGAAAACAATGCACTCAGAGATGAGGGATTCTATTTCATTCCAGTCAAGTCTTCACATATTTCTTACTTTGTAAGAAATGAGGAAATGTTTGCCTTGTTTTCTTCCTCAAAAATCCCACCCCATGGTTAATTATTTTTCAAATGCAGAAAGCACAGAAAGTGGTAAGTGGCTTTCTTGAAAGATACATAAACAATGTAAAACATTAATCTTCATTGTTTGGGGCCTTAAGTGTTTTCTTTTTGTTTGTTTGTTTTCATTCTTCCTCTAATGTATTTGCATCTCTCTACCGTTAGGCAACAGTTTGAAGTCTTTGTTTTTTTGTGCGTTCTAGAAATTAGATATTGTGGTTATTTGCCTATAGCATGCAATTTCACAAAAGATAGGGTTGCAGGAAGAAATAAATTGCCCATACCTAGAGTGTTTATTTCTTATAACATTTATAAGCAGCTATCTATAGCAAAGCTGAATATAGTAGGCAATGCTTAATGAATTCAGATGAATTCTGAGACATAAATTAAATAGCCTAACCATCTATAGTAGCCATGTCATTCTGGCCCCACTGTGAAATGGATATTTCATTGCCCTCTCTGTCACATTGTTGAGCAGAATGATATNTTCAGTAGCCAAGATCACATCCACAAGAATGTCCTTACTAAAGCACAGTGTCTATTTAGAGATTAAAAAAAGCTGTCTTATGTGCACCATAGCTCATTGTAGGTCAGTCCCATAAGTTTGTTTTTCACACTTGGAGAGCAAAAAGATCAGCAGAAATTATTAGAACAGCAGCAGTGCATTATAAGAATAAAACCTGTGCACTGTAATTCAGGATTTAAATAGTCTTTCGTGATCTACTCTTGCAAAGTATGGTCAGTTACTGTTCTGCTATGATAGCATATGATCTTAAGTGTTGGGAAGGTAGTTTAATTATAAAAAAAATAATACTTCAATACATCTGGCAATGGGAAAAAAATAATTTTGTTTAATTTTTCATCAGACAGCCTGAGACAACCACTGAGCACTACTTGACAATTGGAATACTAATGAAGTGCACACTGGGTTAGCCTGCTTTTAAAGGAGAGAAAACAATGCACTCAGAGATGAGGGATTCTATTTCATTCCAGTCAAGTCTTCACATATTTCTTACTTTGTAAGAAATGAGGAAATGTTTGCCTTGTTTTCTTCCTCAAAAATCCCACCCCATGGTTAATTATTTTTCAAATGCAGAAAGCACAGAAAGTGGTAAGTGGCTTTCTTGAAAGATACATAAACAATGTAAAACATTAATCTTCATTGTTTGGGGCCTTAAGTGTTTTCTTTTTGTTTGTTTGTTTTCATTCTTCCTCTAATGTATTTGCATCTCTCTACCGTTAGGCAACAGTTTGAAGTCTTTGTTTTTTTGTGCGTTCTAGAAATTAGATATTGTGGTTATTTGCCTATAGCATGCAATTTCACAAAAGATAGGGTTGCAGGAAGAAATAAATTGCCCATACCTAGAGTGTTTATTTCTTATAACATTTATAAGCAGCTATCTATAGCAAAGCTGAATATAGTAGGCAATGCTTAATGAATTCAGATGAATTCTGAGACATAAATTAAATAGCCTAACCATCTATAGTAGCCATGTCATTCTGGCCCCACTGTGAAATGGATATTTCATTGCCCTCTCTGTCACATTGTTGAGCAGAATGATATAATTATACCCTAGCTGTAATGAAGGATTCACAGTATCTCATGTTAGGTCTCCACTTCTAGTTCCAGCTTTAAAAGTTTGCAGCTGACTACAGGGATATAATCCTTTTGGTGTAATCCTTCCATTTGCATTTCCAGCACCAGACTGCGGAAAGCTGAACTCCAGTGCTTCCCTGTAGCTCTGAGCCAGGGCTGGGCTCTAGGCACGTTGAATTTTGAGGCAGTGCCTGGGGCAGATGTTTGCCAAGGGTGGCAAAGCAGCTTAGCAGGGCTGGCAGCTTTGTGTGGTCCTGGGCCTCAGACTTCCTGATGGTCTTCTTGATAACAGAAGCTGTGTTGAGTCAAGGCCATTAGCACTAAGAGGAGGAAGCCCAGTTGTAGTGGGTTGACCTTGGCTGGACACCAAGTGCCCACTATCACTCCCCTTCCCAGCCAGAAAAAGGGAGAGAGAACAAGACGGAAAATGACGTGTGGGTTGAGATAAAGCAGTATACCAAAGCAGAAAACAAGAAACTTGCGTATGCAGAAGCAAAGTGGAAAATTACAAGATTTATTCTGTACTTCCTATCAGCAGCAATGTCTGGCCACTTTCTGAGAAGCAGAACTTCAACATGTGTAATGGTTTCTCAGCAGGCAGCTAAGGAAACAAAGAATGGCCCCCCCCTTCTTGCTTCTTTCCTTAGCTTTTATATCTGAGCGGACATCATATGGTATGGGATATCCCTTTGGTTAGTCTGGGTCAGCTGGGCTGGTTGTGTCCCCTCCCAGGATCTTGCTCTCAACTGGGGAGGAATGTTACAAGACCAATGCTGTGCTCAGCAGTAGCCAAAAACATTGGGGCATTATCAACATCCTTCTAGCTACCCATGCAAAGCACAGCCCTGTGAGGGCTGCTCTGGGGAGATGAACTCCATCTCAGCCAGACCAAATACACCAGTGTTGCCCAAAGTAGAGTGGTTGGCCTTTCAGCAGGGACCAGAGCAACAAGGGCTTTTGGTCCTTGTCCTGACACATTAGGGCTGTTGGTCCTCATTTCAATTAGCTTTTTGTTCACCTGTCCTTCTTTCCTCACAGTAGGAGCTTCCAGTAACCAGCACTTCAGGACTTGGAGGCAAAACTCAGCTCACTGCTGAGCTCTGCAGATCCTGTTTTACCTGGTTCCTCACTGATTACTCTCTGCCCTGCATTTGCAGTATCAGTTTGCTTCCTTGTAGCTGATTCTGCTCCAGGTCTGAAGGTGTTGCTGTGAAAGGCAGAGCCAAATCTACAATGAGGAATAACATTTCCTGATCTGTTTTGTTACACTAGCGATGGAAATACATGTAAGGTGGGACATGTCAGCTTCTTTCATGAGTTGCTCTATGTTGAAAAAGAGGCATGCCTGAACTTCCAATGTCATGAATAAACTTTCATTGCAATGCTTAGCAAAGAATCTGAATCCCAAATCATCCAGGTCAAACTGGCATCTATCAGTCCAACAGCTGTTGGTCTTAAAGGAGAGGTTTGCTCACCAATTGTGAATTTGAGACAATGCATACGAAAGTTTTCAGTTTAAAAAGGGCTGCTTAAATTTGTTTTCTTTGTCACATCATTTAAATCTTGCCTCTACTTTGTGAACAGAGCATGTGGGAAAATTCTGTTCCATATGATCATTCTCATATTTTTTTTCCATAATACTGTCCTGAACCAAAATATTCTAGTAAATGAAAGCAAGAATTTTTATTTTTCCCTGTCCCGTCCGCCCCCCCCCC
>WBMV01000957.1:767718-920720 GCA_013396655.1 Campylorhamphus procurvoides | reverse complement strand
CCCAGGTCTTCTGTAAAACCTAAAATCTAGAACTTTTGAAATTGAATGAGAGAGTTGAAATCAAACCTCAAAATTATATTTGTTAAAACAACACAGGTCAATTTCTATCATGCCAGTATGTAGAAACAATCTGGCTTATATTTTTCTGCATTTTTTTTCCATTTTAAAAATATACCCTCTGCATAAGGGTTTACAATGTCGTTTATATACATTCCTGATGTCAAGGGGTTGAACTTCTGTTAGGATTTCTCCTTGTGCAATTCCCAGTTCTGGGTGCTATAACTGATTGTCCTGTTTCTTAGAAAGACACAAAAAAAAGTTTGTCATTGTGGACTGGCAGAATTAGCAGGGAGTACTTTTGTTATTTTATATTTAGCAGTTACGTATTTTAATATTTGGTTTGATATGGAATCCAGTCTGTGTGGTAAGACACACATGTATCAGTGAAGCCCTTTTCCATTTGATGCCTGTGGGGGAACCCTGCCCGGAGGATTGCCAAAACAACCAAGATGAACATTTCCAGGAGTGGATGGATCTGACAGTCAAGTGATCAATATCAGAGATTGACAACAACCCCAAGTTGTACAAGTTGATGTTTTTAAAAGGGTTTTTAGCATAGATACTGATTATATGTATTAGATAGACAGTTGTTTCATCTGTATTTGTACGTTTGTCCCCATTGGTGTGGCTACCCCGGTTACCGATCCCCCACTGGTTATCTGATCCCTATTTTTCCATTGGCTAGCCGGTGGTGCAATGCAGCATCATCATATAAGGTTAGCCACCCCCAGTTTCCCCATAATTGTATTGTTCCCTCCTCTCCTTCCCCATACTTGTCGCGCTCTGCCCTAACTCCTCCCAGTTTCCAAGCCTCTCCAATGAACTCTAAAGTCTCATGCGCCCTAATAAAGCGTTCCAGCCTTCTTCACCCCTTACCGGCTGCGGACCGTTTCAGTTTCCTCCCGGCGGACGCGGCAGATGCCCAAAGCTTTCTTGCTCTGATGAGTTTAATAATGTTATCATTTTATTTTCATAATTTTTTTCCCAGGTGACATTACTTCAGGAATAAGAGGTTATCTGAGCAACTACTCTACAGTAACAATGTTATGTGCAGCTGGGTAAGTTCTTGTGCTGTGAGGAATAACTGTAGTTTTCTTTGGTATACTAAACAATTCTTGTTTATACCAAACAATTAAAAAAACCTTACAATTAACAGAGACAGAATATATTACTATAAATAAGTAGTCTTGTAGAATATAGAAGCACTAGGCCATATGTTGGAAGTAAAACTGTGCCCTGCTTAAACTGCCAGTACCAGTAAATTAAGATCACTATGTTGGAAGAAGTATTTAATGTCTAAGATGAAATATGAAACTAAAATGTTTAAGTGAGGAACTTCTCTAAGGTCTTACTGGGGGTGTGGACAATCATGTGGTGAAAATGAAGTGTAAAGAGTATAGAAGAAGAAATTCTGAGAAGAATCTGGAGGCTATCTAGAAGATGTGGCAGTCCATGTGTGACTACAGAGGTTTTCATTTTCATTGTCATCTGCGGTGCGGTGAGCAGGAAGCCGTGAATCTTAAATAGTAAAGGCTTATAAACAGAAACTCAGTGGAATGGCAGTAAGTTTTTCATATTCTGTTCAGTATCTGAAAATTTTGCTCCTTCAAACATTATTATGTGTGATCTGTTATGTGCTAAAGATGGCACTAGTGGGGAAGAGGTGCAGTGTTGGGTTGAGGAGTACTTTCTCATGCAAAGGCAATGTTCCAGCTTGCTCCTATATGAAGTGGCTAATCCTGGGCAGGGACATGGAATTGGAGCTGTTCTTTGTTTGGAATCAGCTGAACACTTAGGTCTTGCCTCTGTGTCAGGCAGTGGCTCTTGCTAATGTTAAAGTGCACCAATTTTATTTGCTAGAGATGGTGAAAGAATAACACTGGTAGTAAAGAATGGATTGTGTTGCCTATTGGCACATACTGCATTTACTGAAAAGCACAGAGTTCCCCACCTCTTAGACAGCACTAAGGCTTTAGAGCATTGGTTGCTTGTTTGTCAATATGTAATTGTCAGTAATAAATAAGTAGATGCTGAATTTACATTAGAAAGTGTGGGAATTAGGAATAATCTCCCTTGGTGCTAGTAGTCCAAGCAGGCTTAATTTGGTTTCTTTAGTGAAGGTGTAATTACATATTGAGGTACCCCATTGGGCAAAGCAAACCAAAGAAGTAACATTTTCTTGTTTAGCAAGCTGAGACTGTCTTCAGCTAGATAATAGAGAGTATTCCCCTTTTCCTTCCCCAACCTCTGCTCTCTTGGCCATTAACATTACAGGGAAAGCAATTGCATGTTTATTACTGCTCTGACCACTGTGCTGCTCTGTGGTGATTTGTACTATGTCATTGTAATCTATTTTTCAACCTTTGATGTCCTATATGTATGTGAAAACTACTTGGCATGTCTGACAGTGCAGGAGAAGCCAAAGGTCTTCTGGTTTACAGGTGACACGTTTTGTGGCTTCCGTATAGTGAGTACTTACACTTCCGAGATATGTTAAAACTAGGAGTATTGGTGAGGCATTTTTTTATTATTATTATTTTAAGTGTCTTGAAATTAATAAAAACCCCCCAATTTAACTTCTAAATCACCATAAATCAATCTTGATGCCAAGATGAGTTTTATTAAAATAGAAGCATTGCTTTTAGACAGGAAAGCAAAGCTCTGGTTGCTGTTCACAATTCTTTGTTAATGCATTCGGATCTCTTAGCAAGCAGTACATTTTGCTAAAGACAGCTTTTCATCAGGAGGTACATATTTGAAGTGCTCATCAGAAGATACTAAAAAAAGAAAACTTTATTTCTTAAAATGTGCTAATCAGAGAACATGGAATAAAATAGTACAGCTCAGTGTTTTGTACTAACAGCAAGTAGCATTAATCGAAAGCCAAAATCAGTTGCCTGACCCTTGTTATACAATAATCCTCTGAATGTGATGCCCTTTTTTGGTGGAAAAAGGAATTTTAGTTACTTGTGCACAAGTAGTTCTATGCTGATGTCTTGCAGAAATCTGCAGTATTCACAACATTAAATAGTATACTTGAACCAATATTCTGCTTTGAAAAAGGTCAACAGTTTTAAATGTCTCAAATTATCCTTGGTTTTTTGTACAAAAATTAGCTGTGTTGAGTTACACTAAACATTGGAAATGCTTTTGAAAATCTACCAGATGATAAGAATTTGGTAGAATGCTCTTTTTACAGCAGAGGAAAGGTGTTAATAATATCTACAAAATCAAGTATGTATTTAAGTTACTAGTTATGTTCATGAAGGTGATACTTTTCCTCATAGGCGTCCTTGAAGTACTCATCCCTTCCTCCTGTTTATACAAATATATTAAAATTTGCCTATAAGGCAAGCTCTTTGTCAGCTTGGATAATGTACTGTGAGTTTAACTATAGAAATAGTAAAGGAGAATCTCCATCCTTTATTCTATGCAGAGAGGGGAAACACAATGACAAAGAATGAGGGAAAGGCTGATGTACTTAATGCTGTCTTTGTCTCAGCCTTCAGTAGCAAGACCAGTTGTCATCCAGGTACCCAGCCACCTGAGCTGGAAGGCAGGGATGGGGTGCAGAATGAAGCACCCATAACCCAAGGGGAAGTGGTTAATGATCTGCTACACCACTTACACTCCTGTAAGTCTATGAGGCCAGATGGGATCCACCTAAGGGTACTGAGGGAGCTGGCACAAGTGCTCACCAAGCCACTTTCCTTCCTTTATCAGCAGTCCTGGGGAGGTCCCAGGTGACTGGAAATTAGCAAGTGTGATGCCTGCCAACAAGAAGTGTCAGAAGGAGGATCTGGGCAGTTACAGGCCTGTCAGACTGATCTCAGTGGTCTTAAAGATCTTTTCCAACCTTAACAATTCTATGCATCTCTGAACCCGTTATCTCTTGTTAAAATTGCTGCTTTTGCTTAGCAAAAATTTATGTTGTTTATAAGAACAAGCTGAAGTGAACCAAATCCATACATGGTTTCTCCAGGAGTCCCAAGCAGACATTGACTGTAATATGATTGATTTTATCCAAGAGAAAATCAACAAAAATGCTCCTGAGCAAAGAAGAATTTCTAGCTAGGCATAAAAGATGTGATTAGCAAACTCAAAACATCCACTGGATTCTTTTGAGAAAAGCTCCATCATGCTGTTGGAAAATGAGAGAGGGTGTTTATTATTTGGAAAAATTAGCCAGGTCCATTTATTGGGTAGAACAAAACTGCAAGTTTGGGGCAAGTCAAGCATGTTTTTAATGCAATCAGGTCTTGCTTCCACAGATATATGTGCAGAAATGTAGCCACTATCTTTCCTGTGGCTGAGGCAGCAATGGTAATGGGTTCCAAGCACAGACAAGCACTATCTGTTTCCAAGAAACAAAGTGCGCTAATTGGAAACAATTAGGAGAGTGTACCCTGAATACAAAATAAGTTGAATAGTTGGATTGCTTGTGCTGTTTGATCAGTTTAAGCTTGCTGTGAGACCTGGAGGGAGCATATTCAACTCAGCAAAATTCTCCTTGAGTGCCTGGGAGTTTGAGCTACATTACTTGACATCCTAAGTTTGCTTCTTCCTTCTGACCCTAATGCAGCCAGGAGTAAATATGGGGAAATTTGGAATTCAGCTTCTTTCCTATTACCTCAGTGTAGATAAATATCT
Organism: Campylorhamphus procurvoides; assembly: GCA_013396655.1. Taxonomy (NCBI): domain Eukaryota; kingdom Metazoa; phylum Chordata; class Aves; order Passeriformes; family Dendrocolaptidae; genus Campylorhamphus; species Campylorhamphus procurvoides. The sequence continues at coordinate 916,010 of WBMV01000957.1, read as the reverse complement.
TTCCCTCAAGGCCTTGTTTTTCACCAGACACGGGATGGGTAAGCAGCTGAGGTTACTTCTGTTCTGTGATCAGAATCCACTAAATTAACTGAATTTAGGCATCCATTCCTTGACCTCAGAGGGAAGCTCACAAAAGACCTCAATTAAGCGCAGTGTTAGGAATTCCAATTAAGAGCATTTAAGCCAAAAAATAGATTCAAACAGGAGACTAGAATTTAAAAGAAAATCTTTAGTTCTGTAAACAAGCAAGCTTAATGGAAAAAATTATGAAAGAGCTGTATAACTACATTTTTTGGAATTACTCAACACCTTGGACTATACTTGTTCATGAAAACGGCATCATAGAGCACTGTTTATAGACTTGTTCTTTTTGTTTGTTGTGTGTTTAGGTTTATGCTTCTTTAGCTCAATAGGCAAGGGTTTTTTTTGTCATTTTCAATTGTGCCAGATTTATATAGCTATGGAAAAGAGCTGGACTCTTTCTAATGTATGTTTTCATTTGACTAGGATAAATAGGTTCCTGGTCATTTATTAACTGTTTATAAATGCTCTATAGTCACATCATCTTTGTTGTTATTAACACATCTGTATCAAAGATTGATTTCCAGGTTAATGTCTTAGGCTAGGAATAATTGAGAAAGAAACCTTGCAGTATGAAAACAGCCTGTCGGGTGAGGTTTGTGATTTGGTTTGTTGGTGTTCGGATTGGTTTTTCAAATTGTTTGGTTATTTGATGCAGTGAATCACAGAACGGGTCAGGTTGAAAGAGACCACAGTGGGTCATCTGGTCCAAACTCCCTGCTTAAACAGGGCCATCCTAGAGCACATTGCACAGAATTGTGTCCAGATAGTTCTTGAACATCTTCAGTGAGGGAGACTCCACAACCTCTGTGGGCAACCTGTTTCAGTGCGCAGTAACCTACACAGCAATTAAGTTCTTCCTTGTATTCATGTGGAACTTCTTGTGCATGAGTTTCTGCCTGTTGCCTCTTGTTCTATTGCTTGACACCACCAAGAAGAGCCTGTATCCATCCTCTTGACACTCTCCCTACAGTGAAAACTGTACCTTAGTAGTATTTGGGATTGTCAATAATAAAGAACATTCATTGAAGATGACAGTCATTGTGAATGAAAAGCTTTTTGTGACCAAAGGCATGTTATATCTACCTCTCTATATCAGTAAGTTGAATAAGAGCTTTCTAATTATGATTTTGACTATGAAAAAAAAAAAACAACCGGTTGCCCTCTTTTTTTTAAACCAAAATGTAGAATAACCATAGACAGTTCAGTTGTCATCAGCAAAATATAAAGCAAAAAACTTGGTGTGTAATGTTACGGTTTTCAGAAGGAAACTTGCTACTCAGACCAGTGGTGGGAGGGAAAACTACTATGAGAATATATGTGTGTTTGTGACAGGGCATGTTGTAGGCATGTACACAAGGAAAGTGTTGAGTAGCACTTCTTTTACCTTAGGACTCTTATGCTCTTCAGCAGGTGAATAATTCATTGTGATTGTTTTGAGAATCTCTGTCTGGAGGTTGGACTCCACCTGTCGTGTCTTCCTTATAACTCATTTTCCCCTTACCTTTCTATTCTTGTCTTGCCTTATTTTGAACTGCCATGGTATTGCTTGTTTGTGATGTACTCAGCGTGGGTACCACAATGCAGAATGATGTACTGAACTTCAACCAAATTAATTTAATTGGATATATACCACAAAATTCTTGCAAGAGAGGTCTTGAGGCTTAACAAGGAATGATATTGTATCTCCCTGATACTTGGAAATTATTTCAGAACAATTTTAACAAAGTAAAGAAGCTTTGCTAGAGCATCTTATCAACATCTCCAAACTCTTTTATGCATTCCAAGGATCGAAGTTAGCAGTTTCCTCTATTGAGTCTGTTCAGTTCTTATTTTGTGTTTTCACTTGTAAAGTGAATAAAGCACCTATATGCTTATAAACTGCACTACCATGGCCTTCAGCAAACATTGCAGTTAATTAAAGCATTGGGCAGAGCAGGTTTGTCTGATTCCATCAGCATTCAGAGGTTATGAACCTCAGCTTATTAGGGCTGTATTAGTGTTGTGATTAATGGTATAGTGCTTCTTCCTTTCAGTTTTGCTCTGGAGGTTGACTCCATAGCAACAGATCATCATCAGGGAAAATTCTGGGGTAAAGTCTGTTAATGATCCCTGTCTTATGGATGGAAACTTTGAATCATATTGGAGATTCACATTTAGCAGTTAGAACCCAACCATTACTAGAAAACACATTATTAGAAAGGGAAAAATGGATGGGAGATAAGTTTCATTCTGCTAAAAATCAAAACTGAAATATGTCTCCTGTTTTTTTGGTGGTGGGTTTTTTTTGTTTGGTTGGTTTTTGGGTTTTGGTGGGGTTTGTTTGGTTGGTTTTGGTTTTCTTAGGGTTGGGATTTTGTTCTGCTTTCAAAGATGCCAGCAGTGTGTTCTCACATTTGGGATTACCACATCCATAAACTAATTTAGAACAAAAAATGTTGAATCAGTGTCTGTTATATGACAAATTGTGTTTATGCAAAGGAAATTTAGATGTGTAACAGGGTGCCCTTAAGAGAGGAAACAGTAGTTCACTGTTTTGGAAAACTGTCTTGGAAGAGACTTGAAGAAGCCATCCTTGTGCCCCAAGCAGAATCAGATTGTCAGTTCTATTTTGTAGATCATCAGTGATGGAAAATCCATAGCTACTCTTGACAACCTATTTCAGTATTTCATTATTATTCTCAGTTGAGTGGTTTTCCTAAAATCTATCCTGGATCTTTCTGGTTGGCATTTGAGCCCATTATTACTTGTTCTGTCCATCACTAGTACAGAGAACAGATAATTTTATTCCCTTTTTTCCTCTTTTGTGTCTTAGGTTTTCCATCTCTGATAGTTCTTGTTGATATTCTTTCAAATGTCTCCTGTTTATGCACATATTCTTTAAATATCCAAAATCATTTTGCAGTGTTATGCTTGTGACTCATTAAAAATAGTCCCCAGGTGACACCCTCACCCCCTTTTTTTTATTAGTAACAGAACTGTTACTAACTTGCTTATTTTTATCTTTCTGATTGAGTAATCACTGTTTCTTCACCTTGTTAAAACCTATTTGAATCCTTTGCCAGTCTTCCAACTTCCTTGCAATCCCTCTTGCTGTCAGGAACATTTTCTTCTATCTATCATATAGGTTAAGAGAAATGCTGAAAAAGGCCAGACCCTGGACAGACCCTTTGAAGCATCACGCAATACATCTTTCTATTTGACAGTGAAACATTGGTGCTCTGTGGGTACTGTTATCTAATTTTTGTTTTCAGATTTCAACGTGACTTACTGAAGTCAAGATGTATGACAATCACTCCTCTGTTACTAAGAAGGCCTTTTAGCCACACAGAGGAAGAAATTGGATTGTTCTATCAGTTTGTTAGCAAATTCATATTGATTGCCACTTATGTCTGTTACGATACAGCTGCACACAATGGTGTGCTTCACCCACAAGTGTTCTCGAATGTGAAGTTAGGCTGGAGTTGTCTGCGGTTTCTCTGCTCCTCTTTCCTGCTGTTCTAAGCACAGGCAATACACTTGCCCTTTCACCTGTCTTCCATCAGACATCACAGAGCTGCTATCAGTTCTCATGTCAGTTCAACTGGGTTTTTTTTAAATACATCTTCACTGATATTTGTCAGGTCTTCTAAATTTGAAAAATGTAATTAATAATCTCTGTTCTCATTTGAGCTCTCACTGTTGTTGCTACTGATTCTGCTTGACACCAATAGATCTCCTTCAAGTAGACTAATGCAAGAAGTCATTAAGCCCGCTGGCTTTCTCTGCATCTTCTCTACATTCTCTCTGAATAGTTGTAGTCTTTCTAGTTGTAAAAGCTGATATCTGCTTTTTTAATTTGTTCACGGCTTACTGCATAGATACTTTTATGTGCTGTTTAATATTTTGCATAGTTCTCTTCTTCTGGTTGCTTGAACTTGGAACTATATGGAAATCTCTGGAGAGGGAGATTGGTCCTTTCCCAAGGGCATGCTCAGGTTTCTGGAAAGTAGGCTATGACAGCTTGGTTTTGAAATAGATCAGATCAAGAGAGGGGCTTGGGAGACAGGCAAGTAATAGGGACACAGGGGCCAGAAGGAGGCTGGAGTATTTATAAATATGGCAAGGGCATGGTGGCTGCTGAATGATTAGAACAAGATTCAAGATGAAAAATGTAAAGATGTGGTAACGGAGAAAGGAACTTCATTTTCAAAGCTTTTTATATCCATGTTATTTGACCAACCTAAGACTTTCCTCTTAAATATATATATATAGTTCTTCTTCATGTCTAGATATTGCAAATACTTTGGTGTTCTGGAGCACTCACTTTGAAGGCAGGCTATGGGCAGATCAGCTTCAGAAGTATGCCTGACCTGGTCTCTGCTCAGCTGTGATCATAGGGTTCCTTTGTTTCTTATGGTCATGTTTTGTGTCTTAACATATTTCCTTGTGCTCCTTCAGCTGCGTGGGCCATTCTCTTATGCTCTTTAGTGAATTGACCTAATTGGTAAGCTTCTTTCCTGTGTTTAAGGTGAATGAGGAAGTCATGATATAACAAGGCTAGTCTCTTACAACACCTCTGCCCTTCTACATGGAAATGCGAGCATTTGTGTCCTCAGTTATTAGTTCTTTCCTGTTCTCCATCGCTCATTTTACTATATTTTTTGTGTGCATTGACAATGGCATTAATGCCTGATTTCAAGGATGAAAGGTCAGATACGTCCATAGGGTTCAGTCCCAGCTTTTTTTAGGATAGAGTACTTGCTCTTAAACTAATGGCTTCTGATTGTAAAATTGCCTGGCCTTCAGATGATGCTATAAACCAGTTTCTTCCCTGTGTAGTTGTTGGGTTAGTCTTTACAGCTGGGTCCTGTTCAGCATAGCTGTTCAAGTGATTTGTTATAGTGGCCTTGGTGTCCTTTGGCATCTTTCAGATCACAGATATATCTCTGACTGCATTCTTCAGCTTTCCTTCTTCTTTATGCCAACAGGTATCACTGAATCAAACATCTTCCCAGCCTTTACTGGAGCACAAATGCAGGTGTCTTCTTTCAAGTATGGTTCAGGACTACGGGCAAGGTATTGATATTCCTAACTGGGAATCGCTCACTGCTGCAGATAGACACAGAACAAACGGATGACTAGGGTGGTCACTGCTCTGCTGTGTATTATAGCATTTATTGACTGTTCTTTATATTCTCTCAGGAATTTCTTCCATTTATTGCTCTAACACATCAGGGTATGGAAACTAATAATAAATTAGTATTACAAACTAATGAATTTCCCATCTCCTCCTCCAGACATGTAGCCGTGTTATGATGAACTTGAAAATATATACAGGTAAAGAAGAAACAAGAATCTGCAACGAAGAGATGACTGTATCAGTGAAGAAGAACAAAGAGGACTTATACTTAAAATTTTGTATAACTAGGCTATTATCCTCTGAATGCTCATTTACAATCTTGGAAGAGAACATATTTAGACCTAGAATGGATTACATGATAAGGAACTTTACCTCAATTATTACAAGACACTCAAACAACACTTAAAAGGCTTTTACAATACAAACTCTTTTTTTTTAAATACTTTGGCTTCACTGTTGTGATGAAGTGTAAGATTATTTGGTAAATTACCAAGACTTTAGGGAGTACTCAAGATAACCTTAGGCAAATTTAGAAAAATAAGATAAAATATTATATTGCTGTGATTTACTTTTTAAAATATATTTATATTAGTAATGTAACTCATTACAGGAAGATATTGAAGCAAGGGTCAGGAGTGTGTTAATTTTTTGTAAGGATAATGGGAACATTTGCATTGGATAAATTCCTTCTCTCATGTCAGGACACTGACAAGTAAAACATACATTTACAATGTATAGGTTTGTTGTGTTGTTCTCTGAATGTCTGATGCTAGCTTATGTACAAGACAGAATATTTAATTACATGAACCTTAGTTGTCATCTGGAGTGGTAGTCTGTATATTTTGTTTGACATTTCCATGAATATCTAGAGGAACTGAAAATGGAAGTTTTGTCCCAGTGTGAAGTTTTACACTATTTCATTTTTCTGACTGTTTTTTTCCTTTTAAAAATATAGGAATTCATACAAATTCCAAAGACAGAAATTAGCAGGAGTGAACAGAAGTCAGAAAAGCTGAACATTTTCCTGGTAGAATTTTATGTGGCTATGAAAATGATGTATTTAATGAATTTTTTTTTAGTGTAGGAAGAGCACTAATTGTAGTTTGCCATCAGTGTTAGACCAGGATTTTGAATTTAGCCTGTGGCAGTATAACAAGAACTTTTGCCAACTTGCAGCACTGTGCAGCTGCTGAAAACCCCCGCTCTAGGAAGAGCCTTGAAAATGTGTGAATGCAGAGCTCAGCTCTGTCGATCTTTGAAATTCAAACATTGGAACAGATTCTACTGTAACGTGTGCCTATATAAACCGAGGATTATTTCCATGATGACTGAATAGTTTTCATCAATGTACATGAAATACTGGTTTTGTTCATTGAAATGAGTGTGAATTTATGGAAAGGAAAGGGCTGAGAAAGCTAAGCTGTCCTCTTAGCGTCAGCCAGCCTGGCATGCTGCTTTTAGCTTAGGACTGTATGTGTCCTTGAGTGGCAGTAACCAGTGTAATAAGACTGTAGTAAAGCAGATGATATAAAAATGCTAGAGTAAGAGGGTTTTCACTTAATTTGGGTGCAGAGATTTGTGCAACACCCGCACTGCCTTTGTGCAGTAAATTAAAAAACAAACATAACTAATTTTTTTTTCCTGGAGCTTCACCTTATAAATTGCTTAGGAAGATTTTTCAAGTTCATTGTAAGTCACTGTATTCGGTTTTCCATTAAATTCTTAAGATAAAACATTTCATTGGTAATATAATTGATAAACATAATGCACTAAACATATCTCTGTTATAATTCTTCTGAGGAAAATTGAAATTAAGTAATAACGAGGACTAATAGTCTAAGAGATACTAAGGGTATGCTCAGGGTTGCCTCTGCTAGTATCACTGGTGAATTTAACCCTGAAAATCACTTTCAGGGTGCATAAGGAAGATGTGCACATTGCAGTTATGAATAGTTTGGCTTTATAATGTACTCACTGTTAACACTTCAGGAGTTGAATCCACAACAGCCGTCTTTCTTCGTTCTACCTCTGAATAATGAAGAGACTAATTATGGCTCTTGGGTGGGGCTTATGTTTCATTTGCCACCTTAAGAACTGTGTCAGTGAGAGGGATGGAGAACCTTATTCCACTGAGTAGTTACTGGTTCCTGCCTGGCCAGTAACTTCTCGGTTTTCTGTCATTGAGTTTGGTCTGTCTAAAAGCCAGACTTCTGGACTGAAGTATTCATTTCTACCTCCTGTAGTCACTAGAGAGGAAGAGCCAGATGGACAAAGCAAGTCATCCCATCTGTCTTAGGATGCTGATGAATTGCCCTGTGAAAGTACTTGTTTCTAGATACTGGAGTAAACTTAGGCAATCATTGCAACCTATTAAAATGTGTGAAAAGATTCTTATTGTAATGGGAAGCTGTTAGTAATCAAGGAGTAGTCCCATGTGCCTATATGCAGGAGTGCATTGATCCCAGTATTGCTATGCTTATTATTTTAAGGGTGCATAGCTCTAGATCTAGAGCAGCACTTTGATAAGACTTAAGTAGTATTGTAAGTAGAATGACTTCCCTATCTGGAGATCTCAAACTTCGGTACCTGTTGTGATATGCTCCCCAGAGGGTCATCTCACCTTTCCACCCACCCAGACCAGATCCACGTTCAAGGGTAGATGCAATTGCTTAGGTCCAGTGGCATGTTGAACATCTCCAAAATGAGCTTCAAAAGTTCTCGTGTGTGGGATGTACAAGGCAGGAATCCCAGTCTTCATTATTTTCTTGTCTTTTTTCTTCCCGTCTTATAACAGTAAATCAGCTTCTGCAGAGTTCCTATTTTGGAATTACCATCTGAGCTGGTTGCAAACTCCCAAAGGATACAATTCCAGTGTCTAGTCAGGTGCTGCACCTTTGCAGTATCATGTAGCAATGTCTGAGGGATGCCCTTCAGAGTCATTGCCAGCCAAGTATGTCTTGCTTTCTTGTGAAAGAATGCTTTTCATTGTTTTTAATTTAATGTTGGATTTAAACACTTCTGTAAAATGTATAAAGGTGCAGAACTGTAAGTTTTCTCTATTTAATTTCTGTTTCCAAGCAAGGTCATTATCTTAGAGACCAATGACAGGCATTTGGATAAAGCTGAAACCAATACTTCACATCTCCATTGGATAACAGATGGCAATAACAGAGAACTGAAATTTTCAAGTTATTCCTTCAACCTATTTTATTTTTGTCTTTAAAAAGCAATACATTAGTTTCAGATACTCAACTAAATCTAGGGAGATTTAGTTTTACAAATTGCACAAAGCTAAAAAAATACATAGAATCTTTTTTGTGTGTCGTGAAAGAAGAAGGCTGTTTCTTGCTGTGCAGTCTTATGGTTTACAGATACTACTTGTGAATATCTTGGTAGCATTGCAATTTACCTTACAATTTTGGAAAATTTGGTTCAAGGAGACTTTGTTGTATTAACTTATGTCAGTTCCAAACCCAGCTTTCTGATAATAGGAGAATTCCTGACTTTCAGCCTGTTTTTGAGAATTGCTGATTTTCAAGCATTCTTACAGACTTCTGGGAGTCACAAATACTCTACATCTCTCATGATTAAATTTTGGAAAGGTGTCTACTGTGGTGGGTTTTTGCCCCCTTGATATTGAGGCTACCCTATTCTACCTCTGCTGCAGCACAATATAATTTGTTTTCATATGACCTGTGTTTCCCACTCAGTTGCAGGTAACTTTGGCTCCAAGAACAGCACTGTAGAGATAAAGCTTTCCTAAGAATTTTTATTTCTATTAAAGCTTAAAGTGTTAATATTTTTAGTAAGGCTTTTAAACTTCTGTTACAGAAGGTGTGCTTTCCTAAAGCAGATGAGGCATGTTACCTCTCTGTGGGAATCCTTCTCGTGTCATAGCCAAAAAATGGCAGTTTAAAAATCTTCTATTTGGACTTTATTACTTTAGGCAGAACCTTGCAGTGCAAAAACCCAGATGTTTTAATGCATAAAAAGAAGATACTCTGTGGCATACACCTAGCCAAATCAATTTTTCGGCTAAATGTTTGTGGTGAAGCAGCAGTTAATAGAAGAGTGGCAGATGTCATACACAGAAGTGTCCATTTCACTGTGGTGCTCCGTGGTCTGTTGTGACAGCTAAATGGAGCAGCTCAACAGCTGTCAGCATGTTAATGCTTTGGATTAAATAAACACGCTTGGAAGAACTTTCCTCTGAATTTTAAGACTTAATGACTTTGATGGCAGCCGTGTTTCTTTCAGATGAAGTTTGAAGTGTTTTGTAAGTGAGGCCAGATGCAATGAGGAATAACATTGGCCTGCACACTAGACCAGCGTGTTTTAATTTCGTTGGAGCTGTGTAACTCTGAACCACAGTAGAGCTTAGAAATTCCTGCTCAGTCTAAACACCAGATTTAAAGCAAGGGTGCAGTGAGGTAGTTTTCTTCCTTTGCTATATTGTCCTTAATAACCTCAGAGAAATAAACATAAGGGAAGCTTTTAACTTGTTATAGTTTCAAAATCTGTGATGGAATTTTTCTTTCTCTCCCTTACCAATACAGAAATTTGGGAGCTGGAGCCCAGCCCCCACTACCAGCTCCTAGAACCAGCTAACAAAAGGACGGCTGATATCTCTTCATTCCAACTTAATGGCTGCGGAGGACTGGGGAAGGTGGGGTAGGGGAGGAGAAGTGTTTCTGGTTTTTTTACCACAGTTTTCTACTCCAGCTGCTGTACAGGTGTGAGCCACCATTTGCTGGGCTGGTGGAAGCATTTGGAGGGCGCTCCCTTGGCTTGGCCCCCCAGCTCCACTCGCCCTGTGCTGTTCTTAGGAGAGAGAGAGAGCAGTCACCGCTACCTGGATTTGCTACAGACTTCTCGAGGGCCTATAGAGGAGTTGCTAAACCCTCACCCTCCCTTTTGGACAAAGGATGAGAGAGTCTTTACACTGGCCACAGGAAAGGTTTCTTTTAAACTGAGACACTTGTGAAAAGTGAGGAGACAAATCAATCAAAAAAGCGGGACACATATAAACATAAACACAGTATAATTGCCATTTCAGTCAAATTCAATGCAGAAGACTCATGGATTAATGCATGATCATTTAAAAGTATTTTTTGGGGTTTCTTTTGTTGGTCCATGACTACTTTGTAATTTAGTTAGCTGATCCTCCATGAAATCTTCTGTTTTGCCTGAGGATTTTCTCAATTGCCTTCCTGACTTCAACTATTTTGGAGTTGCAGTGCAGGGATGTAGTATATGGACAGATTATGCTGCATGTAGCTGGCCAATCGTCACATGTTTCCAGGTAGCTTATCTGTAGCTTTCATAGGATCTGAGAGTTCGTCCCTTACTGTTACCAAAAATATACAGGTGGTGGGGTTCTCTTTCCCATGATACTTTTTGGGTTTGTCTCTCAGACTGAGTAGGGGCATATCTTTTCAGCACCAAGGCTTCTGAAGAACAATAAGTTATCATGGTTTTCTCCTCTTCACCTTTTGTTGTACTGCTCTTTTTCTCCAAGTGTGTGCTGCTGACTGTGGCTGGATGGCTTGTGTCGCAAAACAAGAAACACACAGGACACTGAAGTTCTAGATGAGTCACCCAGACTTGAAGGAAAGTGTGAGTATTTAGCGTCATCAGACGCATTAGAAAGAAGCATTTGTGGTGGCATCTGAGGTAACCACAAGGGTGCTACATCTTTAACTGTATCAATAGATGGAGCAACAATCACTTATTTCCTGACACTCCCTGCCATTCCCAGTATCTAACTTTAAAAGAGTGCAAGCATCAGCAATTACTGAATGTCTTCTGCTACTTCTCTGTCCTCATTTTTTCAGTGGATAAGAGTGGAAGCTTAGTGAGCTCCTTTGAAAAACACACCAGGACCATGGAAGATGGGAGAAGGGGTTTTTTGCCTAGTAACTACCCAAAAAGTAATTTTTTCTCCATTAGCCCTGTGAGTTTTATTACACAGCTCTCCTTATAAAAGGTAAAACCAGCAACAGTTAAATAAATGCATTCTTCTAATCTTTATTTTAAAAAAACCGAAACCACAAATGTGTGTATGACAAGCAATGATATAAATATTGCAAACATTTGTATGAAATAAGTGAAAGTAAAGTATAACGCTGTTGAAAGATGAGGTTTGCTGCAACTTAAGCATAGAAGTTTGCAGACTTTTGTTGCTTGGGTTTTTCATCTGGTCACTATTTCAGGAATCCTGGAGTTGAAATTGGGTGGCAGCTGCCTCACATTTAGATCAGAGGGATCAGCGGGGAGGTCTTAATAGCCATTGTTTCAGAACCCCATGGGAACAGGTCTGACCGACTTGTTATTTGAAGTCTGCTGAGGCCATTGGTATTATGCTGATGGAGGGAAAAAGTCTGCGTTTCTCTATATTTATTTTCTCCTCTCCTGATTTACTGCGGTACTCTCATCAGTTAGCAGTCAGGCCACCATGCCTTGCTTGGTGAGCTTTCAGCATGCTTTTCTCTTGTCTTCTGTTTCTCAGGCCAGAGGTGCCCCTTCCAGTTCTCACACATCTGTCCTTTCTTCTTTGTTCTGACCAGGTGTGGCTGTTGTGTTTTGGTGGTGTTTCGTTTGTGCATTTTATTCCATTTTCTTGGCAAGCTTGGACAATCACAGCCATAAGTGAAGGTGGTAAAACATGTGGAGAAATAGAACATCTGAAAATCAGATTCTTAATTCATGGTCACAACTGTCAAAACTTCTGAACTGGTTTTGATGCCATAATAGAATAAGTACATGGTCTTCGAAGCAGCTCTAATCACAGTAATTTTTCACTACCTTCTCTTTCATGCTCACCCTCAAATTCTCATTTAAGTGCCTGGCATGTAGAAATTTTAATTTATATTTTTGAAACCTAAAAATCTGGGGTTTATAGCTGCCTTTTTCTACTCAAGTAGGCAATTTTGTCCCAGAAAAATATTTTGTTACCTTTACTTTTCACCCGTATGACAAATAAATGAGTTTTAATTACTGTTTTTGTAAGAGATTGAGTCTCTTTCACGTTTTGATTTTTAAGTTGAAATTGAGTCAATGAATTAAAGGCAATCTCTGTGTCAATAGAAAGCAAGGAGGATTATAAAGTAAGGTGCTACGTATGTAGCTTTGCAACAATAGAATAAAAAATGGAATAATGAACTGAAAATGTATCTAATTACATAAATAATGCATTTGTATAATTGTCTAGTAGGGGTGTGCTAATGAATCAGTTATTTTTAATTGTAGGATGCTTGATGGTTTCAGAAACATAATTGTTTGTAATCAAGAATCAATTAAATATTGGTAGTAATTGTATTTATCCAATATTATGCATTATTATAGTTTGGAAACACTTTTAAAAACAAAAAGTATTAAAGGACTGTCCTGGTGTTATGTGTTCATACCACTGGGCTGATGGGGTGGTGTTTACTATAATAGTGTACAATAAAAAAGAAACGTGTTTTCCTCTCATCTTTGTTTCTGATCTCATCTGATCTGTGAGAATAAACAAAGGTTTAGACTTGCTTAGGATTGACGACTCTTAGTCATGAATGCACGAGGTGAGCTTTGATAGAAACCAAGTTCCCTGCACTCTTTCAGCAGTGTGACACTTGCAGTGCTGACCAGATCATAGGAGTAGAGCTCTGCACAGCAGGGGTGGTGATGCACAAGGAATCCATACCCGCCTGCCTCCCCCAGGTGTCCTGGCGAGCAGTCAGCCTGAGATGCGCTTTCTCTTCTGAGCTGTGTTTGGATTGTACTGGGTCGTGTGCAACTGTTAGCTTTCACTTCAAACTAGTTATTATCCTTTTTGTAAATAAAACTTTAACTAGTAATTTGATTTTAAAGGACCTTTGTGTACATGATGGGCACAGAAGAGACTTTTGGTCTGCTTTACTATGGCTCTGCTGGCTTTAGAAATACAAAGGACAAACAACGAAATGAAGCTTATATGACTCTAAAGGGATAGTAAGCCGATCAGGTAAACAAAGAGGGCTCTGTTTTAACATAGACCTCATTTTGGTGTCATATGCAGGTGCTTTGTTAATGCTGAGCCTTTTTTGCCCTTTGTATAAAGGGCCAGTTTTGAGGCTTATTATACTGTGGGTGGGAGGGTGGATTGTCCATTAACTGCATAAAGTGCAGATCATATGTGCAGTTCATGTTACTATGGGTTTACAGGTCCTAATCAACAAACTTGACCAGTTTGTGTGCCCAGGAAAACAAATCTGCGCTAAAGAGTAGGTAAAGCACAGAGCTCCCCTCTAGAGGAAGCTGTCTAGGGACCTTTGATCTACTGCTGCTGTTCCGTGAGAAGCCTTTTTTGACAAGTGTGCAAACACGTAGATAGTAAATATAGAGAGTGCCATCTACTGACATGTACGGCATATATGCGGCATTGTCCAGAAATGTGCAGTCAATAAAGTTGTTGCACTCCAAATAGCTTCCTGATTGTAGATGCAAGTGTGAGTCTAACTCAGGCTTGACCTTCCCCTGTGTCATCGTAATGGGATCAGTCAAACTGCCTGATTTAGTCTTGGTATTTCTGAAAACTCGTCCTTGTAACCAAAATCCCAAAACTGATGTGCAAAGCTTCAACAGGGAGGAGTTGGGGTTTCTTTTGTTTTTTAAATTATTATTTTCAAAACCGGGAAATACCTAAACTGGGTGTTTTCTGAAGTTTTTTGACCCACCCTCACTGGAAATGTGGTATAACCTGCATCTTGTCCTTAGGTGTTTTGCTGGGTGGGCTGTGGAGATGCTGCAGAAGTGGAAGTTGGGTCACCTCCCCCTGTTTTTCATTTCATCACCTCTCCTTGCTGAATTTTCATTTTACAACAGAAAAGTCCTCTATCAGATAATATCTGACTATCACTATAAATTGCTCCTTAGTGTGACAAAGAGAATTTATCAGAATCACCTGCCTTAGGGGCTAATTATTTTAGTGGTGAGTTTTTTAATTTGAGGATGAAGATACTTGATTCTATCACCCTTTTCTGAATGTAAAGGGTGTGTGTGGAAAAGAGATCACAGAAAGGGGAATTTTGAGCTTCCCCCTTCGCCCCAAGAATTGATCTTACTGCTCAGAAAAGTTTAAAAAGACAAATGTTAGGAAATATTTGGCTTGGGTTGAAGAACAAAACAAAAAACCCTTATTATTTCACTGTATAAGCTTGTGGTGCACCATAGCTGGAATTCTGCTCTCAGCTTTGGTCTCCCTGCTTCAAAAGAGAGGTTATACAAACTAGAGCAGGGTAATAAAGGTGATCAAGGGTTAAGGAGCTGCTACTCCTGCGCTCAAGAATTTCCTGCAAAAGAACATGGAAAGGAGGAAATGGTTACTCTCCACTACTCATATTTGAAGAATTGAGAGGCAACCAAATTTAAAATCAAGTTACTGTGCACAGATGAAATTGTGGAACTTGGTGATATAATATGGTCTGAGAGCCAAAATAATGGGATTAATGAAGAATTCATGAAGAGTACTTTGGCTGTTAAAAGTTGCCACGGTTGCAACCTTTGACTCAGAAAGCCCTTTACCTTCTAACTTGGGGCAATCAACACTGTATGGCCAGGAAGGATCACTTTATTTTCATCCCATTTTTATATATTCCTCTAATTATGGCCTGCTGGGACATAGCAGGAAACAGATTATTAACCCAGGTGCATTTTTAGTCTAACCCAAAGCAGCAGGAGCCAGAAGATAAGACCTTGCCTCTTACTCTGTGCCTGTGGAGTCATGCCCTGTTTTCTGACTGCTCTGTTTGTGGCCCAAAAAGATGAATAATTTTTGCTCAGGTACCACTGGGTGTCACTTGGAATGATTGGTAGGCTCTGCTCAGGGTATCCTTCAGGAAGGGATGGAGGTGTGCCCGGAGCAAGGTTCCCCACTCTGTAACACAGGTGCCTAGGATAACTAGGGACTGTGGAGACAGTCTTTCATGCTCCCAAGACATTTATTGGCTCTATCCCTTAGTTACAAACCAAAGACTATTCTTCAGTTCATTTGTAAATATCTCTCGAAGCTATTTGTCAAGAGAATTTCTTTTGGCTTTTTGTACTCAAGTGAACCATTTTGATTATAAGATAATGTAACACAAACATGTCCCTGATCCCATGAACATGGTTGTATGTAAGTATGTCACATTAGCTGTTTAAAAGGAAAATAATATTAAAAAATGACAAATTTCTGCAATTGGAACTCTTCTAGGTGGCCTCAGTTTCTTCCCAGGTACATGCCTGCCTTTCAGACATGGTATGCCAGTTCCCACATTTCCACTTTGGTTGTCAAAGCAATTTTCTTTGTTTATAATTTTAACCACATTATTTACCTTACATTGAATGTCACCATTGATCCATATCAACAAATAACCATCAAAGGATTAAGTAACTCTTTCCTTTTGTCTCCTTTTTTTTCTTGAGTTTCATCAGTAGTTCTTTACCATTGAGGTGATGGCAGAGCACCCTGTCTAAGGAACAATATGTATGTGTTATCTTCAATTATACAAAAGAAAAAGACAAAACCAGAAAAAGGTCATCATACACAGTTGCTTAGCAAGCCCAGCAGCGATGCCAGCTTCCCAAATCAGTTGCCAGTTATATTCTGTAATCTCTTTGCCCCCTATAATATGAAAATGCTTGTTGCTAACCTTGTTAGTAGGGTTTCTTCTCCAGTCTCAACACCCACATTTATTTTCTGGGTTCATTCTTTCAAATTTTTATCCTGCTGGCATGTAAGCTACTGTGAGAATGTCTGTTAAGGATGGTTTTGCTGAAGGAGGGCTGTCTGGAGGGCCATTAGTGTTCTAATGCAGGTTAGTCTCGTGAACCCACACCTAAAGATGGGAATGTTGCACTGATATCCTTTTGGGGGTTTTATTTGTTAAGTCACGGTGCATGTCTAGTGTGAAGAAATACTCTTAAAGTTAATTCTGTTTGATTGAAATAATTTGCTTGAGAATGGCAGCTGGACTAGAAATCTCGGTCCTTGCAGTGATACGGTGCTCCACCACTAGTCCAGGAGGTCACACTTTGGCAAACACACAGTTCATGCATTTTTTTCAGTGATAATACCGTCAACTCCAATTTACAGCAGTCTGGTTTTATGCAGAGCTTACCAATAATTTGTAGTGATCAGAAGATCAATGAGATTTAGTGTTTATGTTCTGAATGAACAAGTAAGGGTTGAGTGGCCTCCTGGGAGTTTCTTTCTTGTCTTTGACTGTGACAGCTCAGAGTCCTCAAAGTTGAAGCTGTAATTCATTGATGTAATTTTAATTTTAGGATGTAAAAACCTGAACACTTGATGTTTTTTAGAGTCAGAAACCCATGAAAGTTAAATCAAGGTGCTGTGTCAGTGATTGAATTTTATCCCCTTGTTTTTAAGCCATACTAATGTAAGCAACCCTGGCTAATGGCCTCTGTTAGCAGTGGTGTGCTCTGACACAGTGGTGCAGTGTAGCAATCTTTCTTAAGGGCTTTCTTTCCCCCATGGGGTGACCTCTTTCCTGGCTCATTGAGATAAATTCTCCAAGATTCTTGACCTGATCTGATGGAGGTGGAAAACTGAATGGCAGTTTTAAAATCACTAGTCTCCACATGAACCCTGTGTCTGGCACACATTGCACCTTTAAAAAAACGAAATAAATAAATGCTCTCCTTGCACCCAAAACCCAGCCATGGCTTTAGCATCTTCAGGCATAGAGGCATTTCATGTGATCTGTTGAATTAAAGGGATTTTTTGCCTACTTCTAATATCAAATTTTTATGTATACAACACTGAACTTGTCAAAAAGACCCCAAAAACTTATTCAAAGCAGTAAGGCATTAAGAATAAATTGCTGAGAGCTCCAGTGAGAAATGTGTCATGCAAAATCATGGAGGAAAGAGCCAGCAGCTGTGGCGATGTTCCTGGGAGAAATAACCCTTTCACAACAAAACACAAGGATAGGACAGAGGAAAATGTATTTTACCTCTCCCAAGCTCTTGTTCTTGATATAAAGCCACTTCTGATTTAGAAGGGGTAAAAGAAGGATATTGGTTTTCTGACAAGAAATGCAAATTACTTGTAATACTTGTTGCTAGTTGTAGTCCTGTAGATTGGTCAGTGTACGTAATTTTTTTCCACTAGATTACAAGATCAATCTGAATTTTGTCATATTTGCAAATAATTATTATCTTTGTTTTTGACGCACATCAAATATGTGTGTGTTAATGTTCGCACTTTTAAAAGAAATTGTACATCAACTACAATTTCTGGTCTAAGAGTGATACAAGGACATTTTTGTCCTTAAGTTTTTGTACTCAAGGCTAGTTAAGAAAGCCAAAGCAAATTCACTTTTAAAAATATCATATTTCTAAGATTTCAGGGTTTGTCAAGAGTTGACAAGTTATTTTTTTGCCCCACAGGGATGACACCATGTACAGAATAGTTATGGTAAATTTGGTAGCTTATTGCTCAGAATCCAGTATCTCATAAAGTCTAATCAGTACAGGCTCTGGATGTGCAGATTTTATTAATATTCCTGAGCTGAGTCATATAGGAATGAGTTATTTGAGGTGGCACTGCAATTTTTCCCTAGCTACTTAATAATTGCTCTGGAAACACTGTTCAGATTCTGCGCTGGCTGCTGCAGGAGCTGGTATGTTAACACACTTTGCTTACTTTGCAGTTATTTAAATTCATTATTTTGGGGAGGATTTTTTCAGAACCTTGGCCTCAAATTGCTGAGAGCTCACCTCTGGAGGAGCTTTTGTCATTGTTTCATCTGCATAGGAAGTGATAGTAGAAAGGAGTCTTCTGCTTTTGAAGATTCTGGGAGCAAATGGCCTGACAGGAGCAGGATTGTCTCAGGCCCTGTGGCCAGGATACGAAGCTTACCTATTGAGGGCTCTCTGTGTTCAGTATTTCTGAGTCTTCCCCTGTCTCTGCCATTTGTTGTGCTGACTGTTTTCAAGTGCCTAACTGCTCCCAGTAGCCTGTAATTGCAAGGTCAGTCTAAGGTGAAGCTGTGCCTTGTTTAGGAGAAGACACAAACAGTCTGTTTAGGCCATATGTTGTTGCCTTGTCTTTTTCTTGAAGCCTTTGGGTAGTTCAGCATGTTATGTACAGTGATTACGAGCACCAAAATCTTTCAGTGTATACAACCGGGGCCAGCTTAGCTCCACTATAGTTGGCAGCTTTGGGGGTCTCTGCTTGATGGGCACAGAAAGCAAGCTGTTCTGGTCTCATATTTGAGTTTGAGGGTTAGCTACTCCATATTCCCTGATTTTTCTTGCTAGCTTCTGCAGAGAACGAAGCCCGCCAGGTATCTGTTTTCCCCATTTTTTTTCAGAAGCATCATTTTCTCCATATCCATGGATGTGATTGCTCTGTATCAGCCAGCAGCTAGTATCTGAAGGATTTTTTTTTCAAATAATTCTTTTTGGTTGTCTTTAAAAACTGATTCTTTCTTTGCCATGGGTGTAAAAATGAGGAAAGGGTCAAACTATGTAAGGATGCTGCTTTGACAAGTAGCTTGCTTGCAGCCTTCCCTTGATGTTCAGGCTAGGTGTTTGCTCTAGCTATTAGTTTGGTGAGAAGCACGTAAGGACAGAGATCTATTATTTCCTCACTGAAAAAAAAAAGAAAAAAGCCCAGGCTACAGTTTTGTTTTAAAACAGATTATGGTTGCTAAGTAACAGTCTTCCCTAAATTGAGTGTCTTCCTCAAAAACTAATCCCAAAGTCTTAAAAAGTTAGAAATTAAAGAGGCAATGAATCTTACTTGGTCCCTGCGATTAACAGACATTCTGAGTTAAGCCCTGGTCCCACTGTTGTTGGTGGAGAAGACTTCCACTGGCTCAATGGCGTGAGTATTTCTGCACTGAGTCTCATCCAGAGGAGAGAAATTTAGAGTATAACATTGATATTAATGAACTTATTACTAGATTTTTCCACATTGCCTCCCATTTCTTATATCTGCAGTGTTGTTTTGGTTTGGTTTTGAGGCAGATAAAGAAATACTTAAATACAGAAATGAAATTGGACATTGTCATTAATTCAAAAGGGAGAATGTTTCAGGCTCAGCTAATGATGGCTGCTTCCATCAGTGCATATGTTGTGTTTCCCAGTGGATTATATTAGTTACATGAGTGTAGCATAGCTCTGCTTTTTCTTGCAACACTCACAAAAAGGCAGGAAAGCAGATTTAGTTTTTAGGCTGAGGACTAGAAGCACATCCTTCTCCTTCACAGCCAGTGCTTAATAGCGTAAGTCACGGCACCTCTTGATCAAGTCAATATATCTCCTGCAGTGCAGAGACACCCAGGGTAACAATGTCTGAGACAGCACCAGGGATGGAAGTGAAATAGGCATGTCAGTGGGCTCTGCACCTGAGCCACGGAGCATTGCCAGAGGAGGTTTATTAGCTGAAAAGAAGTGCTGCACTGATGCTTTTGGGACAGGGTTAGTTCACCTGTGTGATGCTGTGCTGTGGTTGGGTGTTTGCTTGGATGTTTAAGCCCTATCCACTCACATTGTAGATATGACTTCCAGTAATTTTATTGGTGAACTTGGTTGTGTTGTATGGTTTCTTTCTATTTCTTCCATATTTGAGGATTTAAAAGCTGATGACAGCTTATGGAAGTTGCCAAATATTATCGCAGTTGATACTTTAATGTTTGTTAAGGACATGATTAGACCTTGCAAACTGACTTCAAATGTAAGAACAGTACTGATGCTGGCATATGCAAGATGATTATTTGTGGCTTTGCAATTAACTAGACAATACAGCAGAATTAATATTTTAAGTATATTGTTTCTCAGCCACTTGGTATTTCAGACATCTGGGCCTAGTGCACTGTGGAGTTTTTTCATCCTTGACATTGAGCATCCCTGCCTGTGTCAGGGGCTTGGAACTAGATATCTTTAATGTCCCTGCAAACTCAAACAGTTCTGTTATTTCTGTGGCTGAGCTTTTGTGTTGGGCCTCCATACATCCTGTCCTTGCTGTGACATGCTTTTAGTGGTAGTGGCCTCTTGTGCATTCATGCTTGAACAGCTCTCAGCCAGTGTCTCAGGCTGAAGACTGGCTGGTTAAAGCACGTGTCATTGAATGGGAAGTCTGTGCAGAGTTGTGTTCTCAGCTGAAAAGCTCCTGGTTCTTCTGCCTGCACTCAACAAAAATACAGGAATAGGTAACCAACTTTCTAGTGCGAGAANAAAAAAGAAAAAAGGCCTACTATCCAGAACATCATCAGACTTGGGAAAATGGGAAGCTCACAAAACTGCATTGTCAGCCAGGACTGTTAAGTGATTTCTCTCCCTTCACATTTAAGTCACTGAGGATTGTTTTGTCTTTGTCTGTCTAAATGTAATCTCCTTGCAAGCAGATTATTTTTTAAAATGAGATTAAAAAACCTCTGTAAACTGAGATCCTCTTTGTCTTCTGCTTGGTAAAAGGAGTGAACTGAGAAAATCCTGCCGGGTAAGTGTAATCTGTGTTGTTCCTTAAAGAGGAATTTTGTGTGTGTGTTAGGACCTATTTAAAGCACTTTCATGAATTGTGTCCATTTAAGTAAATGATTCAGATGGTTTGTAGCAGCAACCAGTTCCTTTGTTACCTAGCACTCTATGAATCTCTGTCAAGTGAAGAATTTTACTGCCAAAGATTTTCTATTCTCATTCATCAAAAATATTTTCAAATTAAAAATATTCAAAAATTCAATTAAAAATATTGATGAGAATTAGTCCAGAAATGATCTTTGAGAAACCTCACTGTTTAGTTGCCCAATTCATGAATGTCTTCCCAGCCACCTTATTTTCAGATGTGCCTCCAATACCTGTTTCTAATACCCTCAGTGGATGTTGGATGTTGCTACATCCATATGCTATTGTTTTTAAAACAGTAAGATTTTAAAATCAAGATCTCCAGCAGTACTAATTAATTTTATTTTTTTTTAATGCAAGTATTTTATCAACAGAAATGTTGTTAACATCCAACCTCATGTCCTGTCAGAAAAGACTAGTGATTCAATTGTCAAGACCTAGTAACCATGGAACTTAACTGAAATAATTTTAGTTTTTAACAATTTGTTTTGTTGATAGTTTTTATTTTTGAATAGTCTGTTTAGATATCTTAGGAGCTAGATGAGGTTACTGAGACTTTAAGTCCTTATCAGTACCATCTTCCTTTTTATTAAAAAAAATTTTTATACAAATTTTTATTTTTTACAGACTCCTAACTATGGAACTAAATTTACATTTTTGTAATCATGTAGAAGTAATCTATTTTTTCTAGAGATTTATCAATAATTAACAACATTTGGGAAAATCCTGTATCCTTTAAAAAATAGCAGATTGTACTGTCATTATCTTTCCTTTCTCATTATTCATATATTTGTGGCTTTCATCAGTCCTTTCAAAGCAATTTTATTAATAGTATTTAAGCAATAATAATTATTATTTAAGTATCATGATCTCAGTCACAACTGAAATATTACCTTTTTGAGGTGACTAGTAATATACATGTAATTTGTTCCTAGTTTCCATTAATACTTTTATTATACTTCTGTACTCCCAAAATACAGTTATGGTGATAGGTGCTTAAATTTTTGGTAAACTAGCCCTTTTACAAGTTCTTATTGTATTCTTTAGTATTTTCTTTACCACATGCTGCTTGAAGGAAATAAACACAACCTAATAACTGGTTTTCAATTAATTCACTAACTTTTTATGTCCACTTTTAACTCCTCTGTCAGTGAGACTCAGTATTGTGTTACCACTGTTGGGTGCTGCACGTGCTCACTAAACAAATTATTCTGTCCTGTTTTAAAAATCTATAAATATAAAAGGTTTATTAGAATGACATTCAATATAAGAATATTTTTATCCAATATTGCCCAATGTGGGCAGTTATTAAAAAAAATATTTTACCTGTTTTTCTGGTGATACTTGCTGTTTGAAAGGATCACCTCCAGTATCCCATCTTTGGTTTTGTGTGCTGTAGTTCTTAAATTCTACATTATCCGCTGGAAGGAGGATGTGGACACACTGATGTACTGTGTCCATGGTAAACTTGAATTTCAGTGTCTTAGTGTTATGATCCATTCCATTTGTTTTCAGTTATATTTTCAATACTTTGGCGTTTTTTCCTCTATATGTGAATATCTTAAATTTTTCTTGCATACTACTTAGATAACGTTCATTGCTGGGCAATTTTATTTTTTTTAAAGTATGTTCTTTGAAGAGTTCAGTGTAGTTGGATTTATGTTGCTGTGAGATTAACTTTACATGAGTGTTTTTTCCATAATTAGTCTTTTGAATGAAAAGTCTTTCTGGCTACCCAGTCATCTTTATTACTTTGGAAAGGGAGATTTTACAAAGGTAAATTGAAGCATAAAACCCCCTCTACCATTAAAGTCTTTTAGGTACTTCACAACCCAAAACCTACCTATGAGTCCTCCACTGATGTTTTACCTCACCCACCCACAGCTGACCTTACAGATTTAGCAAATTCCTAGCCAGAGGCTACCAAAGAAGGCTACTGCTGGAGGAATCCCTCATCATCTTTCCTCTTTGATTATTGGAAGGAAGAAAACTGTCCTGGCTGTGAAATGTCCTGCCCAGTTGTCTGCCCTGTGAGCCTTCTCTCCACGAGCAGGTCCTCATAATCTTGCAGGAGGTCAGTGCATTTTGAGTTAGACTGTAGTTCAGTTCTTTCCTCTGGCTGCTTTTTCCTGGTCTTCAGGTGACTCATTTGGCATATTGATGTACCTTAGGTTCATCTTTGAAGATACAGTTTCAGTCAGACTGCCTGCAAATTAACATTGCATCTTGGTACGTTAGTGAAATACATAACTTTAAGATGCATGTTCAGTCTTTGGCAGGTGACAATTGCAATGGTGTCTACATTGTCATGAAGATATGAACATTAGAACACCTTGACCAGTTTTGAAAATTACGGAAGTAATAAATACCTTCATTATTTTTTTCCCTAATTTCTCACAAATGCATGGTATGACTTTAGAAGTAAAATTGCATTGCACTTATTTCTGCAAGGTTTCCAGAATTACCCCGAGAAGATATAATTTTCTAAGATTGACAAGAACAAAAAAATTTACAAGAGAGAAATAGTCCATCAGATACCAATTATATTGTGTTCTGTTACCTTAGTCTAACAATCTAGATATCTGGTAAATTTGAAACAAACTGCTAAGTAATTTCAATTGGGCTTTTCCCATTATTTTTCAAACTTTTGCTTTCTACTGTCACTTATCTTTAAACATCCACTTTTTATGTTTTGATGAAAGCCAGAAAATCATTGGTTTTACTTGAAATTATTTAGTACAACATGAATCTCTCTCCTCTTTTTATAATATACTTATTTGTGATCTACTGTAAAAATTTATAAAGATGCTTAAGAGACCCTGTACTCATGAGTATAAATTGGCAAAGCAGAAATTCCTAGTAATGTGAGAAATATCTTTCTTCCACTTAATTTAAATGTAGCGTGGAAATGAAACCTAAGCACAAAGATATTTGTATTTTAGAGATCAAGTTATTGTGGTATTATGGTAATTATAAAACATTTTTATAGGTCATCGAACTTACAAAGAAAAGGATTGATTAAGTTTGGGAATCTATACAGAAAATTAAGGCTATTTAAAGTATTCATGACAGAATCCTGAAAACAATAAGTGCCTTATTAAGAAGTTCTGTTGCTAGGAGACAGTAACCACAGTGTCAGAATAACATATTTTATTTCATATGGGAAATGCTGGTTAACACACATAGTTAGACAATGAGTAAGGACAACTAGGTGATGTAAAATCTGGATGAAATGCTTAAATTGTAAGATATGAATCCAATAAAAGCTGCAGGTCTTAAAGACTAGCTTAGTGTAGTGTGCCCCAAGAGCAGACTGGTGACCAAGACCTGTTTGAAGCTTGACCTGAAGTAGGTAGCTACTCTGCTCCAGAGCATTCAGGTGAAGTAATTCCAGTTTGTAAATCAAATGAGAATGCATAAAAATAATAAACATTTTTTGAAAATGACATGTTTATACAGCTGTTAAATCTTACTGCTAAAGAATCAAGTTCAGTATGGGAAAGAATACCATGGTTCGTAATGCCATAGAATAAACTAAATTGTCTAAAAGAAAAGTTTCAAAAATCATTGGGACTATGGGGAGATGTGAAGGAGGATCTGTGTCACTAGCAGACGTATAATACTGTATTCTAGGAGGTGCTAGGAAAGCTTTGGGAAGACCATAGCTGCAAAAAATATTCAAATAGCAGATTCTTTGTAGAAACAATTTCATGACTGATATCCACTAGTTGCTTTAACTGGGGAAATGCTGAAATAAGCATATAAATATATGGACTGAGGGACTTTGGTCTGGAAAGCATGATCCACATTGCTAATGTGTGGTTATAAATCCTAGCAGAGAGGGATTCTTGCTGGGCTTCAACCAGATGCATCATAAAGCTCACACCATGCTTTGGTTGTGTATGTATTCTCCACAGTGGTCCTGTTTCCCAGTTTTGCTAACGCGAGGGACTCCCTATAAGCCATGCTGACCACATACAGCTGGACAGGCAGATACAGGAGCCTCTGACTCCACTGCTCTGATTCCCCTTAGTATCAGTGCCTTCAGCTGGAAAGTACATAGGTTGTATATGCAGGAAAGATATTTTTTAGCAACAGTGTCCTGTCATTCTTCTAAACATCTTTTCTACATCTGCTTTGCATGAAAGCAGCCTGCAAGCTGGATGTAGCCCCTAGGCCACCAGTCTAGGCCCACTGAACTGCTCGTTAATTGTTCTTTCTTTGTTTCTTTGAAACTTTAGTCTGATTAATATGAAACATTTTAACAGGTGATTTTACATTTTAAGAAATATGGCGTTGTTAAGTCATTACTTTAAGTTTTTAACTGGTGCGGATTTCCTACTGTGTTTACCTGAAGCTATCAGTTCACGTTCACATAGTTGTTCACACCCTTCCAAAACTAAATGGGAAGATTTGTCCTTTCCATTGCTTCAGATATCATTAAATATGAGGGAATGTTTTTACAACCCTCCACTGGTGCTCTTGTTGACTGAATTGGGGGTAGTTGGGATGTTTCAGAAGTGTCCATCCATCCTGAGCTATTCCAGGGCAAGAATGGCAAGGGGAGATCTGTGTTTTCCCTATGTGTATAGGGTTTTCAATCAGTATTAAGACTATATTATACTGAAAGAACAGTTATACTCAGCAAATGATTTAATTCAGTTTGGGAACTAAATCCTTTGATGCATCAAACACTAAGGTTTTAAAAAACATCTGTGTGTTGACTGTGTTCTTCACCAAAAAGCTAGGTATGTAATGCAGGAACCAAGAATGGATTAACTGGGACACCAGAGGACACTACATCTAAGTGGAATAGATAACCAATGAAGACAGTTTGAAAAGCAGCAGCTGACTGAAAAAGCAGATCTATAAATGTTGCTGTTTTTTTGAAGATTGTTTCTTTATTATAATTAACAATTTTTATTAAACTTTAGTATTCACTGTTGCTTCATGTAGACATATGACTACAAACATATGATGACCTAAATGCGTTGTCTTATGATTCTCTCTTCTGCTAATATCAAGTACACTTTGTATCATGGTGCCTGTTTTCTTGTAGTACCACTGCCAAATGACATTGCAGTCTTAATCACATTCTTTTAATCTAGTTCTCCCTTTGTAATTTCAAAGTCAGAAAAACTCATAATTAAGGTTGCCTGTGCAGTTCTAAATCAGTTCCAGTGTGTATGTCCATCCTGATAAGAGTGTTTAATTGCATCGTCATGGTCATTTTTTTCCCAGTCAGTGAGAACCACCAATCCTGTACGCATGTGAAGTAGCTATTGAAAACTTCTCCTGTTACATGTTCCTAGGCCTCATTTTGCTGGCTGGACAAGCCTTGTTATGGAAAGAGAGTTATTAATTCCGCTTCATCTTTTCAGTGGTAATTTTCACCATTGTGTTTAGTGTGTCTTTCATATAAGAACGTCTTTTCACATCTTCTATTTTTGTTCTTTGTGAAGGCTTGCAAACTGATTGATATATTGGAGATTATCTCTACGCTGTCAGCAAATTATGTTGGAGTTGAAATATCTTACTAACTCCTATCAAAATGGTTACACTTTTATACATAAATGTGGGGTTTGGGGCTTGGTTTTGTTTTGATTTTCGTTTGGTTTTTTTTGCAGGGGGAAGTGCGGGAAGTTAAACTCATTTGAAGGTGGAAG
Source organism: Campylorhamphus procurvoides (assembly GCA_013396655.1). Lineage (NCBI taxonomy): Eukaryota > Metazoa > Chordata > Aves > Passeriformes > Dendrocolaptidae > Campylorhamphus > Campylorhamphus procurvoides. The sequence continues at coordinate 889,550 of WBMV01000957.1, read as the reverse complement.
AGAAGACGGAATATGAGTCTTTTACTTAAATACCAGAATATTCATGTACTTATATTATTTCACTGTATGGTAGCTCCTGTATAGTGGAAGTTCTTTATCAGGAACAAAATTATAGAAACGGATGGCCAGGGCTTGTGAAGAATTGCAGACGATCCAATATGAATTAACAGCAAAACTCACTTTATTGAAGAAACTGCTACAATTATAGTATTCCTGACAATACGTGCGTTAAGGCCACTGGTGCAACACACACATAAACAATCACTCATTGGCTGCGTGCTACAGGCTGCGTTCTCTGTACTGAAGCTGTCTGTTCTCACAGCTTCTGCAGGTGTTTATTTTAATGAGCACACAGGGCTTCGGCCAAGGCCAAAACTCCCTTTCTCTCTCACGAGAAACCTACAGAGCCAGCAGGCTCCCAACACAAAATATCTGAGCAATGCTCTTGACTGAATCATCCCATGCCTTGTCTTCTTCAACCTCACAGAAGAACTCAGTTTCAAGTCCAAATACCCAAGTACTGACAGATAAAAGCAACATGAAGCAGAAATAAGACAGAGAAATTTCAGATGTTTTACTAAAGCCCCTAACAAATGAAAATATAATTTTATCATGGAACCTTTTGGTGGTAGTTTGGCTGTCTCCTGTTTTACCTTATCCTTATTTAAATTGATGCGGGAGAACTGAGAAGTAAAGGGGAAAGTTTCTGAATGTTTCTCTTCCTTATAATGTAATAGTTTAAATATCTCCCATGAAAACCATAATATTTTTGGTATTGCTTTTCTTTGTGTACAGGTAGTTGGGTCACCATTCTTCCCCCCCTTAAACAGGAGTACTAACAAGAGGCCACAATAGCTGTGAGCAAGTTTATAAATAAGGAATTGGTTTTATTTTAATATTGTTTTGGAATAACAGATGCTTGATTTTCATTTTGAAGTCATTCTTTTGTTGTTTTATTTTTCATTTTGAAAAATTAAGAATTTCTAATTTAAGCTAATTATGAAAACTGTAAAACCATGCAACATCAGCAAGAGCTTAACCAGAATGGAGGAAAAAAGAAAATGTGGACTGATATTCATAAATTAGGGTTTTTTGTGGAACTTTCATTGATCTTATTGATGGGAACCTTTTGAAGCTCAGTCAGGACAAATGCAAAGCTCTATACCTGGAAAGGAAGAATACCTCCAGCACAGGCTGGGGAACAGCTCTGGTAAAGAGACCAGAGGGGCTTGGTGGACCAGGAGCTGAACAAGTCTGAATAAAAGCAGAGCTGCAAGATTGATTCCCTCAGTATTGCTGGACAATTGGAGGTTTAACAGACTTTTATATCTGGCAGCATAACTGCTGCCAGATTAGGCAGATTAGGCCTTAGACTTCTGCAGGGAAAGAAACATGCAAAGAAAGTACTAAGTGATGACCATTTCTTTTTTAAACACAGTCTACAAACTTTGAGTAAAGCCTTTTTGCAGCTTTGGTGACTGTAAATATTAGGCTGGGCTGAACTGTCAAAAGAACAGATTCTCATGGAAGAGTCATTAAGTTGGATCACATTTTCCATGTATCACATCTGGGAGCCTGCCTGTTAAAGAAAAAAAAACAATAAACAAACCAGTTTTCATACTGCAGAACTCCTAAAATGTCTGAATTGGAAGAATATCAGCAAAAATATAGCAGATTGAGAATTCATTTTTAGGGTTTCGTGGCTGTCATGTCATGTCCCAATGACAGAGTAGCTAACTAATTTCTCTAGCCTTACTCAATCATATTGGCTTTATCCTCTGAAGGATACTTCAGAAGACATGATCAGTGAAAAAAGCAATGTTTGGTCTCCAAGGTTTACTGGTCTGGGCGTAATGTGATGCTGACAACCAGGCTGATGGTTTCTCTACTCATGCTGGTTAGTGTTCAGCCAGGTAGGTACACAGAGAAGGGTTGTTTCTACCAGTCTGCGTCTATCTGCCAATACCATATTGTACAAAGAATAAGTTCTGATTGTAATATATGTGACATGGGAGGTCTTGCAATAAGCTTTATTCTCAGTGATTGACAGGAGAGGCTGAATGGCTTTAGCATAGAGAACTGCAAAGTGTATTTCTGAAATGGTTTCACCTTTATTTCAGAGAAACCAGAAGGGTGGTAATTTCATAATTTCTTAGAAGTCCTATCAAGATCTAGAGAAGAATACTGTTCATTTGAATTTGGAAGAGAATCCAAGTGAATGCTTTGCATCAGTACACTTCAGAGTGCTCTAGTAATTCGTCATGCTCCACAGGAAGAAAAGCAAATTGAAGGAAGTGCGTGTGTAGTGCTCTTAACACAGTTTTGGATTTAGCTGAACTTTACTCTTCAGTTCACTGGCTCGCGTGACATTAAGAAGACAAGAAAGGTCAGTCAAATGGCAACATCAAAAAGCTTCTTAAATTCCAAGGATGGCTCTTGACTTTGGCCAGGCTGGTGAATCCTTAGTTAATTGTCATGGCATACCAGTAGACAAGCATTCTAGATGTAAAATTGTCTTTTGATTTTCAAATAATGTGTCATGATATAGCAGTATTCCTGAGCTCCCACCACAATAAAACAGAAAACAGATTTTGTGAATTTGTTCCTTTTTTAAAAGGTTCTAAAAGATGCAGGCTTTGATTTGTGTAAAGCTGTTTTATGGTACTATTTAAGTTTTGACCTTTCCCTTGATGTGACTAGAAGAGGCAATATAATTAATATTTCTTCCTGACACTAGGGTCAGCAGATCAGTAGTTTCCCAGGAAAGAAAAGATGTTATATCTACGCCAAGTAGGAGCTCTGCTTTTTGCATTTCTGCTTGTACCAAGTGGAGTTTCAGTTTGGTAGATAAAGGAGCTCTAATCAAAACCTTAAAACTGCAAAAATTAAGGACTCTCTGAAGTATTTACATTTGACCTCTGTGGGGTGATAGCCCTGATAAGCTCCTGATGGGTTAAGGGAAATACCCCTGGAAGGGTGCTCCCAGAAATCATTGTCAGATTACAAAGAGGCTCCAGTGTAGTTTCCTTAAAGTACTCAAACCAGATTGATACAATCAATGAAGAAGGGAGCAGAGGTAACACTGTGCTATATCTTATGGAAGCACAGGAAGCCAGCCTTTAAGCCTATGTCATCTGTCTATCACCCCAGGAACAATTATTGCCTAGAGCCACTCAAACTACCTAAGGAAAAAAAGTATAAAAAGAGGTTGATCATAAGCAAAATTGGGAAAAAAGAAATACCATCTCTGCGGGGGTAACCATCAAGCTGCCCTGTTTCCTCCCACACCTTGGACAATGAAGAGGTAAGCAGTCTTTTACTCTGTTTTCTCTTTCCTTCCTATTACTTTATGCCTTATACCTTTCCATCTTTACCCCATAGTTACCTTTATTTACTAATTTTACTTGGCTAACATCTTTATTTCATAAACACTATACCTTGCCTTACATCTCGTAACCCATTGGGACTTTATATTGGTTGTTGTGTTCCTTTAAGGTTCCTTTAAGATTCCTTTTAACATGTTTTGTTAGTGGGAAGCAGTTATCTGTGTCACAGAGAGTGTTGTGTGCAATTCTTCTCTGTGCTATGGGTTACTTGATGGGTTTAGATTGTTTTAGGTTGTTATGCTCCTGGTTAGTTTTCTGTTGTTAGTTAAGTATTGGTGAGAGGAGGATGTTGTTTGATGCTGTATTGAGGCTTAGGTTGATGTGCTGTCTGTAGAGCATGTTTTGTGCTAGTTTCCTTGGGGTCTCTTTTGTTATCCATTAAACATAATCATGCAGCTAACGTTATCACCAACAACGTGAAACCCACAATAATTATCACACCCTTGTATTAATAAAAATCATCTCGGGACCTGCTAGAGTTTAGTCCAGTTTGTTTCTGGTGCTGGCAGCAATATAACTGTTAAGGGGACCTGATGGAAAAGGGTTTCTCTTGCTAGTAAGTGTTGTTCTCATTGGAGTATTAAAGTTCCTGTTCAACCAGTGAATCTGCCTTAGTGAAGGGTCCCTGTTAGGTGGGATGCAGGCAGACTGTTTTGGGCGTTAAAAGGCTTTGATATTCTGAGGATGCTTATAGCTAATAAAAATATATTAATACAAGTGGGGGCGGGACAAGAAATCTTTGCATTTCTGCCTTCCTTTCCCCTTTTAATGTGACAGACCTACAAGTTTCTTTAATCCAAGTGTATCTCCTGAATAGATCCATAGCCAGTTTGGCATATATTTTTTCACTGTACTCAACTCTTCTTTGCATGAATGGTGTAAAAATTGTAGTAAGGCTGGTAAGCTTCCAGACTTAGCAAACTGTTGAAGAAGTCCCTTCTTTCTTTGAAGAGCAAATAGTAAAGAATAAAGGAGTGTTTCTCGAATGTTCACAGATGGAAATTAGCCCTGGTCATTTATGGGTGGATGCTAGCAGAATAGTGGCATAAATTAAAAATACCAATAAAATACTATTCAAGTGATTTAATCAAATATATCAAGGCAAGCTAGTTCAAGAAAGAAAATGAAAAGGACTAATTCCAGAGATGACTGCCGATTTAACTTGTTGCAATTAATACACTTCAGTACCCTTGAAATGCCTCCATTTGATGAATGCAATGGTAATGAGTACTGAATCCATCAATAATAAACACATTCATTGTGGCTGACTTTTGAATTTAAAAAAAAACAGAACTGAAAGTTAATTGGTCTAATTTGAGGCACCTCACCACTGGAGTAGATAGTATTCTCGTTTCTTGTATTAATGTTGTGCACACTTAGTAAGAGGAAACTGGAGAGAATGAGCAAGACCTACAGAGGTGATGAAATCCATCACTTAACAGTTTTCCATAAGTTCCTAAGAGATAGTTGTACATCAGTTCACTTTTCAGGCTAAACACATTTTGCAGCTGTGGGTGTGCATGACCACTGAGATAAACTTCTCTGTGCATCAGTACAGATGGATTGTTTCTAGCTATTGCACCACGAGCATGACATTTGTTCTCCCAAGCCAAAAAGCCAAGTTACTATTTTAAACTATTTTTTGGATTCTATTAAACAGCAGTTTCCTCTGCATTGTAACAATTCAAACAGCTGAATGGACAAATCCTGATCAGACCCCTAATTAGTCCCCTTTAAAATTTTTTTGTGAACACCAGGCCTAATTTTTGTTGTGCGGTAGACTGATAAGTTTCAATGCCTTTAGAGCAGCTTTGAATAGATGCCTTTGTGGATGCAAACCAATCTTAAAGCTGATATCCCAGAATTCCAGATACTGAACTGCTGGCTTCAACTGCAGTATAAATATATATAATGGTAATAACAGCATTGCAATAGCTTGTCTAATAAAAATTATTTAAAAAATAAACCTGAAAGAAAGGTGTATGTAGGATAGAATATTTCAGTTGGAAGGGATGTACAATGATCATTTCGTCCAACTACATGGTGGCTTCAGGGCTGACCAACAGTTAAACATGTTAAGGGCATTATCCAAATACTGAAACACTGACAGACTTGGGCCATCAACCACCTCTCTGTGACTGAAATGCAATACAGAATCCGTAAGAATCCTTTATAGGTAACTGCTCCAAAGAATTGCACCCTAATCACATGGGTCCATTTTATAAAGATTGTAGTAAGTTTCACTAGTTACTGGGGTTTATTTGCTGTGAAAAATACATAGGGTTTTTTTAAGGGGGCAGTGGGTGCTAGGGGGAACCTCCCTTTTGACTATATTCTTCCAACTGTCTTAATTTTAAGTTATAATGGACAAATTCCCAACTTTCTGGTATTCTCTGTTAGAAGCCAATCCCAAGCCTGTCACTGTGATAGTAAGGAGCAGAGTCTTTGGAGAGGCAGCATCTCATTTGCAGTGAATTCCTGGATGGTTTTTCTTAAATTGGCTCTTCCCCAGGAGTAGCTTAAATGTGGTTATCCATTTAAATAGTTTACTACTGGGAAAACAATGCTCTATAAAGTACAAGATCTCATTTGCAATGGGGGTCCTAGGGACTGAAAGTTGGATATACACGTGCCATGTGTTGCAGTCTCCATCTTCTGCTTTTCCTGCTGTTAGGAAATAATTTGAAAATTACCTAAAATAGGAACAGTATACTCAGTGGCTGATCAACAGGCTCAGATGTGTCTCCACAGCAGAACCTGGAGTGGTAGCCTTCAGCAATAGTTCCTGTAGTCCACAAGAAAAAAAGAAGTGAGTGGCTCTTGATAGGAACAGGCTTTTCCCAGGAGGGATGTCTCAGAGGAAAGGCTTGGCTGTGGTGTGCAGAAGCCTCTGGCCATGTCTATACCACTAAAATGGATGTGCCTAGGACCATTCTTTGGTCATGAGAGCAGCTGCCCATAGCAGCTTGTGTCCATGCTGATTTAAAAGGGAAAAAAAGTAAAAAAAGTTATCTCATGCTCTGAAACAGAGAGGCCACCTCAAAAATTTCTGTCTGGTGACGCTGTCTTGAATCATGCCTATGCTAAGGATTGGTCTAATGGCAACACAAGTTAATGACGTTCAGTGCAACATCTCTTCTCAGAGATCCATTGAAATTATATAATAAAATGGTACTCTTTCCTCCTAATTTATAGAGAGAATAAACTAAATCTTTGGTTCATTCATGCTTATTAAAGAGACAAAACCATTAGTAGGGAGACAAGGCTGCTTTCATACATCCAACATTTCTTCACTTGAAATGACATTATGGAGAATATATATGAGAAAATACACTTCAAAACCATCACAGGCACAATGAATTGCCCTGAAAAGATCAGCCATCTTAAAATTGACAAATGAGCACTGGCCCTTGTTACCTGTGTGCTTCCTTGAAACATCAGAAAATGTTTTAAATGTTATCACAAAGTCCAATAATTTGATATTTGTTGGAACTAAACGTGCTATCATCTGTAGTTTTATTTTCCAACAGAATTAAAAGTCTCGGAAATAGTTGCCTATGTTGGTTTTGCCTTTTTTTTTTTTTTTTAAATTTCGTTTTACTGAGTGCTCTGTTTGGGCCCTTGTGCAATCAGTGTTTGGCTGAAGTCTTTTTGGAGAGTTTAAAAGACTTCAGAGACACAACTAAGAGTTTTGACACAACCACAAAGTGTTAGAGAAAAAGGGGAAGATCTTCAAATGTAATTTTGATTCTCTGCTGTAGTGTCTATAGTAGTGGTTAGTGGTACGTGCTTTTCTTAGCATACCATTGGCATTAAAATTTAATAACATGTAGGGGATTTCTGGGCTAATACACACAAATGAAGATAAAACTCTTTTTCATGTAAAGAGCATGACTTCAAAACATGCATATTTCTCCTACATATTCCTCATTTTTTCTGCCAGCTTTTTTATCATAAACACAAAACCTAGTTACAATCCCTGAAGGAAGGAATAAAATTTCAGAATGTGAGTACCAGGCCTAGGTTTTTCAAATTCTCTAAGAAACAGTGATTTAGATTTTCTAAAGAGAATCACAGTTATTATATTCAATACATGATTTTTATTTATTTTTGAGGGAGTAACTTGGAGAAGTGAGCTGAAGTTTCATATGCTTTAAAAAAACAGCATTTAATCATGTTGATGTTTGTCTTCATCCCTGACCAATGGTTTCTATTAGTGCCTTGTACAATTACATCTGTTTGATTATTAATGGATTCATAAAAACATTCTTTTTACCCTATTTCTATTTCATTGCTTGTTCTGTCTGGGAAGGAGTTTTCTTTTTTAAAAGACAAAGAACCCAGTTCCCTGAATGTAATTGTATTCTCAGTTTACTTTAAGCAGAGATTTTAGCTGATCTAAAGTAAAAAATGTTGGGTTTTAGCTGTAAGCCAAGTGAACAGAAGCTGTGCTTTCCCATTTTTTCCCTGTCTTTATTACCTAATTGTTATTCCTTATTGCAAAGTGTCTGCCATTGTGTTATTTATTTATTTTGCAGCAGGTTCCTTTTCCTTTACCCTTGTTCTAACTGGTAGTAAACCCTTAATGCCACAGTGACCAATGGTAAATCACGGTGTGTGACACTGGGAGACAAAAGAAGCAGGAGGGATCTGTGAAAAATGCCTGCAAGAAGCGAAGCACAGCATGGATGGAGATGATTCACGTCTCTGCAGTGAATCTTCAGTAAAAGGTAGCAGAGCAGAACCAAAGACCATTTTCACTCATCTTGAATTCATTTCACCTGATCTCTAAAGTATTTTCCTGCTACCCAGTGGAGCTTTGAACCAGGCTGCATGTCTGAGTATTGCTTTTTTCTTTTCTTTTCTTTTTTTATTTCCCCCCAAAAATGAGAGTAAAACAGGCAGCTAATGGAGGGAGAAGCTGTAAGCAAGGAATGCAGAAAAGAAACCCATTTGGACATCTGTCTTTCCATCCCTTGAAACTTTCACAGATTTTTGTGCAATCTGATTTAGAATAAGTTTTTCAAAAACACGTAATAATCTTAAGTTCCTGAGTCCCTTCAAGGCTTTTCAAAATGGTGCTGGAAATTGATGCATCAATACTTAAAAAATGCTTTCTATTTAAAAAAGCTGTTGTTAAATTTTTGTTTATTTTTATAGCTATTTTAGCTGTTTGCTTGAAAGGTGAGCTTGCTTTCTTTCTCTTTTGCAAATGTTTTAATGTCTGATTTACTAACCTAGGGCTATCTTGTTCGTGTACAAATCTATATAAATCTGCTTGTTACTTTAGGTCGAGCAGAATCAAACCTGTTGCCCTTCATCCTGCAAAACTGTAGGCACATGCTTATGTGAGTCATTCACAGACTCAAAGTAAGTAAATTTAAGCTTGCACAGATGAAATGATGCGGAGTTGGGAGTGACCTCATGGATTTCTGTGTTCCTTTCTAGCACAGACAACTGCACCCATGGTGCAAGCTTGCCCTTTAGTATGTCTGAAGAGATACTCTCTGTTTTCCTGTCTTCCTGGCTGAAAGCTTTTCTGGCATTTCGGCTGGTGCCTGCAGGTCAAGAGACTTGGGACCCAAGTCTGAGTGCTTTCTGATTAACTTCAGCTGAAGCTAGAAAAAAATCAACACAAGAATTTGCCCCCAGTGAGGTATTGAACATGGATTCCTCACATGTACAGGTTTAAATTTAATTTCATCAGGGAGTGGATTACCTTATTGAATTCTTTGAGGAGGTGCCTGAATTTTTCCTAGCAGCTGAAGCTCTATACCTGTTATCTAGACTGTCCACAGCTGAGACTTTCAATAGTCACTACCTGGGCCCCTCTTTTCCCAGAGGAACTCTTGGCTGCTGCTCACTTTCACAACTGAATTTTGGATCCCTCTAAAAATAAAATTTCATTTTTTAAAAACTTCTGGCCATGTTGAAGTAATATCGTTATTACTTGTGTGCTACCACATGATGTAACTTCTGTTATAAGATTTAGTCTAAATATGTTGTTGAAAGTTTAAAAGGGAGCTGCTAAGGCCCGTGGATCTGAATCTTTGCTAAAGAGGCAGCAATCTACTATCCAGAAAGTGATAGGCAATGAGGGCTGGAAATTGTAATGCCACAGGAAAGTAAGGAATGCCCCATTTCTGCTTGCACAAACAGAACAGAATCTTTTTGTGCTAAGTACTCTGCTTTGTGAACACACACAAGAGCCCCTCTGCTTGTATCTTAAAAGAATAAGCCTACCAATATGATATATATTATACTCATTAATGCTATATATTGTAAGGCTTTTTACTGTAAAAGTGCTTTTGCCTTTCCTGGGTTATACAAATATAACATCAACCTTTTATTTTGCTACTATCGGTGATGTTCCAAGCCCTAATAGCTAGAGGTGGGTCTCACTGCATGTCAGCATGATTGCAGAGAATAGAGAGTGCTCAGCCTGCCCTGTCTCGGATCTGCAGCTACAGCTCAGGGTGGCAGACAAAGGGAAAAGAGAGAGAAAATGTGTGCATGTGTGCACGCGTAGGCAGTGTTAACAGAAGGGAATTAGCTGGCTCAGAGCTTTGATTATCGACTACAGAGAGTTTCAGCTCTGGTCTCTTGTCTGAATCAGTCAGATCCACGATATCCAAAAGTGGTTGTCAGCTGATGATTGTTTGATTGCCTGTGAAGTAATTAGATTGAACTGGGCTCCCCCAGTGAGACTCACCTGGTGTCTATGCACCCTTTTCCAGGTGCTCTGGGGCCTGATGAGGTGATGCCTCCAGGCAGCCTCAGCTCCCTGCAACCCTCCCTTTGCTGATGTGAACACTGCTTCTGCCACAGGCCTGCTGCTGAATTGCTGATGTAATTGCTTCCAAACCCATCTAGGTTAAAATGAGCCAAATAACCCTAAGAGTTGAAATAATTAATATTGAACTGGCTGGTTCTGCAAGGGATGGTGGGGAGATGGCCATGCAAGCCCTTCTTCCAGCAGGCTGGAGGAGCTGGTGTGCTGCAGCAGTGGGACTGGGACCAGCAACCCATGCAGCCAGCACAGCTTCATCTGCAACGGGATTGATGGTGATCAACAAGTACTAATTTTTTTTTTCACTCTTGCAATAGCTCCAACCCATTTCCAGGGACTAAATGAGAGTAAGAAATCACTCACTTAGCCTTACTCACCACTCTTTGTTTTTTCTGTTATGGATGCCAGTCAGTTAATAATTGTGGCTTAACCTATGAAGACTAAACCTTGGTCCCATTAAAAGAGCAGCCAAATCACCACTGCTTTCTGTGAAATCAGAAGTTAGTTCTTAAATGATGAGAGAGTTTGTAATTCTTTGATCTACAACAATGTAAAGGTTTTCAATGCAGGGAATATAAACACTTGCCCTGGGTCAGCCTGATAAACCACTACTCCTGTGACCATTCCTTACACCTGGTCAAAGTGAATGGGATAAAGTGGAAGCTTCTGGTTTCTGCCAGTCCTGCAGCCAGGACCTGTGTGTACAAGGGCTGTGATTCCAGTAATTTTGACAAGCACTGAATTCACTGTTAAAGATTTAAAAGGAAAGACTGGGAACTGGAGACTCTCTTTTCATGCCAGCATTTCTTGGGTTGTAGTTTTGTGCTGCTGCTATATTAGAAATCATTTACTGTACTGGTAGGATGAGAAACTTCTATGGGAGGGAGCAGCAGCTTCTATCCTAAGGACAGGTGTGAGGTGTGGCCCTGAAGTTTGCATTTCTGAAGCCACTTTCTCATCATGAACTTCCATGTAATAGAAATTGTTACCTTTTGGCCTCTGCACCTTTAGCCCTCAAATGGCAGAAAATGTGAAGTCATTCAAATTAAAAGTTTACATCTGTCAAGCTATAAATACATAGAAGAGAAGGTCTGTTATTCCGTCATGTTAAGAAGTTGGAAAGCCTCTGAACAGGATTACGGTTGTCATTAGATAAGAATACATTTTTAAAGAGCATACTCTTATTTTAATTAAATACTCAATATAATCTTTGTTTTTTCCTGTCTCATTATTTGAAGTGCAACATATGTTAGTGTCACTAAAACCAACCCACTGTCACTGTACTCTGTGTGTGTTTTACACGTGTCTCCCCCAGCCGTATCACCTGTCAACAAGCTGGTTACCCCTAATGATCTGTTTAGCCATGTGGTTCCCATTATTTCAAGGTTTAAGTTCTTTTTCTGACAGTAACTGGCAATGTGAGTGTGATGGATTTCCTCCTGGGCGTCTCTGCTCCATGGTAGCATGGGGCTGCAGCTGGCCCAGCTTGGGAGTGTGGGATGAGGGGACTTGCCAGGGGTTGCACTGGGGTTTTGCCTGCACTTCTGAAAGGAGCATCAAACCCAGAACAGTACTGGTTAAGCTAATGAGTACTATGAACAGTGATGTACCTTGGCTGTGTTAGATACCTTATGGAGGTCTGAAAGAGTGAACTAAGGCATTTCCTCACAGCATTTTCCTGGGCAGTTGGAGCAATTTGTACACAACATGGAGTGATGCGTTTGCTGATCTGTTTTAATTGGAAACTCTTGTCCTCTCTGAGCATTACTTTGTTCCAGCCCAAGAACCCCACCCCACCTGTATTCAGGTAGAATTCAATGTGGGTATTTTTGGTCTGTGTTTGGCCCAGCCACCTGTGAGAAGCTGGATTTTCTCATGCCATGTTATGGGAAACAGGCTGATAAAGACGGTCTGTAGCCTTGAGAGAGAGATTTCTGTGTAAACTAAAATTAATTGGTATGTAACGTAAGGGGCAGTGCCAAATACCTTTGCCTGGACAGCCCTGGTCACGTCACTCAGGTAAACATCATTTTGGCCAAGTAGATAAAAGGCAGATGGCTCGTGTTTTGGGGGGGTTCGCTTCACGTGACAGGACAACGTTGCCTTGGCAGGGACGCCCGCCGTCACCTGTGAGCCAGCTGACCCTTGAGGATGCAGCCACTGCTAGGGGGGTCTGGGCATTCCAGGGGTCGATGAGACAACTCCATGGGGGGACACCTGGGCAATTTGGGTGTTTGCACCTGGGGGCTTATTTTTCTGTCCTCTCTCTCTATTGGGCCACCTTTGGTAATAAAACTGCTGCTTGGGTTAAGTTTTCTGTGGTGTCTCAGTTTCGGCTTCCACATCCCTTCAGACCCCTATTTTCCCTGGAACACCACCTCATCCACGTAGTTTACATTTTAAGTTTTGCATAAAAGCATGGCCAGACATGGTCATTGTGGCTGCTGCAAGGATGGACCAAGCAGTTCCTATCCATCCCACCCTGTGCCACTCATTTCTTCTCATGGTACCTGTCATGTGAAAAGGGGAGATTCCCCAACCCTTAGTGCTTGATTTGTCTGTCAATGCCCTAGGAAAGCCAAGACCCTTTTGCCTGACCAGTCTATTGGCACCCCATTATGGGGACCCTTCACCAAACAGTCCTACTGGATTGGAGGACAATTCCACTGCCCTTTTCAGGGAACTACACCAACAGCATAAGGGAGACCCCTCAGTGGGTCTTTCCACTTATTCAAGTGTGCTACCCACTGCTCACAATTGCCAGTGCCTGTGAAGGACCACTGCTAAGAGTTTACAGAAAAACGTCCTTAATAGTATAAAATTGTGAAAGGTTAACGCTCAATAATTGCCAGTTATAGTATGTGACTGCAAACGTATTCAAAGCCATACACAGACAAGCTCTAATCCCCAGTAGAAGTATTCAGTGTGCACAGAATACAGTTCTTGCCCAACAGGTGTCCCTCTAGGGGAGAAGACAGGTTCAACCCATCAGCTGATCCCAGCAGGTACAATGAAGTATTTCCCTAACTTGTCCGCCATTCTCAACTTGGCTTTTGTATTAATTCTTTGTATTTAGGCAGAGCTTGAGTGACTCTAGTCATAAAAACCTTTGTTACTGATTGGTGTAAAATTTTCTCACTTTGCTTTTAAAGGTGCAGTCGAAAAAATATAGGGCACATGCCCAGCGGGGGGTGGTCACCCCTTGGAGGCAGGTAATTTTGGGATGGAGGTGTGTGTTAATATTACAATTAGGCTTTAATGAACCAGGTTCATCTGAGGAGAATGATTTTGCCACCATTGTTGGCTCACCAGCAGGACACCTTCTCCTATCTCCCTTGGCTGGCAGGTGCTGTGCAGTTTATCATCTGCAAAGTGCCATCGAATTCCTCTCCCTTTGAGGATTTCTACAGAGCCTGGCTGTGGAGTCTCCACTCCACCCCACCCTCTGTTCTCTCCCCCTTTGCAGGTGCTTACTGTAGTATGGGGAATCATTGTGGAACTGCAGACCGCACTCCATCCAGGGAATATCACCTGCATTTTACCCTAAAAATTCCGTTCTGTTACAACTGCTGTTCGGATGTGAATATAACTTCTCAGTTTCCTCTAATTTTTACCCCCAGCCATCTTTGATACTCCGCAGTATCAAAGTATCAAAGCTATTATGGTTCGATGGGCTTTACTGTTTGAGAAGTTTCCAAGGAGGGGAAGAGATGATCCCACCTAGAAAACTCTTATGATAGGGATTGTGGACAGAATTTGGGAAGGGAGGGAAATCTGAATTACAGCTGGAGTGATGATTCTGTCACAATGCACATTTGCCAAAATCTGGAGATGTTGCTGTACTGATGTACTTTCTGAAGAAATATTGTTGGACAAATACCATCTGTGCAGGATCTGTAAAGTTCTTTATTGATTTACTGAAGTCAGTATTATTAAGGTTTTATTTTCAAGTATTTATTTAAAGTTGTATTTACTTGTGAGTGTTCACAATGCTGTATACTTATTTATTTCTGTTTACTATGTCTGGATAAAAGCATGGACCAACACTTACCAGAGGTGATATATAATCTGGTGTTATTTTAGCACAAATACTTACTGTTCAGCACCTGCATAAGATCAGCCATGACAACTGATGATTTAAAATTTATGATGCATCATGGTGTCAATATGATTTCAGCTCCAGAAACATACAAACTCTATTTTAGTCTTCTTGTCTTTGCACATATAATTTTAAACAAGGAGAGAACAACTCTGGACTCTTCTGACAATTTTATATCTTATTGCATTGTATAATGTGGATTATATACAACAGAAATGGCTGAAAAGTACAGTTTCCCTGCAGACTCTGCCCTGACAGATTTGCAGTCTCCTGAATCCTGCAGAGAATTGAGGATGTACACTACAAGGGTTCATCTCCTGCAGGATGCTGTGAACTTTCAAGTTGTTTTCACTATGTAATTGCTGCAGTTTTTAAAGTCAGGTAATAGCAGTAGAAGACTAAGTGATAGATAAAGAAATACAATTTATGTGCAGTGTTTTTGCATTTAGAGTAATATGCATTATAAATCAGATCATTGTCTAGTTTGTTAGTACATGGCACACTGTGCTGCATTGTAAAACTAGAGCAGACCACTTACCATATCTGGAGTGCTATTACTTAATTGAATGCATGTCATGTGCCAAAAAAAAAGCAGACATAATATATAGAAAGACAAAAGTAAAATAGGATGATGTGATGGAGAAAGGCACAATGCTTTTTGGTTTGACATGAAATGATGAAGTGGCCACAATCCATATATTTTGACCCTTGTCACTCACCTATTTCATGCCAGCAATGGTATTTATTAATTTTCATCATTAAAAGTATTAATATTATAACTTGTAAATAATATATTCAGATGCAGACTCATATATTTTAAATCAATGGTGAATTTATCACAACACTGCATTAGAGAACCTGTAGCCTCAGGGTTTAAAACCAAAATTAATAATGAAGTAAAGAAGTTGTTAGTGTGTTGGTGTCAGATTTGGCAGGATGACGCCAAGTAATTTTGTGAATTTAATCCCTCCCCCACAAAAATTGCCTAAGCTAACTATTAGTAATTTAATATTTACTATTTAACGAGCTCAGATTTAAGCAAATACATTTTCATCTTTATGTTTATCCTTGTGAAAGTATAAACTGATGTACTATGCAAATGGCATAATGTCTCCGGTAAAACCACCAGCTTCCTTCGTTCACGTTGACTTGTCTGTGTGATCCCATGTTGACACCATCATTTTGAATATCCCTCTAATCCCTTATTTATTGATTTATAGCTGTCTCATCAAGAAAACACTTCCTTGCAGCTTATTTCACTTCTGTTGACTACAAGATGTAGTCAACTCTTCCCAAGGCAGCTTTGAACTTCCTGTGCTTGGGTTTACGGCTGGCTCAAGAATTTGTTCTTGTGTGCTCTTGGTATTGTGAGAGAAAATCAGGTTTTAAATAACCTCAGCCAAATCATCCTAGTCATGGAAAGTGACCAAACCAAGAGAATTTCCATAGGATGTAAAGAAACAAGTACAGTAAAGGGGCAAAAGTGATACTGATGCCTAAAGCACATTCACAGAAAACAAGTATGTCTGTACTGAATGTGTAGAAGTCAGAGCATTTCAGATCCCTTTGAATTTCAAGGGTGTGAGTGTCATAAGCCATTAACTTGTGTCATGATTTAAGCCCAGGCCCATATAGTCACTTACTCACTCCCCTGATGGGATAGGGGAGAGAACCAGAATAGTAAAAGTGAGGAAACTTGTGCGTTGAGCTAATGACAGTTCAATGGGTAAAGCAAAGCCAAACAAGGAATTTATTCACCACTTCCCATGGGCAGGTGTTCAGCCATTCCCAGGAAAGCAGGGTTCCATCATGCGTAATGGTGACTTGTAAAAAGAAACACCATCACTGCAAATATCCTCCACCTTCCTCTTACTTTCACCTGGCCTGAAAGGGTGTGGGATATCCCTTTGATTAACTAGGGTCAGCTGTCCTGTCTGTGTGCCCTCCCAGTTCCTTGTGCACCCCCAGCCTCCCCACTGAGGGAGTCAGGTAAGGAGCACAAAAGGCCTTGACTCATTGCTGAGCAGGGCTTGCACAATCTAAAACATCTTTTATCAGCACTGTTTCAGTCACAAATACAAAAACAGCCCCATACTAGCTATGAAGAAGAAAATTAACTCTCCCAACCAAAACCACCTTGACTTACCACCTCCCATTCCTGGTGGTCTTTTCGTACTACTCCCTGAAACCCAGGCAAGAGCTCTTCGTTTATGTAAGTCTTTGTAAACTCTCTAACACAATCTTAGGAAGAGGGAAAAATAATGCAGCAGTATAAATAGTGCTTGTCTTGAGAAGCATGCAGTGATTTGTCCTTATACATATTTCCTTATTTGAAGAAGATAATAATATAATATAAAAATGATAATGAAATAGTAAAAAATCAGGGCTTCTGACTTAAGTACTCCTCACTCCAGAAGCTTCTAGAAAGCAGATGCAAATGTCTATTAACCGTATATACAACAGGAAGGGATGGGTCTAAATTATTTATGTGGTGTGCTCAGTGGGAGTGGGATAAACAAGGCACAGACAACAGTTGCTGCTGTGGGATGGTGCTGAGCTTGTCACTGGCCCTGGTGTGAAGAAATGCTGCATGGAGGGGTTGCAGATGAGCCTGTGCATGAGGGTCGAGGACCATGTGTTTGTTGTGAATGTTTATAATTTCTCTGATAATAGATTATTACATACAGTGCAGGGAACAGAGAGCAACTCTCACCTTTCCTTCCTTTGAATAGCAAGTCACCTTATCCTGTGATGTACAAGGCAAAATAACTGAATCTGTTGCATTTTTGTTTAGAAGGTTAGCACAAAATTGATTTATGAAACATTTTTCCCTGTTTATATCAGAGCCATTTTCTGGTGAATAATTAGTTACGGGTTTCTCCTGTATGGTGACATACACTTTTGTGAAGATGGGTATAGTTGTTGTTTTTCATAAGAAACATCTCAGAGGAAATTCTGTCTAGTTGCTCATGAGAATTTTTTTTTCCTGTGACATCATTTCAAAGATTGATTCTACTTGATTTTGGAAGAGTAATTTTTTGAATTGTGTTTACCTGTTTACGTGACATGCAGTGAACAATGATCTTGTGTTACTCTACAATTAACTGTCCCCTTTTTATCTCAAAATCAATTACTTATTAATCTGAGATCAGTATATATGAAAATACTTGTACAGCATAATTGCATTTGACATGGAAAAAAATTGTCTTCCTGGTCCTCAAACTACGACTTGGGCTTTCAGTTTGGTACTGGACAGCTCAGGGCAAAAATACTCTCCTGATCTGGTGCCTTTATTTTATCACAGTCATCTATCAGAGGCAGCCACAGTTTATACATACTGATTGGAGTTTTTTTCATCCTTTTACATAGATTTTTAGGTAATTTTTCAAACTTTGCTACCTAAAGTTATGTACATAAATTATTGCTTGTTTTTTCTGGGTATCCATTTTAATCATATAAATACTGGATTAGATTTAGGTGTCCAGTAGATTTAATCTCCTAAACTTGAAATAGTAGTCTGCCTTTTATTAGGCATTGAATTGTACTTTCCTTTTTTTTTATTTTTAGGAAATTATAGGGTTTCCAATGAGTTTTCTTAAAATATAATTCAACTCTCATCAAGTTTAAACAAGAAAACCTGAACATTAAATGAGCTATTCACTCTTTATAGCCTTATATTTAATCTACAAATAAAGCAAAGAAAAACATACAGAATATGTTTGGTATGTTGCTGACATGTTAACACCAGCATGTTTAAAAATAGTATTTTTATTGATTTGTTAGATCAAGTGATTTTAAATGTCCTATACAAGAAAGAAATTATAATTCCTTGAATACGCTGATGCTGGGAAAAATCAGACTCCAATTTTAAGAAACTGGTGATTCTACAAATCCAAGATCCTTATTTCAAACAGGTTTTCCTTTTAATTTGTAGATATTTTAACTTTACTTGCTTCCTTAGTGTGGACTGAAAAATGCATATTTTTTTCTCAGGGAAAATGATACCCTCCATTCCTGATTAAATTTCAACACTGATTTTAGAATTTGGCATTCGTGTTAGTGGAAGTAATCTTGACAGTGCTTTAACGCAAATGAAACTTATTTTATCTGTGATGATTTGTTTACTGTTTGTTGGGACATGCCTCTAACACTTAAATAACATTTCCCTTCCCACCCTCCACTCCCCCCAAGCTTAATATTAGGATTCTTTGGAAGAGAGGATGAGAAGATTTCGTTCCAGACTATTTTGAGTAGTAGCACCATGGATTTTTATAGTTATGCAGTTTCTCTAATAAAAGCAGTGTACATATTGGGTTGAATGCCTAGAATTATATTTCTCAGCTGTTGTCATGTATTAGGCAGAATCTTGTATTGGAATAAAGAAGAACATAGCTTTTCTAAACACCTGGAGATGAAAGAAGTATGTTAAGTCTGACAAGTACATGAAATATTGACAGAAAATTCTGCTATGGATATGAGGACTTCTGTAAACCCAGAACACACCCAGAGTAATGCAGGGTCAGCCTTGTAACAGGATGGGCAGTTTAAAACTCTTCAGGCAGATGATTTCTGGCGAGGTGGTCCAGAACTTAAACTTCCGTGACCTTCTACCAAACCTTAGATAACAAAGGCAGATTAGAAATAGTACTAACTGCGGTCATAAAACTCAGTCACCCAGACTGAAATCTTCCTTAAAATAGAAGTTACAGCCTTCTTGGGAGGATCATTCCTAAAGATTAACAGAGCATTTATTACTTGTGGGGAAAAAAATGGGACTAAAATTGGAAGGCATCATTTTATAAAGCAGGACAGGACAGAGATAGTGAGTTGTGGCAAAGGGTAGCAAGGCCACCCTGGCATCTCAGAGGAAGTCATTAAGATGAACTTAGTGTGGGAGAAAAAAAAATTACTCTCTTGGCATAAACATTACTGAGAAACTGGCTGGTCCCCACACTGGCTGGCTCTGGGGAGTGGAGGCGAGACAGACGCAGAACTCTGATTGTATTGATCTGGGTAATAAAAAATTTAAAAAGAATAAGAAAAAGATTTTTTTTTCCTGAGGAGCAGAAATGAACTAGGAAATTGATTGCAGCCTAGACTGGTAACTTCCACTGTTCATGGCAGCTGGAAGTAGAATAAAGGACACAGGGAGGGGAAGGCCAGCGTCTGCTCCACAAACAAATGGATAAACTGTGGCTAGCATATGGAAAAACTGGGAACCAGATGCATGACCTCTTGATCATGCTATGTGACAGAAATTTAAAAAAAGAAGCAGAGGCAGGAGACTTACCTGTTTGTGATGCTTGTAGTTATACAAATTCTGGTACTATCCTCCATTACAAGTTTCTCCTTGCTCGGTCCTAAATGGCCAGCCACTGTCCACTGCAATGTTTTACAGACATGTTGATATACACAACCATGTTGATAAGTAGATTGTTGAGATTAATATACTTGTGGTGCCATTAACAGACATACATTATAGCATATATAAAATTGATTATTTATTCATACATTGAATAGTTCCCAATGGACTACAATCTGCATGAAAAATAGGCTCTGTGAGGTCAAAATATAAATGTTATAATTGAAGCATGAAGGTTTGGAGAAGAATTTGCTCATTAGAAAGTATATTTCCCTAAGAAATGAAATAACTGGCTGCTGTGCTGTCCCCAGTTTCAGCAGTATTAATAAGCTGAAGGGCAGACTGACTTTAGTAGAGTATTGAGGAAGCCTTGTAGATTGCTCCAGAGGATGTTCTAAACGCTATTGTGTCCTGGCTCTCTCTGCTGGAGGATGCTGAATAGAATATGTACTCCACTCCATTACACTACTTACCATTGTGTTCCACAACCAGCATGAAATTCTGTTGTTTAGAAATTTACATTGAAAATGGCCCTAATTTATTAACCTACGAACCTGCAGAATTGTTCACAAACCCGAAACATCTTACATGTTACTTAGTTAAATTGCTGTTTTCTGCCTTTTCGTTCCTAAAAAACATCAGTGAATGAGAACTTGTACAACCAATGTGTGACTTGATTTAAAATTCTTAAAATGTAATTTGACTTCACATGTAATTTAAAATTCAGTGAAAGATTGTTATTTTTTCATATGCAAGAAAACAAATTTTAGCTTTGCAAGTACTCTGGACTGCTTTAGAAACACTATAATAAAGAGATGACCACCTCTTACTGATTTTAGACTGGTAGTGGCATATAACACTCCAAAACAGGAATAATCTCTTTTGTAAGAATTTGAGCAAAAATTATTTCCAGTTGTCTGAAACTACATAAGTATATGAGAAAAATCCTGGTGTATTAAAAGTTGGTAATGAAAATAAGTCCTTAGTGCAGTATATTTAATAATAGCTCTTTATATTTTCTATGAAGTATTTGTTTTAGTGCAGGCTCAACTTCATGTTTTTTCAATCCCACTAGTTTCAATACACTTAGTCTAATTTTTGTACAAGAGCTTCAACTGAGATATATTCACATTTCTTACATAAGTCCTACAGCATTCTATTCTCAGGCTCATAGTCTGCTGAAAAGGTTGCTGCACGCCTAATGAAAGAACTTGTTCCAACACCATTTGACATAGTTTAATATGCTCCAGATTTTTCTGAGGTCCATAAGATTTTGATGAAATTTCAGGAATCGTCCTCATCCTTCTATGGAATGACATTCAAATGTATCTGTACAGGCAGTTCTGGAGATGTGGTATTAAATTCCTTGTTCCATCCTCAGAGATACTCAAAAGCCACCTGGACATGGTCAAGGGCAAACAAGCTCTAGGAAACCCTTGGAGGGTTGGGCCACATGACCTCCAGAGGTCCCTTCCAATCTCATCCATTCTATCTTCTAATTACTTTGATGAAAGAAATCCAGTGTGTGTGGATATACATTTCACAGGAAAACCATATTTGATCAATAAAAATAAGTGATTTGAGATTCACTACAGAATACAGTCAGTGAGAGAAATGTGGATTTTCTTCTAACATGTAACCAGACTGAGCTGTGTACTTTTTGAGCTTTCAGCTGTAACTACATATTGAAGGTGCACATTTTATTAAAGCTGACATTCTTATGGATTTCTGTACTCACAAGATACTGGGTTTGACCTCCTTTTCTGCACTTTTTGGATTTCTCATATGTCTCTACATGCTTTAGAAAAGATTTCTATTTCTGAACCCCAGTGCAGTTGTTATTGCCCTTCTTATTGGTTCCATCTCCAGCCTTAAGTATTCAAAAGTTTCTATGATCCTGTTCCTGTCTTGCTTTGAGTAGTGTTTGAATTCCTTGAAGGGAGACAGAGTTTTTCATGGACTTCTCATGAGACTGGCATTTTGTGCCCTCTCCAAAGACTACTCATTTTCTCTAACACTGTCTGTGAGTGCAATATACAAATGATAAAATAAAGTTGTGCTTCATTCTTCAAAACTGTAGTAATACTTTAAGGCAACCAGTTCAGAGATCTTTGACTCAGTGACATCTTCATAGATTTACAGGGAAAAAAGTGGAATAGAAAAAGACCACAGTATCTATGAACTCTTTATAGGCTTTCATACCATGATTGTTGTTTTTGGTTTAAAACAGTAATGTCCTGCTTGACTCATTACAACACCTCCCCAGCACAAACACATTTGTCTAAAATTATTATATCTGCTAGGAACACTTGAAATTGCCACATTTAGAAAATCAAACTTCTTTCTATCACTTTAAGTGCAGAATATCACTCTTTGGTGAAAACCTGCTGTTTGTTTCCACATATGCATTCAGTTGGACCAGTTAGTTGACTGTAGTGGTGAAGGTTATCCACATACCTGAGTAAGTTTATGGTCTGAGTTAAGTGTTTCTCTTTTTCTTTTTTCCTGCAGGGAATAGAACTCATAACATAGGTCAGAGACCGTTTACAAAAGCTTTCATACAAAGTTTTATATATGAAAGCGTAAATTAAGAAAATCACTCTTTCCCCTGCACCCCTCCTCCCCTTCAGTCTTTTCACTTAAATCTAGATTTATCTGCATATAAATGTATAGAACATTTTCTGTAATTGCACTCCTAGCAGAGCACATGACTTGTCAGTAGATAATAATATACTTAACACTTAAATAATTCCTTCATACATATTATTAGAAAGTATTTTACAAATACAGTCCCTGTAATGACCATTTTACAGCTAGAGAAAGGAGAGATATATTAATTGATTTGTTAAGATCCAAGCAATGGATAAAAACAGGTTCAAACATAGGACAGTAGGATAAAATTCTTATGTGCTCTACATCAGCGCGAAGTTTGCTGTTCATTTTTATGAAGCAACAATTTTATCCCAAGTATCCTACCTTATCTATTGCATAGCCTAGCACCAATTGCCTTTACCTACACTTGAGAGATTGACCTAATGTAGGGTTTTAACTTTAAAATAATACTTTGTTTTCAATTTTTATCATAGTATGGACTGCTGTGCTCACGACTGAGATCTCTCACTTCAACTATCTGCAATTAGAAATTTAAGCTGTTTTTTGAGTTTCTTTTGTTGTCAGTGAAGAAAAGAGGTGCAATTCCAGAATACGCTTCTTTCCAACTATCTGAAGACAAAGATGAATTATTAATTTAAGCTGCCCTTATATCAGAAGAAGTAGTCTTGGACTCCTCCTTGCTCTTCATGTGTTCATCACCAAGTGTGAGAATGCACCATGTGGTGAGTGGATCTGTGAAAACTAAGCTCAGGGGAAAATGGCTGGTTTTCAGCCAGATCAGCTCCCTCAACAATTTACCATACATTTGTACAAATATAGGAATTAGCACACGAAACAAACCTGTGCAAGACTGGGAATAGGGGGTGTGAGTAAAGACACGGCAGGCCTGCTTTCTTCCTGTGGTAGAACCAAGTTAAAGGATCTACTGAACACCTGTCTAAGCCACCTGTGCTGGTTTTATCTGGGGCAGAGTTAATTTTCTTCATAGTAGCTGGTATGGGGTTGTGTTTTGGATTTGTGACCAAAATAGTGTTGATAATTCAGGGATGGTTTCGTTACTGATGAACAGCACCTACACAGACTCAGGAGGTTTTCTGCTCCCCACTCCACCAGAAGACACTGGGCGTGCACAAGGAACTGTGAGGGAACAAAGCTGGGATAGCTGATTGACCCAAGGGATATCCCAGGCCATGCAGTGGCATGCTCAGCATATAGAGCTGGGGGAAGAAGAAGGAAGGTGGGAACATTTGGAGTGAAGGCATTTGTCGTCCCAAGTTCACTGTTTATATGTCATGGGTCTGCTTTCCTGGCAGGCTGAGCACCTGCCCGAGCATGGGAAGTGGTGAATGAATTTCTTCCTTTGTTTTGCTTGCATACACAACTTTTCCTGACCAACAGAACTCTCTTCATCTCAATCCATGCTTTTTCTCACTATTATCCTTCTGATTCTCTCCGCCATCCTCCTGTGCAGGAGAGGGAGTGGATGGCTGTGTGGGGCTGAGCTGACAGCTGGGGTTAAACCATGACACCATCTACCATATTAAGCAAGATTAATCTCACCTAGAGTTGATGTGCAATCAGTGCTACCTGGTATTAACCTTATCAGCTGAAGTTTAGTGTGATATTGGTACAACAGTGAGGCTTTTTTAAACTCCACCATCATAAAGGAATCCGACATGTTTAAATAACCAGTTTAATTATTGAGAAATGTTAGAGAAATGCTGTTATTGAAAGAGGAAATGCTGAGTTCTCTACTTATTTGTAACACCTTACGCAAGATGATGTTGTTAATTTCCATACATCCTAATTATTAAAATTTTAAGAATAATAAAATTGAAAAAGACTAAACAGGTTCACCCCATGCTCTGATTTTATAGTTGATCTAGTTACAATTCTCTTAGATACTTGTTTATTTTAGTGAGAAGGCAAGCCCAAAAGGATTAAACCTTGCCTGCAGCTTTGTTTTTGTGCAAAAATCAATTATGGCTGGCTAAATATCCCTGAGGTAAACATGTGTGAGGTTGATAATGTGGTTAGAATAGCAACAGCAGTTGTAAAGGAGACACTGGTGTTCATGGAGTTAACACATTCCATATTACTATTGTGCAAAAAATTACAGACACTTCCAGTCAGGGAGCATCACTCAATTTTTGTTACCTTTCAGGATTTTTGATTCCTGATGGAGCTAATATTGCATCTAAATATCATGTGTATTGCATCTGTAAATTTCATTCAATTTGCTTAAGGAAACCTTCTGTATGAAAAATGAGAGTTAAAAACTATATTATTTGCATGATGCCACTGGATTGACTGTGGAATGGGTCAAATCCTGCCATCCTTAATGAGGAAAATATCGACTAACGGCTTAAGTAAATATTATCTGAATTCAATGAATGTTTAAATCTCCCATATTAAGTATTCAGAGGAGCAGAAAATGGTTCGTAGCTTTTCCTCTTATGATTGCACCTAACCAGCCATGCTCATACTTACAAGTTTCTTCTGTATTTTCCCAATCAAAAAGTTGTGATTTCAACAGACAGTGCTACAAACATCATATGCCTACAACAGTAAACAGCCCTGTGGTAAAATAATTCACCTGGGAATTGCAGGTTCCTCACAATCAGAGAATGGAACTGAAAGTGTGTTCTCACAGGCTACTGGAGCATTTGAACCATTGACACCGGAAGAAGGGAGGCAGAGGAGGTTGTACAACTGTTTTTCAACTGAATTTTTGAGAAAAAGCTGATTTTAATCCAGGAGAAGGCAAAGGGACCATGATACACAGTCAGAGAGAGAAAGAATAACATTCCTTCACCGGGGCTTGCCAAATCTCTGCAGCATCAGCTAGCTTGAAGTGACTCCTGACTATGACATTGACTCAACAAACCCTAGTGTGGGATCACAGGCTCTTTCCATGCGTTGTTTAGGAGCCTAACACCAAACTTTGGTCTATGATTTTCATGAGTGATAGGAAATCTAACTCCTTTGCCCCTCTGGTCTTTTCCGTTATGTTTTGTTGCCTGGTTTATAAAATGGAAATATTTTCATCTCTTGGTATGTTAGGAATAGAAGATTGAAAGGCCCTCAAATACTGACATGAGCCATGGTTAAAATAACAGAACACTGACAGATAGCAAAGAGGTGCAGAAAAAATTTGAATTTAATAGCATTAAAAGCATTTGTGAATGTATTAGATAATTTTTGTTGAAAGGGTTAGCCTTGTAAAGAACCAGTAAAAGCATAGAAAATTTTACAACTGATACTATTTTTATTTCTTGGCAATCTATGAAATACCATCCTTCAGGAAATAACCCGATTGCCACACGGCAGGCAACTAATTCCCTCTGTCCATTTATTTACAACACTGGTTACTTTCCTCTCCCCTCTGCCTTTCCAGAAAGTTTATGGTAAACAAAAAGGAAATTGCTGACTGTTACAAGAGGTATTTGACTATATATGCTGATCTCACAGCATACAGAATGTTACCTCTCAAACACTCTCTTACTAACAGTCTGAGTTACTCATTCAAAAATAAAATTCAAAATAAACCCAGAAATTTAAAGGCATAAATTTTCTAAGTTATTCAGGTGCAAAATTCCCGCAAAATTATTTCACTGAGAAGTAGAAATTAGAGTGCTTTTGAGAATATAGACTACAGGGTTTCATTTTTCACTAAATTATGTTGTTGTACCTCTGCTGTCATTAGTATATTTACTTGTTTAATAGAGTACAAAAGCCCAATTTGGCTGGCATTATTCATTTTATGAGGGAATACCTGTTTTATACCTGTTGATTCAAAGTTGTTTCAGTTCTCTGACCAAAACGTGATGAGCATACAATAAAGAATATCAAAGTACTCTCAACTAACTTTGAGATGTAAGAGTGTAGAGACTTCCTGTGAACAGTTGGAATGCCCATCAGTGGAAGAAATTTGACTCTGTTGGACTCTGAAATAAATTATAAAGGTGGCATAAAACAATCCTTTAGTATTATGAAGATTTCCTTTGGAGAACTTTAGGGATGCAAAATCAAAACCACAAACTATGGAAAATGCTGCAAGTCTTTGCAATCTTAATATGAACCCGTTCACTGCATGTCGTGCAAAAGTGTCTTTAATGACAAGATCTCATCTCATTTTTCTCACAGTTTCTGCCTAATTTAAAACCCTAAATGGCTGGTACCCACAAAATGAGTAGTAATTTGACACAGTTTAGTTTCCTTTGTTTGAGGCATCGCCTTCCCTTTGGTTCCCTTTGCAAGACTGAAGCTTAATCCTGAATGTAGAAATACTGACCTTGTCAGTGTAGAAATATGGCAGTCTTGCTTAGTGTCCACGTGCTTCTTAGCTGCTTATTAACATAATTTCAGTGTGTTCCTGTGTTAAAGGATGCCATTCTCACTTTAAGATGGAGAGAACTAAAGAACTTAAGAACTTTACCGATGGAAGAACTAAAGAAAGACTATTGTTGATTTCCAAATATGCTTAAAACAAGGTAAGATACGTTTATTCATATTTTGCTATCATAGTACAATTTCATAATTAATTTTCATAATTTTGTGACCTGGTAGCAGAGATTCCTTGGACTTTTAGGAGTAACCCATAGTACTTGTCTCTAAAACAGATTCAATGGACTGTGTGGGGGCCATAAAATGAAGAGCATACAATCACCCAGGAGAAGTCTCTATAGTTGTACACTGACAGCATAGCACAGAAACTCCATAGCAGAAGTAAGGGTAAAGCTTAACTCTTCAAGATAATGCATGCAGAATTATTTTTGTTTCTCTGCACTCCCTTTTCACAATCATTATGTAGATTTTGAATTCTGCAGTGAATGATGTGATAAGGAACCTCATTCACCCCACAGCCCTCTGAAGGGTAGAGCGCTGACATTGAATGTAATGGAGGTGCCATTGGTGGGAAAAAATGTATTAAATTTTTCATTATATGAAATTCTTTATCATTCTTTGTAATGTAACAATGTAATATTGTGTGGAATTTTTCAAATGTCTCTAAAAAACAGTTTGTGTGGATTTATTTTACCTGAAACAAGCAATATGAGCAGTGTCATGAGCAGGAAACAGCATGCAAATGGCAGTAACAGGCTTTTGCCACGTGTCTGGGTCTGACAGGAGATGATCTTCAGTGGGCTTTATAGATAACTTTCAATCATAGGACAGTGCTTGCAGCTTCTAACTTGATTATTTTAGACTGCCCTTATCTTTCTTTAGCCACTCTGTCCCCAGCACTGAAATGAAAACCCAGGTGTCATCCCACACAAGCTCTGCCTAAAACATCTTGTATCGGCCTCGATAATATCTTTATTTCATATGCTTATATTTTTGTGATATGAAATACAGTAGACTAAAAAGATCATACTTGACTTACTGCATTTAAGTACTTTCAATACAAATCCCTAAATAAAAAAGTCCACAAACTGAAAATTATTCCAATATCTTGTCTTTTCCTTTGTTTACCTTAATTTTGTAGGTGATAACATTGAATCTTTTTTTGTAAAAGTCTTTTCTTGTCAGTGGAAATATGGCACCTATTCCATTTTGCTGAGTGTTCATTTAGGGTGTTCAAAGAGATCTATGCATAGTTTAACTCGTTTTAAGAAGCTAATGCTGAGCTACACGTGTTCCAGATCTCTCATGCTATTTGATATGGGTATAAAAACATATTCCATCCTCAACCTTTATACCCTAGGACAACAGACAGCAGCTGATAAATATGCAGATACTAAATGCAATTCCTTTAATTGAATTGAAACATTTCTGTTAGAAGCATAAAAGAAAGACTTGTGATTTTCATGCAAGTAAGGTTGTCTTTTTTGTTTTGGGTTTGGGTTTTTTCTCCTCCTGTAAATGTCTGTGGCTGTAACACACTGTAAGGAGTGAACTGCTGTTTTAACAACCTGAGGGGTTGCTTGTAGTAGTGGTTGCCCTTGGTGAAGAATATATTTGGAAAGAATCTGAATGACCTTTTACTTTTGAGCCAGACTGGTGCTATTAATATGTATTTTTGCTCTGAAACTCCTAAAGAGGAAGTTAGATTGTCTGTTGCTGCAAGTACAACAGCACTAAAAGAATATCCAAAAAACTGACATTGCACAAAAAATAATACAAGTGGTACTTGCAATATTATTGCATTAGAACTGTAGAGATCTTTATGCTTTATTGATACCGTAAGGTTTCAAACATCCAGATAGGGTTTTTGTGCTCCATTCAAAAGAGTAGTGTACATGTGAATGCTGAGATACACTCATAGCAGGTTCCAGGTCTCCTTGAAGGTACAGAGTGTTGGCATCCCTTCTTTTTCAGTTTTCAGTCCCCTTAACTCACTGGCCTATTAGCTATGAAGGAGTACATAGAAAAATAAGGAAAAAATGAATGAAGATCTGGATTTCATTCCTAAAATGTGGAGCAGTTCTTGAAATCCTGAAGTTGTCAAAAGGCAGAAAATGTCATTTCTCACCCAGATATATTAATGGCAGGTTACTGATCACTCATTACTTGTCATACATCAGAAGCAGCAGTGATATAAAGAATGAAGACTTTCAGAGAAAGGAAGCTGAGTAATACACTTCTCAGAGGGGAGTTCTAGACACAACAAAAAACTTTGCTTTTTATTGTGCAGAAGTGTCTTTTTTATAAGTCGATAAAGGCATTCCTGTTATCAGTTGCACCGTGGACTTCCAATATTCCTGCATTATTAAAGCCTACAGAATATGATCCCACTGTTTGCTGCTACTTTGGCCTTGATCTACTGATGCACTTAAGTGTATTGGTGGATCTATTCACCAATACCAGTTATATGCCAATGCTCTAGGCTTTTTATAACAATGAGCTGCAATGAGCAGGGTGACAAAACAATGTGAAGAAGCAGACAGAAGCTGGGATCACTCCAGCAGTAGAGAAGACTTCAGGGGTTTTGGAAAAAAACCTGAGAATTGTGGCAAAGGTTAAGCTACTACAATACAGTCCAAAATATCATAGAACCATAGAGTATGCTGAGTTGGAAGGAACCCATCAAGATCGCTGAGTCCAAATCCTGGCCGTGTGCAGGACACACCAAGACTCACACCATGTGCCTGAGAGCATTGTGCAAAGGCTTCTTGAACTCTGTCAGGCTTGGTACTGTGCTCATTTCCCTGCGGAGCCTGTTCCAGTGCTCAGCCACCCCCTGGGTGAAAAACCTTTTTCTAAAATCCAGCTTAAACCTCCCCTAACTCAGCTTCATGCCATTATATGAAAGGGTGAGGAGCAGCTCTCATGAAAGGAAGCAAATATTTAAGTGGAATTTCCTTATGTATTTTCCAATGATAATGACTTCCAATATTTCTATTGTTGTACACTGCTTTGCTTATTTTAATCAAGTGCTTAGTACATGAATGTGTTCTCCTCCTTTTAATGGCACAGAGAGATGAGGAGACTTGAGCAAGATCACTTAACAGATCATGGCATAGCCAAGCTTTGAATCCCAAAGAATGGCAAATGAACAACAGTTCTTGTGTGATTTACCCTCTCTAAAAAAAGGAGTGCTCAGTGATACATTTTATAGGAGACACAAACTAATGTGTGTTTGTTGAATGATATTGCAGATAGGATGGCTCTTGAATAGAGCATAGGTATGTGAGTAAACCTAATGTTTTAGAAGACACAAAGGTTATAAATATGCATACTTATACATAACTATACTATACATGTAGTAATGTATACAATGTATAGTAACAAGTATGTTAGTATTTATATGCAATCACTTACAAATACTTATATGTATATTGTATATTCTGTGGAAATCCTCAAAGAGGCAGCCTGGGTATGAGTTCACAAGATGTCTGTGCTTACCTTCGATTTGAAGAACTTAAACTTTTGAAGAAAATTTACTTTAGGGAAATATGTTAGAAAAGTTTACTAACCTCTGGTAAAACACTTATATTTAGTTAAGTAATTCTGATAACAAAACCAGTGCTATTGCTTCAAGACCACTTTAACTCTTTATAATGGGCAGATATTCTCAATTATTTAGCACAGCAGCCAATCACAGATGATTTTTAGGGAGAAAAAAACAATGTTGGGGTTAAAATATCTATACTAATCTTTTGTCTANGCTCACTTATCTTATCTCCTACTGAATTGCCTGGACTTTTTTTCTTCGCTCCTTTAAGGCATCAAATAGACAAGAATCAAAAAAACAACTGTTAATTTACCTTTCTGTTCTTTCTGTGAATAGAGCTGATCATTCATTTTTAAATTTCTTTAAAAAATGAAATGTATGCTTTTTATCTAAATAAAAATTCAAAATGTTTCAACTTGTGAGTGAGAAAAGTGATGAGTGGGACTGATTTGGTCTCTTGATTAAGTTAGAGAGACACATCAGGTAAAACAAGAGCCCTAATAATGCACCTGCTCCTATTGCAGACCATGTTTCCCTCACTGTCTTCTATCAAAACTGTGTATAAAGAAATACATATTAGGCTTCAGAGAGAGAGAGACTGCTTCAGGCAGAGAAAAGATGTAAGTTGTAGGTATACCACATGCTATGTGGATGCCTTCCACTTGGGCTGAATACTGAGAGCCCCAAACTCCACACTCAACCCCTTTTTTTGAATATGCAAAAGCAAAGAAAAAACTAGGAAGGAGAGAAGAAATAAGAGTAGCACCAGGAAAAGGAAGTTAACTGCTAACAAAGGTGAAACAAAACAGCACAAAGAGCAAGGCAAAGGGAATGAAGGAATTTTGTAGAACTTTACTGAAGGATGGATTTGTTTCTGTCTCTTCACACTGTGGTTCTCTGTACCCCCATCATCTCTCTCTTGTGATGTGTTCATTTCCTCTTGTGTTTTCAACATGATGTGGCAATTAGAAAGGGATCTTTCTATGATAATTTACTTGTCTAGCCCAAGAAGTACTTCTGTGTCTTCTCCTGGTTCTCTTGATAGACCAACTATTTCTTGTTAGTTGTACTGAACTCCATGCTTGTTGGTTTGTGGTTACATACTCTGAGACCCTGATGTCTGACAGAAAGCAAGGACATGAACGTCATTTCTGATCTACCTGTCATTTGTGGGTTCAACTCTTAACATTTATATTCCATTAATATTGTTGCTTCTGGACTGAATGAATATGAAATCTAATCTGTTCTCTCCAGAGGAAATCACTGTAACACTTGAACATGTTACTGTTGAAGGTATCTGGGTCAAATATTGATTTTTTCCAGTATGCCAGTATCAATCAGTGTATTTTAATTTAATTCAAAATGCAAGGAGCCAAGAGTTCATGGAAACAAGTTATACCACGATGGACTAATTTTCTCAGGGCTGCTATATCTCAGTCTGCTGATACAGTGGACAACAGAGATAATTCAGTACTTTAAGGAACAGCTAAGCTGCTGGGTTGAGATAGCTTGTATTTATACTCATTCTGATAAAACTGAGAAACAATCTGTTAAGTGAAGTCTTTTTAGAGGAACATGAGCAAGGTGGCCTTCAATGAGCAGTTTTAAAGCCCAAGGGATTTGGTTGGGATAGTAGAACTGGCGGAGGGACCTGATATAGTAGCATATTGTGGTGCACAGTAAAACAGGGTATATGTCAGAGATTCCTAATCTATAATATCTCTAGCAGCAAACCTCAGAAATAGACAGAAAAGAAGTGCAGTTGTAAGTAGAGAATGAAAGCAAGCAATGTTGCTGAATGTGTATTCCTATCCAGACATTTAATACTTCAGTAGATGTATATGGGATTCACAGGCGTGATGGACTCCGCTGGACATGAGGCAGAATTCCAGATGATTTGTGTGTATTTACTATTGGGATTTCTGGATAGTACATGGAGAAGGTTGGCGACATGATAGTAGATTTCACTGATTAGCTTACATAGGAGAAATTAGGAAATATGACTCTAAACTGTAAATAACAAAAGTTTGAAAGTTTTGAACTACTACCTAATATACAATGGTTGGGTCTGAAAGAGGTCAAAGGAACCTCTGTGTTGGCTCACATATCTCCTGTGAACTTTATATTTGTTGTTTCTGTTACTGAAATGGTTTTTCTAGGGTCCAATGTTGTCCTGTATCCTCAGTGCAGGGATTCTAATAATCCTGGCAGCAGATTGATTTTCAGTAAGTAGAGCTCAGATTATTAGATCCCTTCTCTTGCTAACGAACACCTACTCCTGCAGACAGATTCACTAAGACTGGGGGAATTACTTGAGAGAGTCTTTACTAATTTCAGTGAGGCTTCCACAGTCTTGGTCCACTTTGGGTAGTTAGATTTAATTGTGTTTAAAAAGGAACAGAGCCATAAAAAAGTATAGGAGGGGAGAAATCCCAGTGGTTCATATGGATATGCCTTCATAGTAGGTGAAATCCACATTCTTATCTGAGATTTACACCAAATCCCACCCTGCTATTCACATCCCCTTAAATCCTTTCCTGTTTGTCCACTGAAAATTGGCACATTTGCTCAGGCACAGCTATAGGATAAAGTCTGTGCTGTGCTTTAAGAACAGTTCTAGCCTATCTAATTTGCAGTGAGCATGTGAGTGAAACTCATTTTGTTTCCCCAATTCTATTTTATATCTGAGAATTTGTCACGTTTTTTCCTTCCTCCTGCACCAGAGACTACATGCATATGTGTGTGTGTATGGTTACAATTTAAATCCTAATTTCAGATGCTCTGCCTCATATCTGGCCAGCAGTATCTGTCTCAGCCTAGAAATTTAAAAAGAAAAAAATCTGTTTGAAGTTGGTGATTGCTGACCAGAATATTGTTAAGTCAGTCATGATGATATTCATAGGTAGAGGGTGTGAATGAATTTTTCCACCTCTAAAGGAAAGACAAAATTGGTCTGAGCACTAGACACACATAAGCACATATTGAAGTATCTTATCTATGCCATCTAATTTAGAAAACTGACTTGGAAGCCTGAGTTCTCCAGTAGAAATTTCAGAAGGAGACGAGCAGCAAATAGGGCAGAGGAGGGAAGAAAAAAAAAAGTGAAAGGGAGGGCAGAGGAAAAGAAAAGACTTTTTGATAAAAGTAATTCGTGTAATTTACTCCCACAGAGTATTTGATAGCAAAATGTTTTGAGTTGTCCTCTGGACCACCTTGTACAGGAGGCCATGATTCCTAATTCAGGAAGTAGGGACCTGGGCAAAATTTGTCACTGTGTATTCTGCCAAGGGCTTCAGGACACCTCTGAAAAGGCCAGCATGGTTTTTATTAGCAACCCCTTATCTACTGAATTATGACCCTGATGCTGTTCTTGCAGTAAAAATTATTCTGCCACTCCAAAGATAAGATTTCTTTCCTCCCCACTGACTTTCTACTGGTAACTGCTCTTGTGGTCTTGCTGTCTTGTAATAATGAAAACTAGAGCAAAGTGTCCTTTCAGTGCATGCACCCAGGTCTGGAGTTATTGCTTTATTCACTGCCACTTCAGCTTCACACAGACCTTTCCTGCTCTCTTATCCTGATATTTTTGTTTTATTTCTGTGTACTCTCAAAGCAAAGCCTCATGTCATGGTAATGCATGTGTTCAGAGAGAGCACACAAATGTATGTGGAGGGTAAAGGGGCCTCAATTTATTTCAGGACAAAAGAAATAGGGGTTGGTGTAAATTCTGGACTCTGCAGCAAAGGGGAAGTCTGACAACTGACCATCCACCAAGAGTTCGCGGTCTTTCCTTAGTGTTCCATGAACCCGCATCCACAAACTTTGGGGCTGTTCTCTCTTTCAGATGAAGGTCTGGGGTCAGAATTGGTGAATCCCATAATAGAAAGAGGGAGGAAAAAGAAATATGACCTGATGGTCTGATGACCTGGCAGTTATGCTGGGCAAGATACTGAGGACCTACTGGAGATGAATCTATGGGAGACAAAAGCAGCAGAGTCAAAGGCACTGACCAGTAAATGATTGCCACTATCCCTGTGACTGTTAGTGAAGGAACAGCAGCAAAAGTGGGAACATTTCTCAGATAACAAGCAATATAATAAGTGTTGAAAAAACTATTGTACAGTTAAATTCTGTGTCACCTCAGCTGGAATTGCAGGGAGATACTATTTGCTTTTTCTTTGACTCCCATTCAACCTCTGCCATGTACAACCCAAGACAGATTTACATGTGAAAAATTTAGAAGTAGAAGTACAAGTTTAGTCCAGCTACATCTGAACTGGTTGTGAAGCTTGTGATCCATTTCCTTTGCATTTTTCTGTTCATAAATCTATTATTCAAGCAGACTTTTACACTGTTATGCTTACAACAGCATTCCAGACAAAAACGTCATGGAAACCGCACTAAATGAAAATGTCTCTAGATGTTTTTCGTACTTTAGGTCCTTCTGTTTTCTGGCTATATGGCTGAGAGAGGGAGGAGATTTGTTCTGTTGCTTGTAATTTCTCTTCCTTAGTTCAGCACTCTATTTATCTGTGTGTAAATTTTCCCTTTTTTTTTCCTTAAATTTAGCTATTTTTGCTTGATAATATTTTGGTTTATATTATTTAGAAGGAAGTGAGAACAAACAATAAAATTCTTGTTTGAAAGAAGGCTCCAACAGCTCCAGTAGCTGCTAGTCTTGGTCATTTGGCATCAAGCTAGCAAGTGTGCAAAATATCTCTGTTCCACATAGATAACTGTTTTTTTAATGTGAGTTTGTAAAAATCATCTTTCTTCCAGACCTGATCTGATTTCCCTGCTCACCTGCCTTTTCTTGTTCTTCTTCAGGTCACCCCCAATCTTTTCTTTCTTGGAATCTTTTTTCTTTCTTTTCTTTCTTTTAATCCATTGACTTTCTGAGGTGTGGGTCAGTGACACTCTTTCAGTGTACATTTTCTGCATGTCAAATGGTCTTACAGATTTTAACTAATTGGTCCTTATTTGCACAGTATTTAAGGCAATTCTTAGGTAAGGTCTGGTGAGTTTGTGGCACTATTTCTGCATGGCTTTACCTTAACTGATTAGTTGAATCACATCCCAACAATTCAAGAGAGGTGAGTTAATCTTTTAGTTCTGTTCATTTGACCTTGCCCATTATTGAAAGACAAAATAAGTCCCTTTAAATTCTACCAGGAGCACACATTTTGGCATAGACACCATGTAATTTAGTTCTTAAAGAATCTAAGCTCCAGAGGAGTCATTGGAGACTCCAGAACAATCAAGGATCTGGTGAAAGAAGAATGTGAAGGATAAATGAGTTGTAAAAATAGTAGGGAAGGAAGGAGGTTTGTTGCCACACACTCCTAAACAGCACACCACCCCAAAGAGTCTGAATTGCCCTCAGAAGGCTTGACTGACTGTTCAGTGGGAACAAGCTTCCGTATCAGCACTTAGCTTAGGGTGCATATGGTTGATGTGAGTACCTGCTCACTTCCCCTCTGCTCCTCATGCCCCTTTAATAAGGAGAAAATTGATTCCCTGCTTCTGAACAAAGGTCTGTTGCTGGGAGAGAGCATGGTCTCCCTGGCTGAGTAACAGCTGGGGAAAAATGAATAGACCATATGCTGGAGAGCATCCAGCAGGACATTGGGACAAAGCTGTGGACCACTGCCAAGCCTTGCAGCTAAAGCCATGGCAGCCAAGATGGGGGCAGAGGGAGCCTGTTCAGAAACATGCTGTCAGGGACCCTGCACTGGGCTACCTTTAGGTACTGCAATGTGTAAATCCTCAACAGAAAAAGGAAAAATTACTTGTGTTCAGAAAGGTCCTTGGAAAGGAAGGTCATTTACCCAAGTGGCCCTGAACCTCCTTGTTAAAACTTGCCTAGTTCCCCCATGCTTTCCTTTTTTTTTTTTCACCTGCCTGATGACTCAGGGAAGCCTAGACCACTGCAGAATTTTATCTGAGGGAATGGCTCCTGACTTCTTTGTTTCACCTTTTCCACCTTTGCTCCCCTTTCTCCAGAAGCCACTTCTTTACTGTTTCACCTCTCATCTGGCTCATTGGCAGGATGGGTTCTGCTCAGGGGTACATCATGAACAGCTGTAACAACTCTCCAGCCTCTGGAAGAGAAGCTTAGTTTGTGCAGACTTCTGTGCAACACAAATCAGTCTGCAATATTTTCTCTCTGAAACTTTTTTCCCTCCTACCTATAAACTGATTATATACGCCAGTCTCTTCCAGGCCCACAGAGGTTGCCCTTGGTGGTGATGTATAATTTTATTAGAAGTGGACTGGGGAGCTGTAGCTGATGAAGTCACTGAGCTCTGTGAGAGAAATAAGATAGGAGAAGCAGCAGCCCTCAGACAAAAAAAGAGACGCAGGCCTGGACTTGAACTGTAAGCCCACAAGCTGTGATACGCAGCCAGGTTTTTCATATGAAATATCAGTGTGAGCTGGGATAGCTGGGAGCTGCTGGCCCTTTCTATACTTTCTGCTAAGTCTATATTGGATGCTACACACCTGGCCACTCTTACTCGGTGAAGGTGTAAGTCAATGACCAAATTGATAAATGGGGAAACAAAACAGAATCTTGGCTAGGTTTTGATTTAAAAAAGAAAATGGAAATGTTAAGGTAGACCAATTCTTAACAGAAAGAATATATGGATGTTATTAAAACCCACACTTATACATTCTAGTAGGAATCACACTCATTATAGCTCTAATTAAATGTGTTTAATCAGGCACATCTCTTCTGAAACTTTTTACTTTAAAACAGAGCACCTGCTTAGAGACACTTAAACAAAAATAGTGAAACAATTCACATTAAACAATTGTGACTGATTTAAGTGAAATCTAATTGCCTACAATGCTGATACTTATTTGTCTAATAAACCTAAATTAAAGTAATTGGAAAAAAACCCCTTATGCAGTGTTTTATACCTTGTTGGTTATTCCCCTGTAATTAGTAATTTTAGATCCTACATATCCACTCCAGTGTAACTTGTCATATATTGGCTTATAATATTTAAAGGGAAAAATAAATGAGAATATACTTCTGGAGCAGCAGTGACATCTACCAAATTTCCTTTTAAATATGCACAACAAAGTGGATTGTTAAAAATAATCCCCTGAGGATGGTGCCTCTTTTGTCAGTTTTCTACCAGAGTGCATCCTGCACTCTGACAGAAATTTCTCATTAATCTCCAAGGAATGACCAGTTTTTCAAAATAGTCACTCAACTATGCTGCCACTGTTAATGTTTTAAGCATTAGGGTTGCCATTAATTGCTTGATGTGGTTGATAACAACAATAATCCTTTTCAAGTGGGACATTAATTCCAAAACCAGTCATTAATTTTTGTCCACATACTGTCATTAACACTTATCTTCCAGGAGGTAGCGTCACATCTTTATAGAAATTGCAAAAGCCATGTGTCACTGGAGATTTGGCAACTATACCTAATATTTTTGTTTGCTCTTAAGATATTATGGTGGGGTGGGTCTTTTTTTGGTTATCACTCTTTTACTAGCACTGATTTGCATTCAGAGTGGTGTACATAGCAAAGCTAAGGGATCTGATCTGTAATTTTAGCCGGGATATTTTTCACTGTTTTCCATCCAACTTTATTTTTTTTTGTTTTTTTGCTTCCTAAAATAGGAGAAAGGTATGTATGCCTCAAATTGTATCTTCTCAGATGTGTGAGATAGCACCACATTTGGTCACCCAGCAGGGATGCACTGAACCATCTTTTTGAGCAGAGCAGAGGTAGTTACTGAGTGTCTATAAAAGGGAGGTTAAGGATTATTTGGGGTGGAAAAGACTAGAGGATATATTTTATTATCTCATACACAGCATACTTTGTGCCTGCAACCTCTGCTCACGTCCACTACATCTCATCCCAGTGGGTGCTGAAGTGAGAGGTGAAGAAAGGGAATAGCTGAGCCAGCATGGAATGGAAGAACTGCCAGAACTGGAGATGCTTAGATGTGATTTTTGTTGAGCAAATTCATGTCTTCATTGAAGTTTTAAGGGACACAAGGAGGATTTGGTTTGCAGTGTCTGTTTCTCGCTGTGATGCTTTTCTTGGTGGAAGGTGCAGAATTCAGGGTGGCTGTGCATACATACAATATGGAGCTCAAAATCTCTGCAATGGTGTTACTTTGTCCCCCTAAATTATTTTTGTATGGTCAGTAAACTCACTTCCAATTCATTGTGGTATGACTTTAGACTCAGTTCATTCGATTTTGCAGTATTGGACCACATTCAGTGTGCTGAAGCACTCACATGTAGACAGAAGGGTGGAAGAGCATAAAATATATTTGGGTTTATATTTAAGCAAACAATTGGCTCTTTGGTCTATGCTTAAAAAAACCCCACAAAATTCAACCAAAAACAGCAAAACAAAACCAACAAATCTAACCTGCAATGTAAAGCTCTTGTAAGTCTATTTAGTTGAGATTTTTTAAAGCACTACATGATTTAAGAAAGATGCTGTCCCTGAAAACCTGAGAAGTTTGTGCTTCTAGGCTGCTAAAACATACTTGATATGCCTGTTTATATTGGATTCTTTATATTGGATTCACTGGTAGCTTAGCTCAAATTGAAGCAGAGCTTTGGTATATCATTCCTCCAGGACTGTAATGTGAGCTACTGACACCATCTCCAATATTTTCTGCTTCTGGAATGTGCTTTTTCAGATCATTGCTTGGTAGTATCAAAGGGCACTTCCCAGTGGCAGCTTCCACTGGTTGAGAAATTAGTAACCTGGAGATGCTCATAAGTCTTGCCTGCTTTTTTCAGAGATAGTAAACACTCAAGCAAAATTACACACAAGAAATGTTCCCTGCAGACACCCCAAGGAAGGTACTGGAATTTCCTAAACGTGCCGCAAAAATGCACGTTACTTAAAGACGTCTTGCTTATCTAACTATTTTTTATCTAGTTATTCCCATACTCTGGCCTCTGGCATACTTTTCTCCTCTCCACCCCCTGCTCCCCCCTGCAATTTGCTAATACCATGGAGTGTGTAGAAAAGGCAGGTATGAGGTTTCACTACAGGTGCTTTATCCTTAAGGTCATTTGTGTAATAATCTTTGGGTGATGCTGTTGTCTTGCAGTGCTTTATATTCCCTCTAGATGTGGAAGTATTACAGAATTTGTAGTTCCCCTTTTTAAATACATCTTATCTTTCTCAGATTTTTGGGCATCTTGCATTATTTTGACCCTTAGCTTTCTGAGATTTTTTTCACCTGGGGATATATATTTTTTTGTTGTTGTATAAAAATATATTGAATCATAAAAATGACAGAGGTGAAAAATGCTAACACCTGAGTTAATACAATTGCATACAGTTAAAGAGAAAGTGCTTTCCAATTAGATCTGAAGGATTTTGTACTTCTGACTTAATTTATCCAATTTTTTAGGGATTGCTGACAGCATTTTCTGTAATAGCCATTTTGACTTGTATATATGTGCCATGCACTCTAAATTATAGTGGCAAAGATTTAAACCATGTATATTTAAAGCTATGCAGCCAAATGTAACAGGGTTTAATAAGAACCTATATTAAGTAAACAGCTGGCCCGAGAAGACCATTTTCACATGATGGTGATGAGTATTAACTGTTGTTATTGAATATTAGTGTAGAGTTAAGTTTGTTGTCTACAGAGTCAGTATAAATATTAAAACTGTGTAGATACACCTTTGTAACTAAAGGTAATTTGTCTGCATCAGTATGTGTGGTTTTTTTCAAGGAGGTGCTCAGTTTTGTAAATAAAATCTTCATGGGATTATTTTCAGATTATTTGACTGGAGCTCATGAAAAGAGGCTTTCTTTGTTTTATGGATTTACATACAATTTATATATTTTTATAAGTGGGCCAGTAGATCATATTCAACCACAAGAGAAATATTTTTTTGTTTTTTGCTTCTTCTTTTATTCTGGAAAAGAAGTAAGTGTGACTCACTGTCTTTGGTAAATGAACTTATGTTTTTTTCAGGAAGTTTGCAACTTGTAAAAGGGCCAGTAAGGGTATTTGGTAAGATATCCACTTTACTTTTTTAGAAAATGTGTTGGAAAAGAGTTTGAAGTAAAAAAGAAAAAAAACACTAAAAAAAAACAAGGAAAAAAATGGCACTAAAATGAGGAAAACTTTTGTGGACTTAGTGAGACTGGATGGACAACATTTTCTTTGGAGGTGATGGAAGGTACTAAAACAAATCTTTCTCATCCGGTGGCTTCTAAGCCATTGGGGAAATAAATGGAAGATATGAACACAGGTTTTTTTAAATCTGTGCCTCAATAAATTTTGGAATTTTTTAGCAGGTATTGGAAAAGGAAGCATTTTATTTTGATTTCCAAAGGACATTTTGTTGTTGGATGATGTTGATGTTTTCTTCCCACAACCAGTTAAATACTCTAAGTTAATCTGAGTCTGTTTTATTTTTCAGTTTGCAACTAATTTAAGGAGTTCCCCATTCACCTGTTTCTTGCAGACTATCACTTTCCTGGTGGATGCCAATTGTAAAGGCATTCACAGGTTTACTGAATTATTCAGAACATATTTGCATAGTCATGTATACACCTAGAAAAATAACATTTGAGATGACTGCAACAATAAAAGAAAAATCATCTAGCCTATATGTACCATTATAGGTGCCACTAATAATACTGTCTCTGTCAAACTGAAAGAGGCAATGTCAAGAATGGCTAGGCCCCTGCTTGACCGCCTTGCTTGGCTTCCCTGTCATCAGTTTTAGAGAAGCTGAGGAGATGTTAGGACAATGACATTGTTCCAATTTTCCTTCTTAGCTCTAAGGAGCTCTCACATGCAGCAGCACCCCTAGGTTACTTTCTTATTCTCTGAGGGAGCAGATAACATGGATAACTTCTATTTTGGCTTGGGAATTGGTTTTCCTTGTCTTTTAAGGGTAGTCAGCATTAACAAGTAATGTGAAGGTAGAAGGACTTTGGACCAATGGCAGTGGCAGCACAAGGAACATCAGTCAGTGAAGAACTTGTGGTGGGACAATTGCAGAACCATTGTAATTCAAGGTTTCAGTAGCCTAAAGTGCAAGTCTGTCAAGAGCATACTATTCCAAGTCCTCAAGGAAGCGAAAATGGCAGCAAAGATTTTAGGAGTCTGGCAGAACATAGCCTATGGTGAGAGGCTAGAGGGAATAGTATGCTTCATTAGGTCAGGTAGATTAAAGAAGTTCTATCAGGAGTACTTGTTCTGCCATAGAAAAGCTGAATAAACAGAGTAGGTACAAATTTCTGTAGAAGTGGAGAGTTGTGGGATTGGAGAGCTGTGGATTTGAAGGGAGGGCTGAGGCTGTTGCAGGGCACTGCCTGTAAATTCACATCTGTAGGGTTTGATAGTTCCACTGAATCTGGTAGCAGTTCAGAACCTGCACCACTTTTCAGAATTTGTTTTGTGACAGCTAGGTCGAGATGTCTGACATGTGAGAACTTTAGCTCAGTGCTGCAGACAATGTTCACAAGTCTGTCTTGATACAAGAAAGCACCTGCCTATGTATTTAGATCTCACTGGAGTTAAGGAGATTTGAATTCAGGTTTAAAATTAATCACATACTTAGACTTGTTGCTCAAGAAGAACGAACTTAAGTGTTTGCTGAATTGGGGCCCAGAAGCGGTGAAGAAGCTCTTTTACTGTTTTTGTTCTTTTAGAATTGGCTACTCCTGCAGGTTGTGTAGCCACCATTCACATTAATTACAGAGAAGGGGTGGTAGTTCAGTAGCCATACTGCACACCTTCAGCCCCTGGAATCAAACGCTGAACTGAAATGCTGAAATGAGCAAGGGGATGTCTCACTCTTTCCTAACCCCTGACTATATCATTAGGGTGGTAATATTATTTAAGCCTAATGTATCCCAAGGAAATGGTTTCATTGTTATCCAGTGGAGCCCCATCACTGTGCTGTGGTGAGTGAGGCTATAATGAGGAACTGTAAGATTTCAATGGCAAAAGGGATTCATTGCTAGTCCATGACCTCATGATGAAATCATTACAGTGAAGTCAGAGATATGAAGTTATTATGGGAAAACTATTTCACAGCAAGTCTATAAAGGCCTTTTTGACGGTGCCATTATGAAGCCATTACAATGTAAGGTTATGATGGTAAAATGGTTTCAATGAAACCCTATTATGGCTTAAAAACAGACTAAATGGTGTCAGTGAAAGCTATTCTGCCTTCTAAAACCTAAAGGAGTTAGTCAGACTTCTGTTTCTAAACAAAAACAAGTGATTCTGACTTTCACTTTCTCTGATAAGGGTAGCTGTGGCATGCCTTAAAAATAAATTAAAATTCTACTAGCACTCCAGGTCTAGAATTTTGAGTGACATCTAAAACTGACTGTCAAAGTAAATAGTGTATTTGAAACTGAATAAAAATCCCCTTACCTAAGACTGCCATCTCATCAGTAAGATGGCTACTATTTATTTGGTTAAAAATCTAGCCTAATCTAATCACCTGCTCTATCACTAGTGCTGGAATGAAATAAAATACACACTTAAAAATTGGTCTGTGTTTGCCACCTCGCCATGAGATATTTAGAATAACATTTCCACAGAGGAACATGCCTCTGAAGTATCTCTGGTTTTTTCCATGTGGGATTGCATAAACCTTTTAGTGCCTACTGGCCACTCAGGAGGGAATGTTCTGGGCCATAAGGACAGAAAGTCTACCCAAGGGCCAAGAATTTTTTACTGGAATGAAAGATTTCTGCAAAATGTTCCAGTTTTGACAAATCTGCCTTTTTTGTTTCCTCTACATCAAGACCAAAGAGAAAAATAAGGTTTCCATGAGCTTTAGTTAATGGAAGCGTTGCATGTGCTGGAGTGTTGTTATGGATTGTGAAACCTACAGCCTTAAAAGGGAGTTTCAAAATCATGTGGGACCTCTCTTTATGCTTCTCACTCAATATGCAGGTGAAATGATCTGGCAGACTATATAGAGGTCTATTATTTTTATTATCAAACCACATTATCAGGTGTGAATCCCTGTGAATAGTAGTTGGTGTGTCTTTGTTAACCTGGCTTCCTTGTGTCCTAAAACAGCTTGAAGTGTAATCACTGGGGTTTTTATGCATCTTTGTCTCTCAAGACTGTGAGCCCTGAGGGCACATTTCTGGATAGAAGGGCCAGGATTCTCATTAGCTACTGAGGAATCCCATCCCTTTGCGACTACTAAGGTTGAAAGCAAAGCCTTGAACAACAAGAAGTTTCTT
This sequence comes from Campylorhamphus procurvoides, assembly GCA_013396655.1. Classification (NCBI taxonomy): domain Eukaryota; kingdom Metazoa; phylum Chordata; class Aves; order Passeriformes; family Dendrocolaptidae; genus Campylorhamphus; species Campylorhamphus procurvoides. Next base: position 846,172 of record WBMV01000957.1, on the reverse strand, counting down.
CTTGAAAAGCAATCTCAGTGGCTTGTAGCAGTTTGAATTGCACCTTTTGCATCTCCTTTGCAGAGACCTTAAATGGATGCTCACTGTTCTTTTTTGGAACACATGCCGTTTCCGTACAGTGACTGCAATAGAGAGTTAGGTTTGCAAATGAAAAATGAGCTCTGTATTTCCCATTTCAGACAAACTAGAAATTATGGATTTTTAAAATTATTTTGGTATTAAAAACTACAACCCAGCTACCAGTTCATCAGTCAAATAAATGTCATCAAATACGCAAAAGGATGTATTTTTTTTCTGGTATGTTGTCAGCCAGGAATAAAAAAGCACTCCTACATTTGGTAAGGAAAGCTGTGCAATGCTATAGAAATATGTAAGATCCCAACACCAGGTGTCTCAAATTTTTTCATTTTTTTCAACTTCTTAGTAAGTTCAAACCTGTTTGATGTTCTTTGAACAATACAATCACAGAAATTTCATGGAATATTCTGGGTTGGAAGAGACACACAAGGACCATCAATCTCTGTTATCTCTGGTAATGAGGATGTTATTCTGTAAAATGGTATAAATTGGGTATTACAGGTACTGTGGAACATTTAGCAGAGAGATTCCTCTGAATTTGTATGTATACTGACAGTTTAGGTTTGCCATTGATGAAATTGAACTTGAAATGATAGTTCTTCCTGCACTCAGTGGTTCTTTGTGGTTAACTGGACGCCTGTATTGCAGTCCCAGTGAGGTAGATGCTGGGAGGGTATACTGCCTCAGACACTGTTCAGCACAGAGACTGCTTCTGTGTCATGCAGCATCCAAGACAATGTGAAAGGCTGAATGCAGCAAAAGAGAGGACAGAAGGGCCTGGTCACATCTTCAGGTGAAGGTCATAGTCCTTGCCTGAGAGCAAATATCTACAAAGATGCTTTTCAGATACTTTGACCTCCTCACCCTTTATGAGCAGGAGCATTGAAGATGTGGGACTTGCCAAAGGAGTGAAGCTTTAGTTTCAGTTTTAGCTTGGATGAGAGAATTCATACCCCTTATATTTTTCTGCCTCTGAAGAGTGTCAGATAACTGTGTGGTCTCTCTATGCTCTTTCACTGAAGTGGACTTGCAGCTGGAAGGGCTTGTGGGGGATTGGAAGGAAGGTGGACATCAGGCCTAGACATAATCTATCTGTAGATTGCAGATGATGGAGATGCATTGTCTGTTGGTTTGTACTTCTGTGATCAGTCAATATGTCACTGCCCTGCCCTTTCTTCATCAACATCCAGCTGATGGACTAATGGCAAAAATTGTTATTAGCCTTCTACATTTTGTTATGCATTTTTACTGTTCCAGGGTCATCCATCACTCTTTGTCCTCTTCTGATTCCATGGTGTCTGTTACCTTTGTTTAATCAGCAAATTTGATGATCACCATCTTTCTTTTTTTTTAAATTTCTCTTCTAAAAGCCATTAATGAATTTAATAATAGGATCTGTCTTATTAAAATACATTTATCCTTTGCAAATTCTGTTCTCTCTTTCTTTTTGGCTTTCCTTTCAAAGCAAAAGCATCCCTTTCAAATGAACCTAGGAGAAAATGCAGGTGAAGTAAAAACATTCTGTTGACCAACTTCACAGACTTCACAGTAATCCATACATACATATTTCAATTTGTAGAACAATTTGCCATGTGATACTGAAATTCATATAGGTTAGATGACTCTAGTTTGCTTGAAAACAAGAAAGTTGTAATTATTTTGAAAAATAGTAAGCTCTATTCTGATCATTACTCTTCTATCTATTTCTTTGTTAGTGACTTAATAGAATATTGTCTTCATACCCTGTTTGACCATTGTAATTTGACTAGTCTTTCTATATGGCAAGTAGGGTAAATAAAACAGATGATTTCTTTACAAAAGTTGGCTGGGGATGAGAGAGAGAGAGATAGAGAGAGAGAGATTGCTATATAATGTAGGAAATCACTAACAAAAGTTTCAGAAGGGAATGCTAATGTCCCTACTTTATCGGTCCGTTCTTAAAAATTTGATATAATTTAGTACAATTTACAGCAATATTTGTTCTAATGCTAAGTACCATAAGGATTGCTATCATAGAAGAGAATCATGGAATGGCTTGGGTTGGCAGGGACCTTAAAGATCATCCAGTTCCAACCCCCTTGCCATGGGCAGAGACACCTTCCACTAGACCAGGTTACTCAGAAGTCCATCCTTCTTGGCCTTGACCACTTCTAGGGACGGGGCATCCACAGCTTCTCTGGGCAAACTGTTCCAGTGCTCACCACCCCCACAGTAAAGAATTTTGTTCTAATATCTAATCAAAACCTATGCACTTTCAGTTTGAAGTCATTCCCCTTGTTCTGTCACTCCATGTGCCTGTAAATAGTCTCTCCATCTTTCTTATAGGTTCCCTATCTGATGGAACTTCAGATTTTTCAGATGTTCAAGGTCTTGACTCTTTGCTACTTTTTTCATAATAACTTTTACTTAGAAATAACTTCAGGGGACTGGTTATATCTGCATCTCTCTGGTGAGTGGTGGACACACAGAATCACAAAATATGCTGAGTTGGAAGGGACACACAAGGATCATCAAGTCCAAACTTTAGCCCTGTACAGGACCATCCCCAAGAGTCACAGAGTGTGCCTGAGGGTATCATCCAAACACTTCTTGAACTCTGTCAGCCTTGGGGCTGTGACCACCTCCCTGGGGAGCCTGTTCCAACACCCAACCACCCCTGGGGGAAGAACCTTTGTCTAATATCCAACCTAAACCTTCCGTGATATAACTTCCCTCGTGTCCCGTCACTTGTCCGNCACTGCTGACTCATATTCAACTTGCCATCGACCAGGACCCCCAGGTCCCTTTCCACGTCACTGCTTTCCAGCATCTCATTCCCCAGTCTGTGCAAAGACCCAGATTTGCCCCATGCCGGGAGCAGAATCCAGCACTTCCCCTTGTTGAACTTCCTATGGTTGATGATTGCCCAGCCCTCTAATTGGTCTAGGCCTCTCTGCGGTGCTGCCCTGGCTTCAAGGGAGTGAACAGCTCCTACCAGTTTTGTGTTGTCTGCAAACTTGCTTAGTATCCCTTCCAGTCCTGCACCCAAGTCATTGATGAAGATGTTGAAGAGCACAGGGCCTAAGACGGAGCCCTGTGGAACCCCATTAGAGACAGGTCACCAGTCTGATGTCACCCCATTCACTGTTGCCCTCTGTGTTCAACCCATGAGCCAATTGTTCACCCAGCACATGATGTGTTTATCTAGCTGTGGGATCCTGTGAGAGACAGTATTGAATGTTTTACTGAAATCCAGAATCAACTGGCTTCCCCTAATCAACCAGGTGGGTTAACCTTGTTATAAAAGGAAATCAGGTTTGATAAGCAGGACTTTCCTCTCATGAAGCCGTGCTGGCTGTGACCAATGACTGCATCTTGTCTTTCAGGTGTTTTTCAATGCCTCCCAGAATAATCTTCTCCACAACTTTCCCAGGCACTGAAGTGAGACTGACAGGCCTGTAGTCTCCAGGGTCCTTCTTCTTGCCCTCCTTGAAAGCTGGGACAGTGTTCACCAGCTTCCAGTCATCTGGGACCAATCCAAACTCGCAAGGCCACTCAAAAATCTTAGAGAGAGTTTTGCAATGACATCAGCTAGATCTTTGAGGATTCTAGAATGTGTATCCTGCAATCCTACTGGACTGGTGGATTTTGTCTCGGTGGACAACAGATTGCTTCCAACTTCCAACCTGTGTTTCTGTCAAGGTATGCAGAGGGATGGTGATCATCCCCATCCTGTCTTAACACACAATGTCAGGATGAAGGAGTATAGAGTAGTGTTTGGAGGTGTGCTGAGTCACCACAATTTGGGACTGTGCTTTAGGTATGTATAGAAGGTTTAAAGATTTAGTTAATGGAAATTGGGCATTATGAATTCTCTTTGTACTCTTCTTACTTGCTTTGCTATAATGTTAGCACATGAATAGTTTGTTCAATGACAGGCAGTGTTCAAAGCTGCCATTTGTGGCTCATCTGCAGTAGATTTTTTTTTCTTTCAGTTCACAAACAACAGCAGGTTAAAAGTGAAACAAAAAAAATAGGTTATAGCTTGCAACACACACATGGGGAGAATTTAACCTTTAGAAACATGAAAAGGACCTTCAACCAATTGGCAGTTGGTTAATAGAAAATCAAATTCTTTGTTGAACACAAATCTTTATCATTTTGAAAAGCATCACGAGACTGGAGTAAGTAACACTTACTTGAATAAGCTATTGGAGAAGAGAAAGAGCATACACAGGATTCTCAAAGCCATAATAATACATCTCACACATGATACACATCAGAAATGGTACACAACACTCACATCATACACATCTTCAAGTCACATCCTGATCTGACATGTATCAAATATTTCCTTATGTATTTTACTGACCATATTGCACTCTCACAGAGAGATTCTAAATACATTTGCAATTTAAATTAACAAGGGGAGAAAAAAACCCTTTTGTTTATACAAAAGCGCTTGGTGCTTTCAGTATAGCAATTATTCAGAAATACACCTCTTCAGTACTAAATTTACACTGGAAAAAATTCCTTAAATATATAAACATTTCTCTTGCTACATCACTAATAATACAATATTTTTTAACCAATTCTTCTCCGAATATTTGTTTCTGTAGAGGACAGATGGATTATAGAGATGTTTCAGAAAGTCCTTGTTTCATAACACAGTTTTGTATAGGTATTTCATTTTTCAATTTCCCAACTTCTTTTCTGTTCCCAAATGATCAAGAGGGTGTCCTTTACAAAACAAGGGCAGAAAATACCCTGTTGCAGAATGGAGCTCTGTACAAATCCTTTAAAAGAAACTGTCTCATTAAAAATGCAGATTGCATTGGTTTGACAAAATCACAGAATCACACAACTGGTCAGTTTGGACGGGACCCCAGCAGGTCATCTGGTCCAACCTCCCTGCTCAAGCAGGATGTAAGAATTTAAAGATCACAGTTCCCTGTCTCAAACACTGTTAAGGCCACAGAAGGTGTCTCACCATGAGCTTCCTGGAACAGGAGAGACTACTGCTAGGATTTCTTTGCACTTTTCCCAATTCCTGCTGTCACGAAATCAGTGTTTTAAGGTCACTCAAAGAATCACCAGCAAAGGTATCAGAAAAAGCAAGTTTAATTAAAAGCAATGGCATGACAGAGTTCTTGGCATGGTTCACTCTACTGCTTACTAGGCAGTTAAAATATACCAATAGAAAGCACACAGAAATCTAAAATCACTAAACCAAAATAAATGCAATCCGTCCATGTGGAGGTTGGGAGTGGTATGGGAGGGGAAGGAAAGACAAAAGGACAGAAAGGGTAAGGACAAAAAGGAGTACAGCCTAAAAGTCTGGCAACCCTTAACTTTAACAAAGGATCCATATGTGATTTACTGTACTATAACAGTACTACAACTTATAAATCTCAAGGACTTAAGAATCTAGGAAACTAGTATCCCAGCACATTTGATGTAGCATATGCATACAAACATAAAGAGTCTGTACAAGGTACTCATGAAAAATTTCCCTCGAATTCCATGAAATACTCACTTCAAATGTTTTTTTCATTCTCAGTGGGTGGAGGATTGAGTCTTGAGGAGTGAGATGTCCAGGATCCATCAGCCAGTGATCCTCCAAGATCCAAGAGAGAGCAGATGTGAGAGTCAGTACCTTTGAGAGGGATTGCTTGTCACAGCCCACTCCAGCCCAGGAGAGCGCAACGGGTCTTGCCTGCACCACTGTTTATAGGGTCTCAAGAGACTGGGCTTCAGTTATAACAACAACTCATTCTGGCCACACTTATTTCTTCTCACACTTTCAAAATGTGAGAACAAAAAAATATTGTTCCACTTGGATAGTTATTCAGACCAAAAAAAATTTTCAAGGCTATTCATTAAAAAATCAAGGAACTCGTTACACAACATGTAACTCCTGGGAACAGACGGTGTTTCTGGTAAGCTCAGAGGAGCTCAGACCAGGTGCTGTCAGGACTGAGGCCTAAACAGCATTTCTCAGATCAAAGTGCAGCTTGGGTGTGGGAGCTGGGAGTGCACCACCCCACCTGCAGTAAAACCTGAAGTGCCAGGGGCAACTTCTCACAGCTTTGTCCTCCTGTTATTCTAGTTCTTCTTGAAAATTCTAAAAAAAAAATAAAATCTAATCTCTATGGATGTTATATAGGAGAAGCGAAAACTGAAGATTTCTGGAAACCAAAGAGATGTTTCTCACTCCTACATCTGAATTCTTACTTTTCAAACTGCTCTGATATATTCCTTCCTCATATCTTTGCAAGCTGAAGTATCTTACTTTATTTAAAACATCCTTCTATAAAAAACTTCCCATATGGTCATCTTTCTGCTGCCCTACACCCTTCTTTTACAGGCTCCGACTTACCTTTCTTGGGATGACCAGTACAAGGTCCAGTGACCAAAATGCAGGCGTAGTACGTATCAGCACAGTGGCTTTATGACGTTTCCTGTTTTGCTTGCTACATCTTTCCAATTAATTCCCTTTTTAATAGCAGCTTCTTCATTTGATGTCTGCAGGCCACTGAGCTGTAATTTTCAGAGAACTGTCCTCATTTCTTTTCATAAAATGCAGTATTTCACTGAGAACCTTGCTGCTACAGCATAGTGCAGATATCACATACTTACGTGCATTAAAAAAAATAAAAAGAAATCCATGAAAGAAAAATTAGTCAATGGCTATTAAATATTTGAGGGAATGTTGCTGGTTCAGGATGTTCAGGCATCACAGATTATCAGAAGATGGGAGAGTATGCTGGGAAAGGACCATTAACTGCCTTTTCATGCTTCTCTCTAAACTTTTGCTATGGCCCTCATTCAGGCAGAACTTTATGCTGGGTGGTCCTGGCTCAGAAAGGCCCTTGTTATGCCGTGTTCCTGCGCAGGAGTAGTGAATGTGTAGACCTTTAATGTGTTTGTGCTGGTTTTCCCAAGCTGATGATTTTGTGTTTGTCAGTGTTGAGTTCAGCTGACAGCCCATTTGCTGAAGACTGGAGAGCTTTTAAAAGCCTCTGCTGTAGGGTTAGTGAAACCTATCTCATCCTGAAGCTTTGTCACTATCAGTGATCCTATACAGGCTGTTTACATGTATATTGAGCACTGCAGCCTCTATTGCAGCTCCTGGGGAGGCTGTCTTACTGAAATTCATCCAGTGTGCAGCTGGCCTTTTATTCCTGATCTCTTCCCCCTGTAATTTAAAAAGTAACTTATGTATGCAAGGACATTCCTCTTTCATATGTGATAGTTTAGTTTCTTTAAGAGACCCTGCAAGAGTCCTTTTGTATCATCTTGCTCCACCTGCTCACTGTTCCCTCAAACAGCTTTAACTTTTGTGAGACATGACTCAGTACAAAAGTCAATTAGACACTTACCTGTTGTATTTGAGCATGTTTTCTAATTCAGTGCTTTCTTGTTGGTGTAACCACTTTACCTAGCAAAAAAATTTGTATGTGCAGTTTCCAGTTCCTCTGAGAGCTCTAAAAAAATTAGCATCATGTTTCAGTGCCAAAGCTAACGTATATATTAAAAATCACAACTCAGTACCCAGATTTTGAAGAAGGCATGGATGAGTATAGTCTGAGCTGGTCTCTTCTGGAACTTCCTCTGTCGACCCTCAGCCTTGAAGTGATTCTTTAGCATATTCCCCCTGCAGAGAAGGGCTAAAAGATGTGTTTTGGATAATGAGCAGTAATCATCATCATCATCATGATGGCTAAGCTTCTCGAATGAAGATTTGGGAAGGGCTCTACCCACGCTTGCTACAAGCACACTGATGGCTCAAAAGGCCAATGCGAGATAGGCAAGTCCGATTGCACGAGGCACAGCAGAAAGTCTCCATAGGTGGCATTGATGAGGCACGGTTCTTCCTGCATTGTCTTTTTTCCTCCAGACTGATTCTGCATGTATTCTCAAAGGATGTGGCACATTATGGCTGGTGTGTCTCTATGTCTTTCAATTGGAGGCCAGAGAGGACCATTGATGATAGTCAATATGGCCAAGGCTGAGGTATTGTTTCAGGGAGTCCTTGTATCTCCTTTTACCTTGCCCTGACACTTTGGTGGTCACTGGGTGATCACTGGCAAGGATTCTACTTCTGAGTTGGGAAAGAGGTGGTTTTTCGTGTTCTTTATGCCTTTAACAGGTTGCAACCTTAATAATTCTGGTTTTCTTTATGGCTGTTATACATTTACATTTCCAAGTTATTCTATTTCACATTTTTCCTTTCTCCTTATTCAAAGTTTCTATTTTCAGCACTCTGTCTTCTCACCACACTTCTTGTACACGTTGGGACTAAGGAAAAAGGCCTTTAATAATCTCTTTGCTTTCTCATGTGTCTTCAAGGCGATGTCTTTGCTATTTACAAGTATTTTATCCTTTAGTTGATTTATTTTTTTTGCCTTGAGTGGACTTTTTTTCTATGCAATTCCCTATTTCTAATCTCAATGCTGTTAGACTGAGGGTAGTTATTTTCTTCTTTTTCACTCTTACAAGGATGCTGAAGTTCACCCTGTTATTACAGAATAAATCTTGGGCAGTGACCCCCTAAGCTGAGTTGTATGCCTTGTCCAGGACCACAATAAGACTTGTGTCTTTTTTGTAGGAAGCATTGGCCAGAATTTCAGTTGATGACAGTGTTTGGTCAGGTGACTGCTGCAAAGTCTGCTTCAAAGAGCAAGGACAGCAGATGACCTCTGGGCTGGCTTGTTGCCCAAACAGTGGTTACACAAGGAATGACTCTTGCAGTGTGCAGTTTCCCTGGTCATCCTTGGAGATTGGTCCAATGATAGTTGTCTTAACAGCTGCAGCAGACTTATTTCCTCCCAGCACTGAGCACTGATACTCTTCATAAGTCCCCATACCAGCACTGCATGTGACATAACACATGAACATGGTGCATATGATCAATACTGAAACCACATTCACTAGCTGCATCTATTTCAAGAGCCATAAGCTATTTACCCTTGCCGTAGAGGTAAGCCTTTTTGTCCTTAGAGTCTACAAACTTGGTGTTTTTAGTTGTGGTCATTGAAGAAATATAGTTCCTTACTACTCCAGAACAGCAGCAGTTTTGAACCCTTTGAAATGTAGAGGATATTGTGACTCTTCTACTCAGAAATCTGTTCTTGGATTGTCCCCTGGCTTGGATTATTCCCTGGCACACAGGAGGTAGGACCTTTTATGAGAATGTGTTTTCTGGATCAGGGAACATATTTAATGGGTAATTGGACATCACTTAATAAGAATCATTGCGAATGCACTAATATAACACCCTCTACTCCATTCTTTTGACCTTACCCACATCATGCATGTTTATTCTTTCTCCTGATACAAATATTAACCTCCTATTTTGCATTAGATTCACATATTCGTCTACTACCTGAGAAAACAGAGAGAAAGCAGGAGAGAGGAGCTTTTAGTATTCTGTAGCTGAACTGTCTGATGTAATATGTTAGAGGATATAGGAGCCAGTAATGTGCAAAGAGCTTGAAAAATGACCAGACAGTGCCAAGCCCACATTGCCTGTTGTCAGCAGGGCTAAGAGTGTAATAAATCAACCTGTCTTGTGTCAAGGGTCATATAGTCCTATGTTTAAAGATGTTTGGCCAGCCTGATCCAGATAGGCATATGCTATTCATTTCCAACCTGTTAGTGCTGTTACAATAGTAGAATCACCCTAAAGCAGTGTCTACCCTGTGCTGCTTTGGGCTTTAAGTGAACTTCCCAAAGGGGAAAGTATCTAGGAGAAGGGAGTGAAGTGCTGCTTAGTTTCAGGTCTTTACTGTAATTGTTTTACTAAGCAGTACTGGGAAGAGTATGGAAAATTGCTTGTCAGATGGTTTATTCCTGTGCCTTTTGCTTAGGACAGTGACATTTAACCTGTGGCAGCTGGATGAGCCATATAGGCCCATAGTGGCAGATGGGGACAGCAGTCACTGCCTTCCTCTCTTCTCTTGACCACTTATAGAAAAAGGACAGAACATGTCCTCTTTTGAGTGACTGGATATCAAGCAAAATACAACTAAATGACCGACTCCAATCCCAGTTACTGCACATTTTGGCAGTTGTGTTGCTTCCTTGTAGGTCTCATTCCTGCTATGGTTTTCACCCCTGTTCTGGCATGTTTAGATGGGCTGAAGTAAGGAAAATCTGCTGCCAGCCTTGCTGAGATAGGAGGAGGGTCAGGTCTTCCCATACGTGTCTTCTCTTACCCCAGTGTTTGTAGGGCTGGATAGGTACAGGGAAGTTGCAGTAGGCATTGCAGGCCAGTCTGAAACTTCCCATGTTCAGGAGGTTTAATTAGTCCTACTAGCTGGGAATATGCAAGGAGAAAGGTTAAGGCAGCAAATCAGGCTAATTACAGTCTGGAAGTCCCAGGAGTTCAGATCAAGTGATCTTCTATGGCCCTAATCTCTGAGAAAGAAGCTGTTAAAGCTGTTCTGGGTCTGCCTGTGCTGCAGGGCTGCTGCTGGTTGGTGACTTCCCAAAGGGCCATTCTGCCCTAGATACCCCAGAGGCAGGTCAAGTCACAAACCCAGATGAGTCGGGTCACAAACTAGTATTTCCCCTCCGTGTTCTTGGGCGGTAATAGCGATAGGTCCTGCTGGAGCACTCACAGGTCCACAGTCTATAAATCCATGCAGATAGGTCAGGGGTTCATTGGGTCCCCACACTGCACCCCAACCTTTCTCTAAGCAATTCCATGGGCAGTTGTGGCAGCTGGAGTCCTGAGGCATCCAACTGTCAGAAGCAAATTGATGTGAGTACAGGTGACGAGGAGCAAAAAAGGCTGGCACACATTTCACATAGCGTCATGGGTGGGAGTGGGACTTTAGACAAAGTTTATTAGAGAAGCCCTCTTGTTGAGTCATGAGGTGCAGAAAGGACACCCTTGCTTTCCAAACCCCTTCTCAGGGAGGAAACCTAGGTGTGACTGCATCCAATCTGAGCCCCAGACTTTGTCAACAGTTTTAAGTGCAACTTTGTTGTGCAAGGTTAAAGACGGCAAACCAGGAATATTTATATAAAATGAATTGTTTATTATTACAAATTATTAGGCAAAAGATCTTAATCAGAACTATTTACTGCACAATATAAAAGCTAAAAACTGCTATTAGGTTATAGTATAGTGCACAATATTAAAGCAAGCAAAAGAGATAATTATTAAGGAGAGATTTGATGTAACTCACCATACCAACACTTGCAGGCTGGTCTCTTTCTTCTAATCTCAAGGAGTATCCTTGAAGGGACATTCCCACTACAAGGGAGAATCTACACACTCTCTATGAAGAGTATGTTAGAAGAATCTGATCATGTGAAAGTGGACTGGGCTTTTATAATATAAAGTGATTGACTGTCAGTCACATGTCTCCAGGTCAGTTTAGCAGCTTATCTGCCAAATCTTTGCCTCACTACAGTATGTTGATTTGGGGCTGATGAGTCAGACTGATTTCAGCATCATCTGGCTGTCAACCCACCACTGATAGATTTGCAAATAGCATATTGTCCTGTGACCACATTCCAGGATGAAAAGTCCTGCTACACATAGCAAGTAATTTTGCAACCTGGAGCAAATTTTAGAAGAGCAGCTAGGTGAGAGCCTTAAGGAACTTCATCAGATATGGTAAGGAGATAGTTCCAATGGGAATCTGGCTTGGATCAAATAGGCAAAACCCCCTGCACTACAACCTGAAACAAACCCCCCAAAGCAAAACAAAACTCCAAATCCCAAGACCATTCCCCAAAACCTATAAAACAATTGGATTTAAAGGGCATAGAGGAAAGATTCAGTAGGAGAGGTTTGACTAGTAGTAGACTAGAAAATTGATTCATGTGCTTACAGATTTTTTCTCAAAGATTTATAAACTCCAATATTTGAGAGTTATTTTTTTCCAGATGAACAGCTATGGTTATAATGTAAGTCTTAATTGTATGGTTTTTTCCAAGTCATTTCACACATCCTATGTTATCTTTATTTCCACTGAACTTTTCAAAGACAAGTTTTTTTCTAGAAAATTACTCTGCTCACCTAGTCCCCCCAATATACACTGGATACAGTCCTCTCAAACTGGAGAAAGTATCATTGATTTCTGTTTTTTCTCAACGTACCCAAATCCTGGGAAGGTCTTTAAAAAAAAATTAGATCAAAAGTTGTTAAAGTACTGGACTGGAAATAGTGCTGAAGTCTTCTACTCAGACACTGTGCAACAAAGTCAGCTTTTACCAGCTCCTTTCCACATCTGCAGAGACCATGGTAATACCTATGCCTTTGTAAATGGCTTTGAGAAACTTATAAGTAATTTATATGAATAAGCAAGTCCAGTAATTATCAGCAGAAAGCCTAACTGGAGTATCAAAATGCAAGACAAAAGACAGTTTGTGTTTCTTTAAGCTATGATTAGTTTTTTGTGTGGGATCTGCTGTTCCAGTTGGATCTTTACAAATCTGTGCGGCCCGATGGGATTCATATAGAAATCCTCAAAGAGCTGGCTGATGTCATTGCAAAACCTCTCTCGAAGATTTTTGAGCAGCCTTGCAAGACTGGAGAGGTCCCAGCTGTCTGGAAGCTGGCAAATGTCCTGACTGTCAAGAAGGGCAAGAAGGAGGGACCTGGAAATGATGGGCCTGTCAGTCTCACTTCAGTGCCTGGGAAAGTTATGGAGAAGATTATTCTGGAAGGTCTTGAAAAACACCTGAAAGACAACGCAGTCACTGGTCACAGCCAGCATGGCTTCATGAGAGGAAAGTCCTGCTTATCAAACCCAGAGGTGGCTGGGCACTGGATCAGGGAAGTGATCACAGCACCAAGTCTAACTGAGTTCAAAGAGCATTTGGACAATGCCCTCAGGCACATGGTGTGACTCTTGGCAATGGTCCTGTTCAGGGTCAGGAGGTGAACTTGTTGGTCCTTTCCAACTCAGCAGATTCTCTGATTCTATTATAAACTAGAATCTGAATGTTTGTTAATTAAGTGTAGTGCAATACTATTGTCACTTGTTGCTGTAGTAAGTGCGGGTAGTGCTTTCTGGATAAAAAGAAGGAAGTGATTGGCATCAAACAACCTAAAACCAAATGTGGACTCTGCAGCACCTTGTATACAAACAGAGAGGAAAACATGAGACTCTTTTGAACTCTGCAACAGCAGAGATAAAGCAATAAATAAAGAATAAATCCACTGCAAGAATTTAAAAAACCCAAAACATTAGAGATATCTCCCCTGCAACATTTTAATGGTCTTATGAATTTTATGATAATTTTAGGGGTTTTTTTATGTTCCTAATCCTTTCAAGATTAGGTGCTGAGCAATGGGGATAACTGGACATCAGTGGCAGACTGCTAGTGTTAATGCACCTGGTTGTAACACTGGCAATGTTTTTCCAGTGTGTAACAACAAGTTAAACCTGTTGACTGTGGCTAATGCAAAGCAGAACTGTGCATTTGGTGGCCATCAGCAGCTGTGTGGGGGTGGCAAGTATGTAAAGATATTTTTTCCATGCCTCTGCAATTTTTGCTTTACCAAATAATTGAGAACTATTTGTCCGATCAGCCTGTTGCTGTGCTTTGCGTGGCACACACCAAATGGCAATTAGTTATGTAATTTAATCTGATATATGGATATTTTTGTTATCAAGCTGTTTACCACAAAGCAAATAACCTACATACTTTCTACCCAATGCAGGGAAGGAGCAGGATGGGGATTGATGGGTTTTTTTGCACTTCTTTCAACATGCCTTTCTGTCCCACAGTGAAAATGCCTTAGAGATCTGACCCAGCATGGGGGTAAAAGGGATATCTGTATGTCCCTATTGAAGAGCGTGCACTGGCCTGGGGAAGCAGTCAGCTCTGACATTCAAACTGCAAGTGCATCCACCTTTGTCTGCTGCACAGCTCTCTTGTTGCATTATCAGGTTGGCAACAGCACTGGTTGTTCTTCAAGTAGCCTTGCTAAAATCACTCCCTGCCATTTCTAAGGGAGATAAATCTACCTAAAACCCTTGGATAGAGATGTCCTCCATTGCTTGAAGGTGAGCACTTGACCTGAAGGTCTCAGAGCTCTGTTGAAACAGATGGTGCTGGGTTTGCAGGCTCCAGAAGCACTGCAGCACCCAGCAGCTCCTGCACATGCATTTACGAGGTCCATGTTTGGAACTTCAGGGCTTGTGTAGGGTGAAGTGCCCTTGGATCACCAAGCTGGGCTCTTTGAAGAACAGCAGAAAGAGAAATGTCTCTGAGAGTCTCATTTGCCCACAGCTTGGCTAGACCCCACTCTGGAAACAAGTGTCTTCTCTTTGACATAATTCATCTGGGATTACCTTTAGGATTAGGAAACAGAAAAGCCCATAAGAGTAAATGCTAAAGGATGGCAAATTGAAAAGTTTGGTAGGGGTTTTGAGAAATTAATCATTTTTATATGCACATTTCTCTCATTTAAAAGTTTACATCAACAAGTTTTAAAACTTTAATTGAGCATTTAAAAACCCCTGGAACATCAAAAACATATTTAAAATGTGCATGTTGATTGACCACATAATTTTCATTCTTATCTCAGTTTCTGAAAAATATTTATATTTTGAATTTTTATCTTTGATGGAAATTATTTTTTTCCCTGAAATCTCTCATCTCAAAGCAGATCTTTCTGTTGGTTACAATTTCCCAGGCAGTGAAAGACCAGCAGTGAACTGACAATTACCATGACAGAACCCCACGCCATTCCAGCCCTTCAGCTTCTGAATCCACCATAACCTACACATGGGTGCTCTGTGCAGATGGACCGTGCAGCTGAAGGGATGATGCAGGTACAGCTTTTGTGACATCCATTTCAGAGGGTGGTAATTGTTTCATGGCAGCTTTTGTGGTGTCAATATTGTTTTCAGCTGTCATGGGAACAAAACTAGAACCTCCTGAATGTTTTTCAGAAATAATTGCTTTGAGATGAAAAATCTTGGCTTTTCAAACTGGACTGCATGCTTTCTCTGTTATTGCCTTGAGAATTGACCAGTAGCCTTGAAGCTTGAATACCTCCCTGATTAAAGCATCATTTAAATAGACACATTTTCTGCAAAATGTTTCGGTTCTGACAAAGCAGCATATTTTGAGATTTCATTTAATGAAAATGTTCTGACCAGTTCCAGATGCATACTTTAAATATGTATAGATAGTTTTGATTGCCTAGAAAGAACCACCTAGCTGACAGTGAGGGTTTGCCAAAACCAATTATATTTTGTCTCAGTTTGGCTTCAAACCATTTGTGACTATCCCAGATCATGCTTTGGTAAAACAAACAGGCGTGATCCAAACTCCAGCAAGAAGCTAAACTCTAAAAGACAAATACATCTATATGTTGTGTTACAGTGAAAATTAGTATTGTGCTGCTAGAGAATTCTGTCCAAATCTGTAGTGAATAAAAAAGAGAGAGGATTATAGGATATTATATTCTGAGGAGCAATGTGACCAGTGAGGCAGAACTTGATCCACAATTGCTAAGTTACAACCTGATAATGCACCATCAATTCTGAACGATACCAATTGGGGATGGTGGTTCATATTCTAAGCAATTGCTTCAAATGGTTCCACAAAGTTCCAAGATCTACTGTATCGAAGGCAGCAGAAAGATCCATCAGGAGTACTGTAATTTAACTTGAATCAGCAGCTGGTGATAAATCATTTGTGACCTTAAATAAAGCAATCCCAGGACCCTGGTACTCCCTGAAGCCAGACTGAAACCTCTCATATAAGCCATTCCCAGATAAAATTGCTGATAGTAAAAGGGCAACCACTTGCTTCATCTTTCCTTTCCTCACGTTCCAAAAAAGAGTTGTCATTAGGCAGAGCAGAAATCTGCAAGCTTTCCCCACTAACAAAGAGCAGCTGCAAATTTCAGCAGATCAGGACTTGCAGAAAGCAAAGAGTCATTAACCATGTTAACTATAAATGAAGCTAAAGCGCTGAAAGGCTGTCCGCAAGCAGCCATATGGGCCAAGAGTCACAACTGGGAGTAATGGAGCATGATTGCTTTCCCAACTGTGTGATCTCAGCAAGAAGCAAATACAAATGTATAACACTAGCAGATACAGGCACTGGGAGCATAATTGCGAGCCCTAGTGCTGAACAGTCACAGCTGATTAGAAATTCACTCTGTACTTGCTGAATTCTTCATAGGAGGCAGCTGAAGGATTGTGCAGGAGGAGTGATTTGTGGGGCAAAATGTGATCAATAGCACAAAATAAGGCTTCGGGTCTGGTTTTTCTCATTAATAACAGGAAAAGAAAAAGTAGATCTGGATGGATCAAATACAATGTGCTAAGAATGCAACAGCTTGGTGCTTCAAGAGACTAATTTTTGGACTAAACAGTCATTGAAATAATGCCACAAGCTGCTGTCTTCACCTTAGTCAAGTCTTGTGGTCACCAAAGCAGATAAAATAAAGCAAAGAAAGCTGAGAACAAATCAGGAGCTTCACAGACTGATTTGGTTTTTAAATGGAAGGAAACTAAAAAAAGGAAAAAACACCATGACTTGTACAAGATGATGAGGTGGATAAATTTTATAAGATTACTAAAATGAATGTTGGATCTTTCATTTAGTCTAGTTGTCTTAGAAGACTTTTGTGGGTTCTTCAGAATATGGCATAATCCTAGGAGAAGTAAATATGAGATATACAAGACAAATTATATATTTTCATCACTATCAAATGCACAGATATCAACACAGGACTAACTTGACTTTGCCTTTAATGCAAGTCATCTTCTGGGAGACTCATTATAAAATACTTTTTATGGTTGGTTGCCCCTATAGTTGCAATAGTTCACTGTCACACTTAGATTAATGTTGAAGTGAAAAAACACCCTCTTCTCATGTTAAATATTGTGGAAACACAGCAAAGAAACAGAGAATAAAAGAAAATATCACCACTCCTAAAGAATCACCAGTCTTATACTGACTGCATCTCAACTGTAACTTTTAATGATCTGGATCTGGGACTCCATTAGTGTTTAATAAATAATGATGATGATACCCTACCTGCACAATGCTTGCGAAGCTCCCATTGATGTCGATGCGAGTTCTCGGCGCAGACTGATGGCAGGATACTCCTGTGACAGAGATGAATTTTCCATTAGAACAAAATGAGTAAGACCTGTCTCAGTCAGCAGAATTCACAGGAACAACAGACATTCCTTGGGGGCTCAGTGAAAGATGCCCGTCCTGGGTGGTTGAAGGCAAATTGGGTGGGAAGCAGTGAGGCAGGCTTGGACAGCCACAAAACCAATTTGGGATGAGATAAAATTCCCCTGATGTAAAAAAAAAGCCATGCAATTATATCCATATTTAATTTATATCACATGGAAATCATTACTTTCTTTCTCATCACACCATAGGGGAAATTGGTATTTTCTTTTCTATGAAGGCAAAAGATAAAATTAATAGTGGGGTAGGAGGAGAGAGGATGAGGATGCACTGAACGACCTTTTGAAAGCAACCTTTTATTTATAGTAAATAAAGGAAAAATGAAATGCTGTTTTGGTAAACAACAGAAAACCACAACCCACATAGAAATTTGGAAAATGAGCCAGACCATTCAGCTGCATGATTTTCTTGGAGGATTTCGTAAAAAATGCAGAGAGAAAGAGCTGATGTGAGACCGGCTTTGTGTGAGACAGGGAGACAGCTAAACACAACAGGGGCACAGAGAGAAAGCACTTAAGGTGGGGCCTTGAGAAATAAAAAAGAAAGAGGGGGTTGGAAAAAAAAAAAGAGAGAGACGAAAGCATTCCCAAGGGGTTGGCTCAAAAGACCTGAATCTGTAAGTCAAGAAAAAATCTCTCTGTTATTTTGACATTAATTTTGTTATCTAAAGGAGTGGATTTTCTGTAAATAAAGGATAGCATCCAATTTTGTTATCAGTTACTCTTTGAAGGATGTTTAATAATATTAGACTGTTGTTAAGTGAGCAAGTATATTTTCAGGAAGAAAACCTAATTATGCCTTAGAATATCAGGTGAAAAGTATTCATTTGGTAAGGGGTATACCTTTGCTACAGTCTTTTCATTATGCTAATGATCTCAACAAAAAAATTCACATCTTAGAACAGGTGATTAAAAGAGCACAGGAAATCATCTACCTAAGCGAAAAATAAAAGCTGAAAATAGTTGTAAGCAAGAGAGGTGACAAACTTTGCCTATCAGTGAAACTAATAAAATATACTAGAAAGATTTGCCTTTTTCTACATTACAGTGTTATTTAGAGCTCATGCACAACATGGGGTCAGGGTTATTGGCAGTTCCTGTTGTTTTATAATGACCATTTTTGGATGTGTAGAGCTGAGGTATACACCTAATAAGTGTGCATTTGTTAAATGTGAAACCAACACTTCATATCTCTTTACAACTGTGCAAATAAGGCACCCAAAACCCAGAGTGGCATTTCAAAATTCTGGTCCAGATTTCTGTGAGTGCTACTAAAAAATTGTACTTGTAGTTTAATAATATTGTCAGCTTTTATTGCTCTAAAAAATGGTCCCAACAATTTGTTTTACTCTCATTATAGCTTTTACATGGCATAATACAAAGAATGTAAATATTTCTTGAGCTGCTATTAGTGCAAATGGAAATGTGAAAATATATATTGCTAAAACAAAAGTACAGTCTCTATTGCTTAATTATGATAATCTAGGGAAATTGTTCTTGCATAATGCCATATAAAGTAGTAAGAGAAAAAAATAGCTTTTCTGTTTTTTCTGTTCTTTTCTATTGCTTGCCCTAAATATGGTGGGCTTGACACTGAAGTTAGCCTAAATACAGCCTTTCTTCTGTTCATTGTGTAATGCATTTTTTCCCTGTGATAGGTGTGCATCTTCAAGGTGATGCCATCCAAGATCTCAGGGTTCATTTAGTTACACCACAGCTGTGTGTATATGTGATTTGGATATAGTTTGTATTTAAAACTACAGTACTGTACCTTTGTTATGTTTTTACGTCAAGACAAATAGTGTGGATTCATTACATGAGACAAAACCCAGGGCTTTTCCAGTGAAGACACATCCACAGTTGTGTGACCTTTCATGTTTTGTTTGCCCAGAAAGTTTTTGTCATCCTAGCAGAGTTGTGTTTTCCACCTCATTTTCAGTCTGCACTGGAGAAAAGACAAAAGTAATTCAGCCTCGCTCTTGTTTTTTCATGCTAAATCAAAAAGCTAAGCTCTGTTTTCTGGCCTTTGCCTTTGTTTTACTGACCATACTTTTGCACCTGTTCTGTCATGCCATCCTTCCTTTCTCCTTGCTGTCCTTCTCCGTGGTGATTTGTGTTCTTGCAGTGGCAGGGAGGCAGCCACAGCTCTGCTGCACTGCTCTGTCTGCAGCCCCGGGTGCACCAGTGTCTCTGATGTGGCACAGGGACAGTGGGAACACTTTGGGCAGTGTTACAGAGTTGTAGGTAGATTTCCTCCCAGCCAGAGCTTGCAGCCACTTCATCCTGCCTTTTTCTGGGCTTTGACCAGCTCGCAAGGGATCTGCAAGCAGAAGCCTCACCCAAAATCATGAGATAAATGACATTTCTCTGAAAGGAAGCACAGCCACCGTCTTTCATTTGCACCGTCTAATTTCAGTCCCATGGCTTGCAATGAAACTATAAATAACATTTACAATTCCTTTTGCTTCATTTGTATTTAAGAAACATATTTATTACATAAACTCTTGCTACTTTCTAGTAGTAATTCTACAGCTATGCTTGCCATAGCAGCTCCCCTGTTGCATTACTGCAATTATAATAAATTATTGAAGCAGAAGCCTAAATATGCACCTAGCCTACTCTTTCAATTTTAATTCCAATTTAAATATTTTATATAGTTTTCCTATAGATTCTTCATTGATGGCTAGTAATTGCACCATCACAGAAAATATAGTTTTGTTTTGAAAGATGCTTTCGGAAATTGTACCAACATTGTTAATTATTCAAGGCAAAGAAACAAGTTAAGACTGTCTGTCTTCAACATGTCAAGGATAAAAGAGAAGCAGTGTTTGTATCTAGAAGGTTATATTAAGCCCAATCATAAATTTGGTACTGCACAGAGGGAAAAGGTAGATGCACACCTGAGACACACTATGAACATCTGGTCTTCAATGTAGAGATGAGCTTCTGCAGTTTGAGGTATTTAATTGATGGGATGAAGTTGGAATAGGAACAGAAAAATAATTGCTGTCACCCAGACTCCTAGCCCTACCTCTGTCTCTCCCAGTTTTCTGGTCAAACCATATTTCTGCTTTCTTTTGATATACACTACCCTTTGCTGCAAGGAGTTGGACTCAGTGATCCTGAGGGGTCCCTTCCAACTCAGTAATTTTTAATGGTAGCATTACTCATAATTTACTAATTGTATGGTGAAAGGCAGTGATAGTGATGTACCAGCAGATTATGTAAATCAAAGTTATTTTTGCGTTAATATGTATTTGTTTTCCTTTTTTTCTTTTTGAGATCTTTATTGTTTTGTTTTAGGAACCTGCACATACTGAATAATACATTTTGTGTGCAGTTATCCAGCACAGAGGGTCAATTTCCATTGTAGGCTTTAGACGGGAAATGGCAGGTCTCTGCTTGCCTCTTCTCTCCAAACTTCTACTGGTCTAGTAGCAGCAAACTCCCAGTAAGTTTGATAAAAGGAAAATCATCTGTTTGTTTTGGGGTTTTTCTAATTGCCTTGTACTAAACTATAGAATTAAGCTTTATATTAAACTAATAATTAAAACGTAATGGAAAACACAATTTTTATGAAGATGTGAAATCATAAAGTCGTAATGAATTTTCTACATGTAGCCTAATGGAGAAAAAGAATAATTTTGCTTAAATTCTCTTATCTGTCACAGGAATAATACATCTTAATAGTATGAGTTTTCTTTTTAATTAGCTAACATTTTGTGTATAAATTAATGTTGGACAAGTAACAAACAAGAATTATAGTACCTCTCTTCATAGAAAACTGGTATAGCAGTTAGGCATATATTCAAGAATGCATGGCTATGATAGGTCATTATCTGACAACTAAATAGGTATTTTAATAACTGGTTACTTAATTTCATACATTAAACTATTTTTAGTTTAACTTCTTGCTGATCTCAGGACTCATTTCACAGAGCTTTCTGTACAAAATGCTACGGAAATGAGAGGATAGTGTGGAAAACAGCTTTGCAGTTTGGTGAAACTTCAGAACGTCACTTATTTCACAAGATAAAACCACAACTTTTTGAAGATGAGAGAGAGGATATGGGATTAGAATCGTCCAGTGGGGTACCTGGGCTGCAAGAGAACCAGGCTCCTGATGTGGGTCTATTTAAGGGCACTTCGATTTCCATGGCTGTTATAACCACAAAGCTATTCTCTTTCCTCTCTCTCTCATTTTGATCAAAAATTCTGTCCTGCAGCAAAGAAACCTTTCTCAATGAAAGTTTGATCTGAACTAGTACACTTCTGTGGAAAGTTGCAATTTCAATACATTGGCATTTTTGGTAGAGTTGACTAGCTCTATGTATGATTACACATATATACATATAAAATCAAGTATCCCCTGCAGTAAGTAGCTGAGTAATCACGTAGTTGTTAGCTAAGACTTCATTTTATTATATTTTGATGTATTACTTCTTAATAAATTGGAACTTATGAGTGATGTATTGCTTAATAAAACTCAAACTTCAACGCATTTTTTGGAAACAGCCTATGGGTAATCCTCAAGCTAAAGCTACTTAAATTTGTGCTATACTGGATCTGCCTTATATTAACACAGAAAGTTACTCCCCCTGACTGAGTTGGTGAGTTAAAGAAGAAAATAATTCTCTGGCCAAGGCAGTTAGCAGCACTGTGATGGCAATGTAAGGTTTTTTTAACTGTTGCATTAACACTCTGTTTACAGTGGTTCTTTCATGTTCAGTTCCAAAATTAAATATTACATTTCCTGGGAGGATTTTTATGCTCATCAATCATAAAGTTGACCTTAACAATTGAAGGTGCCCAGTCATTTGTTTATAGTCAAGCTCACAAAGGTATTACAATGCTTAGCTGTGAAAGCCAAATCTCAGCTGGTGTGATATGTAAAATCCAAGATAAAGTGGTTAATATGACTGTAAAAAAAGCCTTTGATAGAATCAAAGGGAAGTGTTTCACCTCATTTGGGTATGTACTTTTGTTGAAATGATGATGGGAGAATGAAACTATATCTTGTTCATTAATACTGTTATTTGTAACAAACCCTTTAATCCTTGAAAATAGCTTTTCAAATTATTTTGATGAGGGATGATAGGAAAGCTAAGCAGATGCTGCTCTTTCTCTACATGTTGTACATATCCTCGTTCATAGGATGCTTAGGCCAATACTACAAGAGCCTTTTGGAAAAATAGTTGCTCAGAGTCCATCTGGCTTCAGTCTTATGCCAAAAAGATATTTTGTACACTCCATTTTCGTTTTAACCCACCTCTTTGTCTTTTATTTTCCCCATGAAATATCAGTCTTGCAAATGACACAGGGAAATCCCATACTAATAATATCTGCTTAAAGACATACTGTATATTACTTTAAAAAGTACCTGCCAAAAGAGGCAACTTTCTAAAAGAAACAGCTTTCCCTCCTACTGCACATTCCTTTCACCATTACTGTGATCCCAGTGCAAAGGCTGGACTTGCAAGAGAGCTGCACATTTATACAAATAAAATTTTTTAGTTCATCATTAAGGAGAACAGAGATCACTGTGAAAATAAGTGAACAGTTCAGTGGGTTTACATTTCAGTGTTCACAGATCCTAAAAGTCATCCTCAGTGGAACGACCTTTTCCTAATAATTGTATAGCTGTGCAGTTTGCGTAATCTTAAGTGTATCATAATAAATAAGAGTGTTGTGCTGCAACCACAAGCACAATAAGCACCAGCAGTAAAAACCATTTCTCATGGCTTTCCCTAAAGTATCATTCACCTTTTTCCCTCAGACCCAGAGGAAGCACTTGCCCATTCCCACTAATCTTCCCAAACACAGAAGCTGTCAACGGAGAGCTCTGGCTGCAAACTCTGCTGAAAGTTTCCTGGTGCCCCAGTTGCAATGGGTGATAGCCCTCCACAGGCTTTCAAGGGAAATGTGATCATTTCTTGCCCATCCTTGTGTTCTTAGTACCGTCTAATTAATAGTGGATCCCAACCAGCAAGGGTATCCAGCAGTGAATATTATTGTGAACCCAACTGAGCACCTGCTGGTAAGGTTTCCCTGTTTTCCTCTGCACTCTAAATACTCTCATTGTTTATTCATAGAGTCAAAGATTAAAGCCACAGAGGACTACTGTGATCATCTAACCTCTAATCAGAAACTTTTCTAATTTTTCAACCTTCTCTTTCACTTGCCAGCATTAGTTGTGGATGCATAATCATGTTTACAGTGACCCATTTAGATTTCCACCTTAATTCAGTCCTTCTGGGCTTGTTCAGGTAACCTGTTTTCTTGTTCAGTAGTACCTGCAGTGAATTTTGCAGGACTAGTGTCAGCTGTCCAGTCCAGTTTTGAGTCTCGAGGCACTTCCTCAGGTCTATGTCAGAGCTCCCAATGTGACAACTCAGAATCACAGAATATGCTGAGCTGGAAGGGACCCACAAGGATCATAAAGTCCAGCCCTTAGCCCTGTACAGGACCATCCCCAAGAGTCACACCATTGTGCCTGAGGGTATCATCCAAATGCTTCTTGAACTCTGTCAGCCTTGGGGCTGTGACCACTTCCCAATTCCCAACCAGCTTCTGGGTCAAGAACTGCTTTCTAATACCCAACCCAAATGTTCCCTGACACAACTTCAGGCCACTCCCTCTCGTCCTGTCACTGGTCACCACAGAGAAGAGATCAGTGCCTGCCCTTCTTCTTCCCCTCATGAGGAAGCTGTAACTGCAGTGACATCTTCTCTCAGTCTCCTCTTCTCCAGGATGAACTGACCAAGTGCCCTCAGCTGCCTCTCATATGGCTTCTCTCAAGGCCCTTCACCATCTTCATTGCCCTCCTTTGGATGCTCTCTAAGAGCTTAATATCTTTCTTATATTGGTTGTGCCCAAAGCTGCACACAATATCCAAGGTGAGGCTGCTAAAGTGCAGAGCAGAGTGGGAAAATCCCCTCCCTCAGCTGTTTAAGAGATGTAGAGATCCTAGTACCAGAACTCAGAATCAACCAGCTACACTGAGGTTTGTGTAAATTGTTCAGGCTTACATCTGAAAACTTACAAAAACTGGCATCTTCAGTTTTTCAAACAGCTTTTGTCTTCTCTCTGCTCCTTTCCTTTTTCACTGTGTCTTTTTATTGATCTTTATTTTTTTTTTCCATAGAACACTGTCAGTGTCAAAAGTCAAATGCATTTCAGAGAAGTCTAGGTTTTCATAGTGGTAAGTATCTAGAGTAGTTCAAGAGGCAAAGCTTGAGGAGGAAACCAACAAAGAATAATTAAATGTGTTCAAAACAAGCACTCTGCAGACCTCAGACTGGCAAATCGTTGTCTTAGCTTGGCTAATTAGTGCTGTAACAATGTGCTTTTAGCATGCAGCTGGTACTTTGATCAGTTTACTTGGTAAACTGATCTGTATCTGGAAGATTCTTAAATGGGACAGAGTAGAAATGTAACTGTTGGCAGCCCCTTGTGTCGATGTATCTTGAACTGCTAAATTGTATGCTTAATTCTGACCAGCCAAAACTTATCCAGAATGATTTCAAATATCTGTATAGATAGGCAGGTGTTATTGATATGAGTATGGCATCTTAAATAAAAGATATAGAATATCCTTCATACCTGACTTTTAACTGTGTAAGGTAACTGAAGGATAGAAAAATCTTAACAGCTGATAGTGTATCAATCAAACAAGTTCAGGATTCATTCATGAACATGGGTCTCTTTACAGACACAGTTCACGGGAAGCCTGTGGTGGAACAGATATCCACCCTGTAGCCCTTGGAAGAAGCCATATTAGAGCAGTTAGATGTGCCCTGAAAGAAGCCACAGCCCATGGAGACCCTGCACTGGAACAGGCTCCTGTCAGGAACTGCAGCCCATGGAGAGAAGTCCACGCAGCAGCAGGTTTTCTGGCAGGATCTGTGGCCCACAGGGGACCTACACTGTAGCACTACATTCCTGAAGGATTGTGCCCAATGGGTATGACCCACACTCAAGCAGTTCTTGAAGAACTGCAGCCCATGGGAAAGACCCCTGTTGAAGAAGTTCATGAAGGACTGCCTCCCACAGGAAGGACCCCACAGTGGAGCATGGGAGAAGTGCAAGGATGAAGGACCCTCAGAGACAAGTGCTATGAGCTGACCACAACTCCCATTCCCCATCCATCCTCAAGAAAGGAGGTAGAAGAGTTATGAGTGAAATTGAGCCTGTTGAGAGGAGTGATGGAGTGGCTTGGTGGGTGCCTGTAAGCCAGCCAAGGTCAACCCACCACAACAAAAATGGTGTTTTGAATATAAAGAGAGCTAGATGAGGAAAGACACGTTTGGTACCAAAATGACAAAGCTATCTTCCTTTACCAAAGCATACCAAAGGACTACCTTTGCTGGTCTCTCCAAGGCTACAGAGATGCAACTCTGATGGACACAGCAATGCCACAGAAGTCAGGCCTTAGCAGGTGACATGTCTGCTAAACTCACGGCTGTCACTGGCTCTCTGAAGCTCTTGGCAGAATTTTGCCTAGTGATTAGCACATATAAGTAGGAGTCAGGTTAGCTAGGGCCTCTGTTTCTAGCTTGGTGGGTGAGGTGACCTTTAGTGAGACATCTCAGGTTGTTCTGCCTCTTTGCTGTAAAATAGAAAAAAATCAGTAGGGACTTGAAACTTAATTCATTAATATTTGTAAAGCATTTTCTGATTGGTACAATACAAGTGTTCTACCTTTGAATAATTCTTGTCCTTGCCTTACATTAAAAGTGCCTTATTCTTGCCTTTATAATAAAAATGGATACAAAACCAAATACTAAAGCACATGATAGTGAAAAATAACTTGGTTCTTGCCCAATGCTGTATTACAATTTCTATTTACGTACTAAAACAATGGCAAACTTTAAGAAGAGGAAGATGCTAATTTTCTTCCTCTCCTGATTTTCAAAATATTTTAAAATCTATACTATAAGGGGATGTTATTTAATATCTTACCAAGTCTTATTACAGAATTAAACACACTAAGGCTAATTGAAGCATACTAGCAATCTATGAGGCTTCAAATATGAGGCTTCCCTATATCAACAGCTTTCCTGGAATAGTGAAGCAGAATTTTCATTTCAGCAATTATCTAGTAAGATACTTGGTTTTTTTTCTTTTCCACTGGTATTTTATTTGGTGCCTTCTTAGTTTCACCATGACTGTGTATAATACTTTCAAATATTTTTAAAAATGAGGTCTGACCAGGAAGCTGGTAAACATTCTAATGGCATCCTATTTTTGAAGCCAAGATGTCTTTAAATCTTTTCTCACACACAGCTTTTTTTTTTGCCTTTTATGAGCAGGTATTTGAGATGTTACACAAAGTTGTTACCCTTCTGTCACCTGAGAGTCAGGGGCTGAATCCATCTGAGTCTGGGTTGTTTCTTTCCTTCAGAAGGTCCTGAAGAATGACTTATCAGCAAAAATATTTCCCCCTTGCCATCATTTTTTTTCTAGTTACAGTGTTATTTCTTTTCTCTCTACAGATTTCACCCTGCCTGGTGTGTAGTGGATCTTTTTGCCATCAGCAGATGGATGACAAATTAAGAGAGAAAGATAGCTGTCGTGGATAGTATTTGCAGAATTAAGCAGATGAGTATCAAATACCTTTGATTAGCCACAAAGAGAACTTACAGGTAGTAAAGAGGTAAACCAAGAGATTTCCTTCCTGCCTCTTCTTTCTTTTTCCTGGAACAATGAGTAGAAAGATTAGTGTATTAGCACTGGAAGTATTTTGTAAGTCAGACACAGCAAAAAGCTTATTCTTGCATCCTTGTGGATAACCCATGTGCAGTGTACTGTGGCATTACTGCAAAAAAGTCAAGAGGGAGAATGCAGGACCTTGGACAGATTATAGGCGCTTCTTTTATATAAGATGGAAATTCATACACTTTATTTAACATTTCTATAGTAAAATATGCCGGTATGTGTTCATCCATTAGGCAAAACCCTCTGAGTGCTAAGCAGCACTGGTCTTCAATTTTAAACTGTCATTATAACACTAGTAAAATAAGTTTGTAAAAGCCAGTTTGAATACAAGACTTTAGTAAATATACTGCCTTTTCTGTGCTTTTCTGGTCTGACTGGTACATTTATATTCATATGTCTATCACTTTCTTAATGAGTTTTCTTCTATAATTTGACCCTGACTGCTACTGTAAAATATAGCTTAAATGAAGTGTGGCTTAGAGACCAGGCAGATTATTAAAATATTAAACTATATACATTGAATCATATGAATATCTTCCCTGTTAATATTTCAAGACCAAATACTTCTTTTTTTGTGAAAGATAATCATTATTGAGCAAATTTATGGTCCAAGATGTACAAAGCTCTCTCTGGAGCTTTTCTTTTATCTTCTTTTTTCTTGCATCTTTTAGTCATTTACACATCTGAAAAATGGATTTAAAATTACATCACATAACCTAGTAGCCTTTGACACTCATTTCACTTAAATATAGACTAGCATTTAAGGCACAAAACACAGGAAAACTGCATCCCTTGTCTTCTTTCTGAAATATAAACATGAGTTTGTAGCAGAAATTAGTATATTCTGGGTGTAACCAGCAAGCTCAGTTATTGGTGGGAAAGTTTGTAAAAGCAAAACAAGGTCCTTGTATAATTGTAAAAAAGAATGTAACTGGTTAAGTGTTTATGTCCTCAAAAGATACACACACACATAGTGCTGGAGATTCTTGGAAAAACATCCATGTGCCTGACTAGGGTGCCACAATGCCTTTGTTAGGCTTTTACCGTAGATCCTAATGTTTTTCCTACTAACTGTCACTCCAATACAAAACCTGTAAATTAATAAGTTTAATGCACACTAGTGAACAGAAAATCAGTGTCTGTTATTAGTGTTTATGTTGATGAATGAAAATTCTTGATTATATTTGTATGCATACATGTACAGGCATAGACAAATTCTGTTTTTTAGCGTACAAGACTCAGTGAGTTACTCAGCTACCAAGTACCATATAAGTTGCTTGAGACATCGTGACCAGATGGTTCACGGGGATAGTAATGGATTGTAGTGCTTTCTAGCTCCAGACTGCCAGTTCAAATCTGGGTCAGGTTGACACTGTCTGAAAATTATTACTGTTTGGTGACTTATGTGAAATAAGTTGAAGACCTCAATATAGTTCCTAAAGGCTGGGTTAATATAACACAAATGTCACCAGATGATTGTTGGTTTCAGGGCTCAGGCTGAAGCACACTGAAGTCAGTGGAAAAACTTCCATTGATTTCAGTGGGTATTGAATTAGGTCTTAATTACGGAGAATGACTCCTTTGTGCTCTCAGAAGTGGTTATTTACAAGGGGGTGAAGGATGCCCATGAACTGCTCCTGGGAGACATGCAATGCTGCCAGCTAGGATAAAGTAGAAGGAGATGCTTATCTGTTCTTGTACTTTATGGAGTATGAGAATATCAGGATGGGTCAATTCTCGACTGAAATACACTGATCTTCCTGAATTTAGGTAAGAGTGGGCTTATTTTGGCAAAGAGTGATAGAGAGTCAAAACCTCTCTGAAAGTTCACAATATCATTCTCTTGTTAGACTTGGTGCTGATAAACAGACCACATAAATGACCTCTTAATTTTTTGCAGATCACCTGCCCTCACCTAAGGATATTTTTTGGTTTTGTTTGAACAGCAGAACTTCTTTGAACTCCACAGAGGATGACCTGGCTCCAGTCTAAGGCACATTTTGTCACCACCCAGGCTCCATTAGTGCAGCAATGAATGAGAAGTGACTTGATCCTTGGGGATAAGTGCCACCATAGGGAAGAAATATTTGATATTAAAGACTCTTTAGTGTAACTGACTGGAAATTTAAACCAGACAGGTTAAAGGGGGAAATGAGACACAGTATTACCACAGTAGTTGATTAGCAAGTGGATCAAACCAGTAGGAAAAAATGGAGAATTGCCATTTCCATTACATCAAGTTCAAATACATGTCCAGAAGATATGCATTAATCAGACATGCCACTGGACTATGTCCAATAACACCGTGCATTGTGATAGTTATGTAGTATTATTGCCAGGGGAACCAAAAAAAGAGATAAAACTGAGCCACTAGTCTATTGAACTACATTTATTTAACCCTGCCTTCTGCTCTGTACTGATTTTTGTTTCTAATCCTACTCCAGAGGCACTCAAGTACAACTGTGATTGCATACTTTCTGTACCCCTTAAATTAAATGAACTAAAATTCCAAAATTAGCTCTTGGCCATACACCTGAGAACAGTGTGTTACTCACTTGACATCCTTCTATGATAACGTCACGTGTATAGTGAATGGAGGAATTGTTGGATATAGCAGTTCTGGGCTGCACCATTTAAGGAGGATGTGAAGGGATCTGAAGGTACCCAGAGGAGGACAACAAAACTGGTGAAAGGGCTGGAAGGTATGCTCTGTGAGGAACATACTGCTCAGGGCCTTGTGTTTGTCTAGTTTGGAGAGAGGGCAGCTGAGGGGTAATCTCATTGCTCTCTAAAGCTTCCTGAGGAGGGGAAATGGAGAGGGAGATACTGATCTCTCTCGTATCCAGTGACAGGACATGTGGGAATGGTTCAAAACTGCATCAGAAGAGGTGCAGGGTTTACACAAGAAGCATTTCTTTACAGCACAGGTGGTATAACACTGGAACAGACTTCCTAGACAGGAGCCAGTCAGTGTTTAAAAGGCATTTGGACTCTGTCCTTAATAACATGTTTTTCCTGTTAGCCCTGATCAGCCCTGAAGTGGCATCACAGCTCTACTAGAGGATTGCTGTGGGTCCCCTCCAACTGGACCTATCCTATCCTAACTTATCCTGTCCTGTCCTGTCCTACTCTGTCTATCCTAGTCAATAAAACTATGATTTCTTTTTTAGAAGTCCCTTTTCTTTCTCCCACATCAAAACTTTTATGGTTTTATATTTAGCTAGATGCTGGTGACTTGAGGATTTTACATTCTAGGTATATACTCCAAAGTTTCAGGAGTGCTGTTCAATTGCTGTATTTTAGAATCCCTCATTTGTTTACCTGTCTAGTATTTAGCTTAATGGAAAAAAAACTTGACCACCTTGACCACTGATAAATGGTAATGATGGATATTTTAAGGATGCTTCCCTCCAGTAGGAGAAAAAAGAAACCAGATTTTGGGACTGGGACGTGAACAGACTCAGATAACAGAAAAAGCAGAAAACAGGCAAAAATATTTTCATAGTAGATGAGGAAGTATGGGTGTGGGAAGATGACTGGGGTAAAAAATAGAGGAAACTGAGAAGTTATATTCACATCCGAACAGCAGTTGTAACAGAACGGAATTTTTAGGGTAAAATGCAGGTGATATTCCCTGGATGGAGTGCGGTCTGCAGCTCCACAATGATTCCACACACTACAGTAACATCGGGTAAGGGGGAGAGAACAGAGGGTGGGGTGGAGTGGAGATTCCACAGCCAGGCTCTGTAGAAATCCTCAAAGGGAGAGGAATTCGATGGCACTTTGCAGATGATAAACTGCACAGCACCTGCCAGCGAAGGCAGATAGGAGAAGGTGTCCTGCTGGTGAGCCAACAATGGTGGCAAAATCATTCTCCTCAGATGAACCTGGTTCATTAAAGCCTAATTGTAATATTAACACACACCTCCATCCCAAAATTACCTGCCTCCAAGGGGTGACCACCCCCTGCTGGGCATGTGCCCTATATTTTTTTGACTGTACCTTTAAAAGCGAAGCGAGAAAATTTTACACCAATCAGTAACAAAGGTTTTTATGACTAGAGTCACTCAAGCTCTGCCTAAATACAAAGAATTAATACAAAAGCCAAGTTGAGAATGGCAGACAAGTTAGGGAAATACTCCATTGTACCTGCTGGGATCAGCTGATGGGTTGAACCTGTCTTCTCCCCTAGAGGGACACCTGTTGGGTAAGAACTGTATTCTGTGCACACTGAATACTTCTACTGGGGATTAGAGCTTGTCTGTGTATTGCTTTGAATACATTTGCAGTCACATACTATCAGTGGCAATCCTTGAACGTTAACCTGCCACAATTTTATATTAAGAGAGAGTGTTATTCCATAAACTGTTTGTGGTGATCCTTTCTGGGCACCGGTAGTTGCCAGCAGCAGATAACAGACTCAGATAAAGTGGGAAGACCCACTGAGGGGTCTCCCTTATGCTGTTGGCATAGTTCCCCAAAAAAGGCAGTCGAATTGCCCTCCAGTTCAGTGGCACTGTTTGGTGAATGGTCCCTATAACAGGATGCTGACAGACTGGTTGGACACAAGGGTCTAGGCTTGACTGGGGCACTGACAGACAAACCAAACACTAAGGGCTGAGGAAATATCCCATTTTCACATGATAATGGGTGTTCAATTTAGTCTTGAGATCAGAAGCAAGATAATCCACAAACACAGTTTTCATAGAAGGAGAAACCTGAAGGAAATAAATCAATGAAAATTTATGGGGTTTGTCCAGGCCCTTACTGTCTTAAAAAGGAAAGCAGAGGCTTTTCAAATGCAGAACTTACTGTTACATTATGTCATATTTTCATTAAGAGATAAAATAACAAAACAGAAAATTTGCATCTTCATTGGGATACTGCCAAGCAGGTGAAGGGGGATGAGAGGCAGTTTCAAAATCAGGACCTAGCATTTGGATCAAGGATGATGTTCGTGTTACCAGAAGACATCAGACATCAAATCTGTACTTGACCTGTGATATGAACTTGGATATGATTTAAAACCTGCTTGATTTTAAATTTTGTTTGCATTTATTTATTTAGCAATGAATAAGTGCTGATAGTGTTTCATGGAATCACTGAATGACACAATCATAGAATGGTCTGGGTTGGGAGGGACCTTAAAGATCACCTATTTCCAACCCTCCTGAGAAGGACAGGGACACCTTTCACTGGACCAGAGCCCCATCCAACCTGACCTTAAGCAATTCCAGGGATGGAGCATCCAAGGCTTCTCTGAGAATAAGATGGTTATGTGTTTTCTATTAAACATAACTAGGTTTTAATCAAGATAATTTAGATCGCTTTGGCCACCCTCTTTGGATGTGTATAAACACAGTATTACCCACCAAAAAGTTTAGGATGGCTAACTATGCATAAAAGGAATCTGTAAGAGTTGTTTACATTCACACATGAGCTTAGGGAAGCTTGTTGTTCAGATTCCTAAAATGCTTCAGTGTCCTGCATTTAACTTCAGAGGTAAAGGTATTATGTTTGTGTGTATATGTGTACAAAATGTGCAATATGAAATCCCATTTTCTTTGAGAAACCATTACTTTCTCATTTAGCCATATAATTTAGAATAATTTACATAAGAAAATAATTTGTGTGATATTGTTTTATGAAATCTCACAAAAAACCCCTTCTCCTTTGCAATTATCTTTTCTGTGCTACTTTCCCCCCTCCCTCCTTCAACTGTCTCAGTAACTTTTAAGTTTGTTTAATTGGCAGGTGTGATGAGTGAGAACACAGAATCTGTGTTGAATGATCACAAATCCTGGTTACTTCACACAAAGATATATCTTTTTCCATATGCCTGTGTCATTTCCATTTACACAATCAGCAGTTGCCAAAGTCTAATTGCTTAGTGAGAGACGCTAAAATTTTTAGTGATGTCACAGATTTATACTCTATTTCTCAGAATGTGCCTGACCTAAAAAGGCGGGAGAAGAGACTTTGCAATGTCTTTTCTAGGTGAACCAATGTATCTACAAGGAATGATTGCCAATACAAACCTGTGGAATGGGTTATTTTGGGTCGGAAAAGCACTACAGTTGGGGAGTAAGGAGGATGTTGTGCTACAATAGAAGATTTTTACTTATAACATGGTAGCTATCTGTCTTCTTTATGCAAAGTGTGCACAGAACAGGAGAGAAGCAGCTCAGAACTCTTTTTTTTTTTAGCTCATGGAAGGACAAACAGAAAGTCAGTACTTCATGGATATCTCTATGAAAGCAGTGCAACTTCTGTAAACACTGTTTTGCCATAATTATTCTGCCTGGGCTTTCTGCTTCAGCTTTAGACACCATCCTATATTAGAAGTGGATTATATTTCAGCTGTTTCATTAAGGCTCTGTTTCACAATTTTGTGTGAAAAATTACCTGTACACAGATGTTTGAATTCTCTAACAATTCAGATGTATTCAAAATTTCATGTATTCTAAATTTAGGTAAAGAAAAATTACTGTCAGGAAGTCCTATTCAGTTGAATAGTCCCTCATGTAATATAGCCTTACCCTGCAAATTTTGATTTCCAGAAAAACAAGACCCATCAGTGAATGAAAAAAGATCCTTCTCATTTTCATTCCTGTTTAAGAAAGATAAGAATTAGAAGAGAAATAGTCACTTGGAGAGTGAAAACAGAAATTTGTAAATGGACATGTCAGCTTAGCATTGCTGCTACCTAAACGGGACAAATAGGTAGGTATATCAGTGGTATGCCTACACAAAAATTTGTACGTAAATATTGGCTTTTTTTTGCCAGTTCTAGAAGATGGCTGAATGCCATATAAGTCCAGATAGCATGATGCTGAGTCAAAATTAATCAGTCCTGACACTGATTGTATTTATGCTGTTCCTGGTTTGAATATGGGCAATGCCACATTGTGCATTGCACAGGCAAGTGCTCTCAAGTTGCATATCAAGAGGATGCATTTTAACAACAGTCCCAGATTTATGTACCTAATTTCTCTGTGAAAGTGCCTAAGTATTTTGAAGATCCAGATTCTGGTTTTGTTGGTGGAAGAGTCTTGGGTAAACTGAGAGCGTCTAAGACCTTGAACTGAAAAAACCAGAATTTATTATATGTAGTGATCAGAAATTTGCTTATTCCTTCTGAAAGTACAACATTCTCTACTTTGCACTTCATGAAATTCCATGGACAGCTAGTAACTAACAGAAACGGGGACTGATATGTGGGTTGCAGACAGGGCTAACTTCTAGATATATCCTTGTGTATCTGTTTTTATCGGCATGCAAGAGGAAGAGGCATAAACAGATGTAAAGGAAGCAGCCCAGCGGTGACTATGAGAAAAGCTAATAGAGAGTATCATGGACCTTTGTCTTTGAAAGCTCTTGCTTTTCAGAAGCCTACTGGCATGTTGGAAGGATCAGAGATTATGTTTAAACTGTACTTATGTCATGACCTTTTAACAAAATATAATTATTCTTTAATTCAAATTTCCTTGTGCACTCCCTCCTCCTCGTACCACATCAAACACATTGAATAATTCCTTACCAGCTTTGGAATAAATAAATCTTCTTCTTTTGTTAACAAGGAGGCTCTGAACTGAGTGTATATGAAAGTAATTAGGCTGAGATATCTTAAATGCTCACCTGTGCAAGTAGTCTCTTATGAACACACCCACAGGACAAACCAGCTTGGACAGCTCTAGTAATGACTATTTGGTCTTGAATATTGGACTGTTTTATCAGGGCACATGAAAGACAGTAGTAGGATCACAGATTCACAGAACAGGTCAGGTTGGAAGGGACCACAGTGGGTCCTGGCAGGGTTATCCTAGACCACATGGCAGACAGTTGCATCCAGAATGTTCTTAAATATCTCCAGTGAGGAAGATTCCACAATCTCTCTGGCAAATCTGTTCCAGTTCCTCCTCATGTTCAGGTGGAACTTCCTGTGCATCAGTTTCTGCCTGTCGCCTCTTGCCCTATTGCTTGGCTCCACAGAGAAGAGCCTGGCTCTGTACCCTTGACACCCTCTGTTCAGATACTTGAATACATTATGTCTCCTCTCAGTCTCCTCTTCACAAGGCAGAACAGGCCCAGCTCCCTCAGCCTTTCCGTGGAACAGAGATGTTCCAGTCTCTTAACCATCTTTGTTGCCCTCCACTGAACCCAATCCAGGAGCTCCATGTCTCTCATGTACTGGGGATTCCGAAACCAGACACTTCAGATGTGGCCTCACAAGGGCTGAGTAGAGTGGCAGGATTACCTCCCTTGACCTGCTGGCAATGCTCATCCCAGAATCTGCGGTTAATTCAGGCAAATATTTACTTCTCGGTAATTCAGTTCCACATCTGTAAAACAAGGATGGAAATAAAAATCTGACTCAGGTAGGGTTGCACAAAGTCTCAGAGATGCTGCAGTACTAGGGTAACAGGAGAGAAAACATGGCCTGTCTTGGAAATGTCCATAAAAGACAGGGTGGTTAAAGGTTCCATATGAGAGCTCCACAATACCTATCTTCAACAACCCTATTTAGGTCCCTAGGTTAAATACTGGAATCCCTGGATTCTCCACCTAGCTAATGAAGAAGAAAGACATAGAACACAACATGGATGAAGCTCACATCCTGAATTGTCAACAGGACAAGCTGTTAGTTATACAGAAATATTAAAATAACTTTCTAAGTTATGTGCACTTTGCATTATCTACATCAAGGTGCTATGAGTTAACATTTACCCCAGGGTTTTCCTACAATGTGGCTACTACACTAGTCTTTCCTCTTCCCCAAAGACTGCCTTAGATGTAACACTAATAAGAGATTTGTGAAGCTGTGCAAAAAAAAAAACAAACCAAACCTACTAGGAACATGTTTAACTACAGAATTTTCCCCAGCCATTTGGATTGGTCATGAAATTTTACATTGCTTCAGCTGATAATGTTTTCAGCACAGTAGCATTTTGGGGGTCCCTCGGTTCTATTATGTATTTTCTGAAGTATGATATCTAAATTTCTTGCACTTGTTCGGGGCTTTCAGAAGGCCCTTGGTGATACATGAGGGATTTCTGTGCATAGTTAAGATGAACACTGAAGGAAGAATAGAGCTCTTTAGTTCCCTCCTGTCTGTGTAAATCTTCAGATGTTCTGAGGTCCCTTTTGATATTCTTCAGAAAGGTAGCTGGAATGTGGTTGAGAATTTCAGTGTGATAATCCCATGTTGCTAGTGATATTATAAGTAATATTAAATGTCAAAAATAACAAAAGAAGACTGTCTTTTTTTTTTTCCATTCCAGTCAAAGAAATAGAGGGTTATTCAAGTTATTCAAAGCAGTAACATATTTCACAGGTTGTGGTAGAAATCTAACATCAGTGCTTTTTAATATTTTTTTTTCTGGATGCAGTCAGACTTAAGCTGATTTGTACTTATTTTANTTTTTTTTTTTCCATTCCAGTCAAAGAAATAGAGGGTTATTCAAGTTATTCAAAGCAGTAACATATTTCACAGGTTGTGGTAGAAATCTAACATCAGTGCTTTATAATTTTTTTTTTCTGGATGCAGTCAGACTTAAGCTGATTTGTACTTATTTTATACATATGTCAGGGCCACCAAAGGAAGTAAGTGCTAACTTATCCCATAACGTGTGCCTTGACAGAAAATATTACAGGTCACAGAATCCAAAGCCGCTGGCCACCCACTGTGTTGCATTCATCATTAGGAAACCTCATAGGAAAGCTGCCATTCTCACCAAATCTGTGCACAGAGACCCAGTAGTAGCTGTCACTCTTGAAGAAGTCAATTTGTATTGAATTCGCAGAAAATACAAATAACAAATAAGTTTCTGGACTACCATATAATGGCCTATTTAGGGCACTTTATAAACTGTTCTTATCCACACTGAGCTGGAATGAAATTCTGTGATATGACAAAGTGTTTATGAACTGTGTGGGGCTTTTATTTTTTTTTTGGGGGGTGGGGGGGCGTTAATTTTTTGTTATTGGTTTTTGTTTTTTTTTTTTAATTAATGCAGTCTTATTTGCATTGTTAGTGGGTAAGAAGGTTGGAACAAGAGTTAATGCTAACCAAAAAGGTATCAGCAAGGCAGCTGAGCAATGAAGGCTGGAGTTATGGCTGTTTTCAGCTTTATACTTTTGGAAGGCGTTCAACTGCCTTCTGAAATAAAACTCAAGTAAAATATAGGCAGAGGATAGACAAGGAGCTGGGTAGAAGAGGAAGCTGATGAAATAAAGATCAGACCTTATCTCTGTTGTGTCTAGAAGTGAGTTCTTAGTTCAGTGTTTTCTTATTTCCTGGTCTGCTTTGAAATGTAATAAAACCCACGTCTTTTCAGAATGTCACTAAAAGCATCCCGGCATGTCTTCCCAGAAGATGTTTTTTTAGGGCTCTACAAACCTCCAGTTTGGATACAAATGCAGAAGACCTGTCAAGTGCTAAGCTCTAAAGTAGAACCGAACATCCATCTTCCCTCAAAAATATTATTGACCAGAAAATTATTTAAACCAAATTATTTATAAATTCTGTTGGATTTGGCAAGCCATCGTGGATGAACAAAACAACAAAAAAAGGAAGATATCCCTTCAAAAAAATCTGCATTATTTACATCTCTTCAAAAGAAAATATCTTAGTCTTGCCAAATGACAGATTTGAAAATTGTCCTTAGAAACAGATTTTTAGAAAGAGTTTTATAAAATCTCACACAAAACAAAATGTTTTGGCTGACCCACTTTCTCCTCTGGTCTCTTGAGCAAATTAACAATGTTTATTTCAAGGAAATCCAAGGTGGGTTTTTTCTTTTTCTTTTTCTTTTTCTTTTTCTTTTTCTTTTTCTTTTTCTTTTTCTTTTTCTTTTTCTTTTTCTTTTTCTTTTTCTTTTTCTTTTTCTTCAACTTTTTGGTTTTGAGCAGTGTTAAATCAACTCAGATATATGTAGCCCTGCTCTAAGATACCTCATAAACACTTCCTGCTCTCAGTGCTTTATAATGGCTTTCCTGCTTTAGTGCTGGCACTTTGACCCCTTGCAGTCTTGCAGTAACAGGGTTAATTTTTTAGTTCAGGGCAACAGGGAATTGTGTGACATGGCTTAAGCTGTAATCACACCTACCAACAAGGC
Organism: Campylorhamphus procurvoides; assembly: GCA_013396655.1. Classification (NCBI taxonomy): domain Eukaryota; kingdom Metazoa; phylum Chordata; class Aves; order Passeriformes; family Dendrocolaptidae; genus Campylorhamphus; species Campylorhamphus procurvoides. The sequence continues at coordinate 808,089 of WBMV01000957.1, read as the reverse complement.
TCTAGGTCTGCAATATCACATCTGTCTAGGGCTGACTGAATGTGAATAGGAAATATCAAGAGCACAAATTTACTGTTACTATTAAGATCCTAACCCAAATTCCCAAAGCAGTGCACTTTTCTCCACTTACACACCACTTCTTGCTATTTAATTGCAATATTCTCCAGATGCTTATCTCCTGGTTTTCACCATTATATCCAGTCACCTCAAGTGGCTGCAGAGATTCCTTTTTCCATTTCAAACAAAGGCCTGGTCTTGTCAACAATTTTGTACATGCTTTTTGAGTTAATGAAGTGTAGCAAGTACTGTTGATTTTGCTTGCTGAGCCTGTGGGTGTCAGGACTATGGAAACAGGCTGGCCAGAAGGTGCTTTGGGACTGGGAGTGACAAGGATACTGGCAAAGTATTCATGCTTGGAGCTGCTGTTGAGAACTGCTCAGAGCTGCATGGGGACTGGAAGGCCAAAACGGGATCAAAGTACTGAATTGATATAGCAGCAATACAAATCACTGCAGAATCTGAAATCCTAGCCCACCTCATCCGGAAGAACTTACCTTGAGTTTGACTCTATGACATTGAGAGAGGCTTGATCTTGGTGGCCTTATGTGAGGTCTCCCTTATAAGTTGTTAGACTAGCTGGCAATTCCTTCCAGGGAAACTAAGACACAATAGCTGTAGCACTGTGTCCTGCTAATAGAGGTTATTCTGCAGGTAACAAAATGTACTTTTAAATGGTTGAGCTGGTTTAGGTCATGGGTTGCTTTCTGCTAGAGTCTTCCAACAAATCTGCTTAATCCAATATAGTCACTATATGGTCACCTACTAGGGACAAAACTGTTCATCTCTCTCTCAAACAGTGGTGATCTAAGCAAAATTGATTTTAAACACCTGTTTTCCTTATGTAAGAAGTGTGTTTCAAAACCCCACTATATGTAGTGGTAGCACAGGATATAAAGGGTTTTACTGGTATATAAGGCTGCATTTCTGAATTGTATCACTGGTGTTTTTGTGCTGATATCATAAGGAATTTGGCTGTTCTGTGGCATCATTAATATGCATAGACCTGAAGCAAAAGGGTGTAATGCTTTGTGTTAGATTTACATGTGTGATTAACATGCCAACCAATAAGAATGCTATTAACTTTATTTCAGCGCACAGAAGAAAGGAGTGCTTAAATGTGGAGTTGTATTCCAAATGTCACTTGATCATCCATCTCACTTCTCAGTAAGACTATTCTCTGTATTCGTAGGATTCAGACTTTCCTGACTCCTTCCTCTGCTCATCCTGCATCTCAGGGAGGTCATGGTTATAGCAAACGACTGCTGAAGTGTGAAGATGCTGAGAGACTGGCCTGGCCTGGCAGTATTGTTGAAAGGAAGTTCTGTGCTGTCATCAATAAGTTTCTATACATGGAAAGTCTTCTGATATGGAGCTAACTTAGGTTTCCTTGCAAAGTGTTGGCTGTTGCTTAGGCACAATTATGGACTGGGCATCAAGGCTTAGCATTCCTACCACATTGCTTTGCTGGGACTGAATTTGAGTGCCTGAAAATACCGACTTATTTTGATATAGTCACAAATGCAAGAAGGATGTCCACTAAGAACACAAAATACGTACTGATAGTAACCCAAAAGGGATGGCTTATGCAACAACTGTTCCCCCAATTAATATTGCACATCTGATATAATGAATCTCCTCTTCTGCTTTTCTCTCCAACTAGGCTATGAATAGCTTGAATTTCTAGAAAAAGAAACCCTGCTGTGTCCTTTGTTTGCTGAGAAAATCTATCTTTATCCTTTAAGCTATTAAATTCCAGCTGTTCACAGAGTTCACTGATGTGTCAGGAAGGAATTACTTTAACACTTTCATAAAGAAATATTTGCTCATACAGACTGTTTAGCTTTGACTGTTGTTCAGGGGACATTGTCTCTTTACCACCACTGGCTGTTTCTCTAGCTCTTAAGCAGTACACTTTGCTGCCCACCACGAGCTGTCCTTTCCCAGCTGACATGGCCGTGCATGATTTTCACATTCAGTACCCTGACTGTCAGAGTCGGATCATACCCTCATGACCCATATAAAATCTGTTATCAATTTTCTCTCACTATGAAATATAAATTATTAACAGACCTTAAGCCTCTGCTACGCCAACTATTTAATGATTTTTTTCCTTTAACAGTAGAAACAAAGACATTACAGCAATTATTTTTATTCTGCAACATAAGTGGATTAGATTTATCACTGTTGGTTCAGATTCTGCAATAAAGTAGGTTTATTTATTGTTAGCTTGGGTTAAAAAAGGGAAAGACGTGTCCAAAATCCTTTCACACACATCTGTTAGTCTAGAGCACGGGAGCTCTGGTGCTTGCACTTCATTGCACTCAGACTAGAGAGTTAGAATAGTGCTGGTGGGAGAGTAGAGCCATTGCTCACAGAGTGAATCATATTGGGCAGACACACAACTGACTATGCAGTTATGTCCTAACATAAAAATAAATGTGAGTGTAGACTCTACAGAGACATTTGCCAAAGCCTTTTTTATGGAGAAATGCAAATGTTCATGCCCTGTTCCTCCTAAGAACCAACAAATGTATTGCACTGTTTAGCAATTTAACTAAATGCACTTTTTTTCTACTTTTAGAGTGAGGGGCTGGACTTGGGTGTCTGCTGCATGGGATAAAGAGAATAGAGGAATGAGACTGAGCTGCGATGCTGGGGACGAGACTGAAGAATCAGACTTGCTGTCCCTACTACTGACAAACAGTTCAGGTTAATAATTACTCTAGTTTCTGTTCCTTCTCCTCCTCCTGGTAGCAATATCTTGTGCCCTCACCCCTTCTCAAAGGCATCACTGCAATCTGACTGCCCAGGGGCCTGGCCTGAGCAGCAGAGGGAGGAGGCCCTCAAGCTGCTAAATAGCGACTTATTCAGCTGCCTTCAGGATGGTTCAATGGGTGCTGGTAGGTTCAGAAAGACTGGAGAGATGACAGCTGGAAGCAGTCAGATGTGCTTTGTCTACCTCTGTACTACTACAGTATTCTCTCTTGATGGGAATCCCACAGGTCGATAGAGGACTCCAAAGCTTTAAGCTGCACATATCACAAAGGAGATGAATGGCTGAATTAAAACTGTGTGTGAGCATTTTATTTTGTTAATCAAGCACTTTTTTCAAAAGAAATAGGATTTTTTCTGGAAGCTAGGGCAAAGCTTGATTGAGTAGTGCATTTATATTAAGTTTAACTGGTGAGTCTTAGCAGTCTCATAGGATGAATTTTAATTTACTGCCCAAAATGTCTGTGTGATGTGTGGCATGTTTTTAAGCAGCAGATATTTTCACAGAAGATGCACTGGTGCTTCTGCAATGAGCATACATCTGATTTACAAAGCACCCTGAGATCCTCTATATTCCTCATGGGAAATATTGTCTCTGGCTTGCGTTTCTCTAAGGTTGGTGGATTCATTAAAAATCCTGTGAAGTTCTACATAATGATTTTATAGCAATGACTGTTGGTTTTCATAACTTTTTAGTATGAAAACAGTTAATTCTTGCCTCATGACAGGACAGTTCTTTCACCAACAGAGTTCTCCATCATTGGCTTGACATCCAAGAATTGACACTCTGCTATTTAAAACCACACAGTGTCTAAAACACCATACATAATTATTTTCAAAGTCATTGAAAATAAAAAAAACAGGTACAAAGAGGTCATTTTTATCTAATCAAGAGATCCAATAAATTTTTCCTATTAGAGGCACAATGATGATCAGAATAAAATGATCAGAAAAAAATGTCTTGAGTTTTTACATAATAACCTTTTGTTCTTTTTCTTTGCAAATGGGAAAAACCCCACAGAAACATCACTGTTAAAATAATCCACTTTCAACTCTGAACTACAAGTCATGGATGAATGGGAGCATAATGTTTACAGTGAAGTATTGATATTCGTTGTACATGATCTACTGGCTGCATTTACCACTACAGCTGATTTTTCTTAAATTTGGGAGAAAATGTTTTGCAACTATTTTCTATGGACAATGATTTGTCCTTTCTGTATTATGCACTTTCATCATAAGTGGAGTGAACACTTTACAAACCAGCCAGAGTACGCAGTAATTTTACTGAGTCCATTTACATGGAGTCTCTGAATCACATCCAAATTTAAACCTGGATTTGAAAGAGTCTTCGATGGAGCTCTGAACACAGTCCTGGAGCTCTCATTGACAACACACTATACTCAACTACAATCAGTTTTTCTGCCTTTAGAATGCATTCCACATCCTCAGGATGGCATGGCATCTCTGATGTGAGAGCTTAAATCTTCCAAGCAAATATTTATGTAAGAAACACTAGCAACTTAACTGTGATAGCGAGAGCAGTAGTAGTTTGGGTTTCTATTTCCTTAGAAAAAGACAAGGACCAAACTCCTACCAGATTAAATGAAAACCCACTTTCTTCTTTGGGTTTATGTTTTGTCTGGGAAGAATTCATAAAGGGATTTGGCCTGTTTTCTAAATCATGAGCTTCTTTGAGGTTTACATACTGCTTCTATTCCACCCTCCTCTCAGCTATGTTGAAACTTGATTTCCATGATGCCTTTCATCTTTCTGAACAAATAGCAGTTGCTTCTGTTGTCCTCTGTAGTTTTCCCACCTGATTTCTCTGTCTTGAGCAACTGAGAAAACTAGATATGCCATTTGTGATTCAGCAGGAGTCTCATTTTAACTGTGCTCACCCATTTCCCTTAGTTGTTTTGTAAACAAATGCTTCCTTTGCCCTATCTTCATTTCTGGCTTTCTAATTCCTCTTTCATTTGCAATAGGATGTGTGCTCCATATCTTCAGTAATTTCACAGTTCATGCAATACCTGGAAGCATTTTCAATGCAAACTTTGTAGATGGCACATCCCTTTGTTGTGCTACTCTTTAATTTCCCCTTGTCTGCTGGGACACACAGAGACCTCTTTCTGGTGTCACCCCCTTGTCAAATCCTTCTTTCTGTGACTTTGCAGCAAGAATTCCCATTTATTCTGATGGAAGACTGGAGTCCTTAGTACAGCAGATATTGCAAAGGTTGCTCTTTCAACCCAAAACTCCACAGACTCATGAGAAAAGCTAATTGATTTATGTCTATGCAAAACAAGTACTGAACCTGAAGATTCATACAATGAAATGTGATCTCAAAGCGCATAGGGGCTTTCAGAGGTGGATGTCTGCTAGTGCTGGAGGCTGGAAAGGTCAGGCTGCAGGTTTGTGTCTGTCAGTGTTTCATTCTTCATGGACCAAGTGCTCTGCATTGAAGCTGAGTGCCTGTGGGCTTATCTTCTGCTGGGGGGAAACTGAGGCTTTATATTAGTTTAGCCTCTCATATCTAAGCCTAACCTTCAAAATCCCAAATCAAACATATCAGAAAACTAACAACGTATTTACTCCATTTGTGATACTTACTTGGTCCTGCACATTCTGCTCTCTCCTCCACCTACTGCATAGTGCTTGATTTTAGAAAGTAAGCTCCACAGGGAAGAATATCCAGAAGAGTGTCAACAAGTGAGCTAAAGGGTCCCATCAGTTTCTTGGATACCACTACCAACCATCCAGCAATAAGTTTTACATCACTCCTTGGCCATGCAAGAGTCCAAAGCTTTTAAAGATAAATGTTATCCTGAGATGAAGTACTATAGTTGGTTGCTTTCTATTTAAAGATCTTATCATCATCAAAATTATTGCAAAATATGATTTCTCTCTTAGTGTTTGGAAATTGTTAATAGCATAAAATTTTAACAGTATAGCTTCTTTCACCTTTCAGGGTCCCAAAAGCTCTACAAAAAAATACAGGAATTGCAACTCTCTGTGCAGAGTTGCAGTCATCTCCAGGCTGAAACACAGCAAAGATTTAGCATTGCTATAAACGTTTTTTAGAAAGAACATTATAACAAATGTCATTTGCAGTAGAACTGCAAGGAGTACTTTGGTCTGCAGGATGTACATTTCTGGTTAGAATGTGATGAGGATAGCTGAGTGAAGAGTCTCCTAAAACTGCAGCATGGGATTGCCAGTGCTTCTGAGCTCACTGCATCTTGTCCAGAGCAATGTCCTCCAACATCATGCTTCTGTGTCTGTTAAGCTCTGAGTCAGAAAGGAGAATGGCACCTTCTGAGTCACGGGTGTCCTCTGTCCTCTTGGGTTTCACTGGGTATTTTTAATGCATGTGGAGAGACCAGAGTCAGTCCCAATTGCTTCATGAGTGAGCCTAATGGATGATTTACCAGGCAGAAGCAGGACTGGATCACATCTACATGGCTCCCCTTTCAAAGCAGACCTCTGCAGCCTTTGCCACTCCCCTCTCTTTAGTTTTTCTCTTAAGGACCTGTTTTATCTAAACTGAAGTACTAGCTTTAATTTAGGTGGTGTGGAACATGTTTCTGCTCAGCAACTTGCTGAAAGCTGTGATCTACAGTTATTATTTCATTTCAGTGCCTCATCAGTTCCTAATGTGCTGACAGATACATTAGTAATGTTTTTCACATGCATTTATCACTCCCAGGTGTCATGCAAATGTTAGGGGGACCGCAGCTGGTTCACAAAGCAGGTAGAACGGCTGAGCCTGGGCTTCTCAAGCAAACGGCTGCAGAGCAGGATTTAATCTTAGCCACAGCCTGCAACCACGACTATTAGGTTAGATATCTAAAAGGTCAGTGCTTTTGAGATCAAGGCTGTGGCCAAATGACAAGCTGCGTATGTCTATAGTGAGGGATCCTCACTAGGAGGGATCCTCCTTTAGCTGCTTAAACCCAAGGCCACTATTGATTGTTAATGTAAATTCACTGATTTAACAGCTTTGAACAGGAAGTGTTGTTTTCTAAAGTACTAAATTTTAATCATTTTGCCTAAAATCTCTCTCACTGCCAATGAATGCTAGATTCAGTGGATAATTACATTAATTTATTTCCAATAAATTTCAAATTAAAATGATATACTGTGGAGAGACTTGATTGAAAATCTTGCTGTTTTGCTCCTCGTTTGAAAACTTGTCTGCAATTAGTCAAGCTGTCAGATACCCAGGGAACGTGTTTATTTATTTATTTTTACTGGGGGGTGGGGAGGAGGGAGTAAAGCTATTTCTGTTACCATGTGGGAAAGCCTGTGGTAATGATTTTTGTGCAGGCGAGATTTCAGAATATTTCAGATCATAGTTCACCATGAGATAATGAGATAACTCTTAGATTTTGCTTTAGTGTGCTGTTTTCCAGGGGTACTAGCACTAAACAGGGGCTATTTAGTAGGTTCAAGTCCAAAATAAAGAAATCAGTTGCCTGAAATTAGATGTAGATCTTTAAATCCTTCCTCCCATCCTTCCCCCACCCAGGGCTGTGAGTATGGATTTTATTTCTGCTTCATGTCCTCAGGGTTCTGAGCTGTGGCTGGTGCCAAGCAGGTGCTTTGTGTTTTTCCAGCGCCAGAGTAGCAGAGCAAGGTGCGATGCTGCACTTCCTCTCAAGTAGCATCTTGGTCACAACATTTATCCAGAGAGTTAGAAGCTGGGATTCACTTTTTTCCTTTTTTTTTTTTGCTTTTCAGGAAAGTACTCCAGCTGCCTGGTGGGTGTTTCCTGGGAAGGAAGCACTTTCACTGCACATCAGGGCTGCACCAGCTGCAGGGACTGGAGAGGGAAGGTTTTAAGAGTAAGAAAGAGTTACCCATTTCACAGGCAAGAAATTCACTTGGCTTTCAGGTGGGCTCAGATTGCATTTTGTTGCTGTTGATACATAACTTCTAAGGTAGTTCCCTTCATACAAAAATACAGAAGTCATTCTGGGAAGGGCACAGTGATTTCTCCCTCCTACCAGTGACTTAGCTACAGAGCTACTGAACTCTTTCTCTGTCCCAGTCCCTTCCTTTTTACTGAATTGTTTTTTCTCCCCTTTTCGCCCCCTGGTCCCTTTCATGCTATATCTGCACCTGGTCTTGCTGAGGGATCACTTTATAAAAAGCTTTTGTATAGCAGTCTGGAGTAAAATTTTAGCTAGAAATTTTCAAAAGCACAAAAAGCAGAGGCATATGCTAGGCCATGGTTAAATAAACACTGCCCACAGTGTTTGAAATGTTATTGCCCTGTGTTATCTGCTGCTGCTTCTAAAAGTCAGAAAAGACATGGTTTAGTTTCAGGTGGTTCTCAATCCAACTAAATCAAGTAGGGTTAACTCAGACCAGGAATGCAAACTGTTTAAACATGCAGAAGCCTCTTAGGTTCAATACTGCCTTCTAGAACACCAGATACTGTATGAAGTTATGAAAGGGTTATCAGTTAATATAAGAATCTCCTGTTCTGGAAATGAGATGAAAACATGTAAATAAACCAACATGCAAGTGAAGAGAATGGAGAGAGAATATGGATCAACAAACTGCAGAATTCTTATTGTAGAACAATAGAAAGCAATGCATAGCAGAAAAGTCATGGGTTCTCACTGTCCTGTTAACATTAATGTGAAAATCCTGATAGCAGTTGCAACGATTTTAAATTTGTGACCACATGGCCTGACACTATCTAATACTTCAAAAGAGGGATATGTGAGCTTGCTTAGTCTTAGTGTTAGAAATTACTTTTTCTTGGTGCATATCAACAGAAAAGGAGCTATCAAGATATTCCCTGGCAAAATCATTCCATTGAAGGCAAGATATCTTTCTGCAATTGCAGAATGACCTCCTTAAAGTAAATGGGCCATTAGTGATTGAATTCAATCACCCAGACGATAGCTCTAGCTGGCACTGAGGCTGAGTGCAGAATGACAGATATTACTCCATGTCATGGGCAGTCATCAAGAGCTCTCCTGAAACAAAGAAGAAGGTACCTGCTTGGTCAGCCTGAGAGATGGCTGTATCATGCATAGGTACATGCTACTGAGATCCTAAGGGGAGCGATGCTGAATTTCCTGCACATCACAGCTGCTGCGTGGGGCCTGCACACAAACTGACAGCAGGGAAGAAAGAAGCAATCTCCCACATTACTGCATTTTTGTGGTTATCTCAGCCCTCTTAGGGGCAGTCACCTCTGTATGGGAAGTGACTGCACTGCTGTGCTGGGGTCATGATGACCTGAGCTCTTCCTTCACGTTCTTGGTGCTTCATCACCATGTACTTAGAACGTCATTTACAGCAGCCACGTGGGTCTGCGCCGTGACCACTTTCTAGGAGACCTGCTGCCTTCTTATTTCTAACAATTTGCTTGTCTGCACAGTACGGATTCATTGACACAGGTGGAAAAAAACCCAAAACAAACCTCCAGCCCACCTCACTCAGCTGACTTGGCCAGTGCAGGCAGGCAGATCTGGAGAGACAGGAGGAACTGAGAGAACAGCAGCGATCAGGGGGACCTCTGGGGAAACAAAACAGCTCCAGGCATTGCCCTTCTACCTCTAGGTTATCTCATCAGCCCCAGATCAGCAGCAGACAGGTTATTTTGTCTATGTGGAAACATGGATTGATGTGCCTCGGGGGATGTGCTGCAGGAGGGGAGAAGTTTGAGATTACTTACCTCTCCAACTGTTTCTGTGACAAAGTGCTTTAGAGTCAGAGTGGTGGCTGATTAAAAAACATGATAATTCAAGAGATCTGAGGGATATTTCCAAAAATTCACATTTATCTGTGTCTGAAGAGGGGCAACTAACTTTACAAGGAAAGAATCAAATTAAAAACTGCTAGGAACCAAACCACCTGCTATCTACATAGCATCCACACAGACACATACAGACATTTGTTCTGCCTAAAGGGTAAACACAAGGCTCTCATCTCTGGAAGGTGCAAATCTTAAAAATAATAACTTAGTGAAGGAAATGCTGAGAAACGAACATGTAAATAGTGCTGTTCACATACTAAATTAATGTTTTATATCTATGATGCAAACATTGACATAGGTGGGCTATAAACAAAATCAGAGCCTGCCTGTGTTGATAACATTCTATTGTCTGTATAGTATCTATTTTCTTCAATGGGCCAGCTGGTCTTTCCAGTCTGTTCCTGTGTGTTTCCTGAACTAACAGGGAAGTGGTTCAATTGAATTAAAAAATATTATTTTATGTACAATGTATTATTTTATATCTATTGCTTGACAGTGCTCATTTAGATAGCTATAGATACTTGGATCCAGCAGATTACATAGGAAGCTCATATAGGAAAAAAAAAAGAGCTGACCATAAAAAGCTACTATTTCATCACAAAAATCATCAGGTTTTCTTTGTAGGGAGCAAATGGCCCTGTGTGGACAATAGCTGTTCCACAGATGTAGCTCTGCATTGTCCTCTATAGGCAGCCTCCTCTCATAGGTGTGACTGCAGGATAACATGCTGCTGTAAAGTCTGGCTTGGGCTGCCAGGTCTTTGATTAGAAAGAACTTGAAGGATTGAGCTGGATCAATAGAGTCAGTTTTAATTAGGATGTAATAGTGAGTCTCAAAATCTGCCAGACTGACTCAAACAGAATAAGAAAGGATCAGGAGCCAACCTCAAAGGTGAGCAAAAAAAGTGAGTCTACAGTAGATTGGAATTTTGAGGGAAATGAGAACATCACTGATAAGGTTTAGGAAAAGCCAAACATCAGGAAAGTAGGCAACACACAAACTGAGATCTTAGCATAAATATGACAATAAACATTTTTCCCAAGTTGTTCTGTACATGCTGAATATATTATCAGTGAAATCAATTGCACTTCGGCCTGTATCCTTTTCTTGGTGCAGAGTGGCTGCCTTCAGGTTATATTCATTTAAGGAGACAGAAACATTAGATAGCACCAAAACATGAACTGAATTTTGATAAGGATTTGCTTTTAAAAGGTTATACAGAACTTGATTGCAATCAGCAGCTCAGAGCATGCTAGTCATTTTCAGACATCTTCCAATGCTTTGATATTTGGCTACAGGTGTCTGCATAGTCAGAATTTTACTAAGTAATTTAGATGTTCATACACAACTTTTCATAGCCTGATTTCAGTCCATGTCCTTGATTAAAGTTCACTAATCATTAACTCAGTTCTCTGGTAATGCCAAAGCTTTGCCTTTTGGCATGTTTCTCTGGTTAGGATTATCTCATAGAAAATTTGTGCAACCCTTTGTAAAGTATATGTTGAAATATTAACTCATGTTTCATTTTGTCATGTTGAAACAGAATCTGTCAGATGTGTACTTGGAATATTATGCCTTTTAACAAATAGTTTCATTTTTTTTAACGATAAAGCTTTTATTCTACATGGCAGCATTGGGACCTTATTTACTTAATATGCTGATATCTATTAAAGCTCTGCCAGAATAAAACCACACCTTTAGTTGCCATTATTAGTAAGTATTTGAAAATTTGATCAGAGTTTGGATGCTTGCCCCTGATAAGAAGATGAATAGGTGATTAATAAAATTAAGAAAAAGGCAAATACCTTCGAATGGTTGGGAATGTTGTTATCTTACTTTACAAAATGGTAAGGGAAATCATCAGTCTGATGGGCTCCCAGCCAAATCATTATCATATTATAACCACATGGGTCAAATTGTTTGCCTAATCACTTTATATTCAAACATACACACACAGGATGAAAATTTTCCAGTTTAGAGGAAAACACATCATGGACTGAGTGAGCCATTGGCTCAGGGATCGAGCACAGAGGGCAACAGTGAGTGGGGTGACATCAGACTAGTGACCTGTCACTAGTGGGGTTCCACAGAGCTCCATCTTAGGCCCTGTGCTCTTCAACATCTTCATCAATGGACACACAGGACTGGAAGGGATACCAAGTAAGTTTGCAAGCACAAAACTGGGAGGAGGTGTTCACTCCCTTGAAGGCAGGGAGGCCCCTGCAGAGAGATCTCAAATTAGAGGGCTGGGCAATCACCAACCATAGGAAGTTCAACAAGGGGAAGTGCTGGATTCTGCTCCTGGAATGGGGCAAATCTGGGTCTTTGCACAGACTGGGGAATGAGATGCTGGAAAGCAGTGCCACAGAAAGGGACCTGGGGGTCCTGGTGAATGGCAAGTTGAATATGAGTCAGCAGTGCCCTGGCAGCCAGGAGGGCCAACCCTGTCCTGGGGGGCATCAGGCAAAGCATCGCCAGCCGGTCGAGGGAGGGGATTGTCCCTCTCTGCTGCTCTGCACTGGGGCAGCCTCACCTGGGATATTGTGTGCAGTTTTGGGCACCACAGTGTAAGAAAGATATTAGGCTGTTAGAAAGTGTTCAAAGCAGAGCAGCAAAGATGGTGAAGGGCCTTGAGGGGAAGCCGCATGAGAGGCGGCTGAGGGCACTTTGTCTGTTCAGCCTGGAGAAGAGGAGACTGAGGGGAGACCTCATTGCAGTTAAAACTTCCTTAGGAGGGGCAGGCACTGATCTCTTCTCTGTGGTGACCAGTGGCAGGACCTGAGGGAATGGCCTGAAGTTGCATCAGGGGAGGTTTGGGTTGGATATCAGAATGAGGTTCTTGACCCAGAGTGTGGTTGGGCACTGGAACAGGCTCCCCCAGGAAAGTGGTCACAGCCCCAAGGCTGACAGAGTCCAAGAAGCATTTGGATGATATCCTCAGGTACATGGTGTGACTCTTGGGGATGGTCCTGTACAGGGCTAAAGTTTGGACTTGATGATCCTTGTGTGTCCCTTCCAACTCAGCATATTCTGTGATTCTGTGAAAATGTAGTATTTTAAATGTCTCAGAATAGTTTATCCCTTTCAATGCAGTGGGTGTTTCATGATATCTTTTTATATTTGTCTATGGACATGTATATCTTCATACCTGCGGCTATGCTGCCTTGAAGAAATTCTTGCCCTTTAGCTTATTCTCATGTACTTATCACTGCCACTCCTTTGGGTATTGCAACTTCCAATCTGCTCGTGGAGCTACTTATGGAACTCCCATTTCAGTCAAAATAAGTTAGATTAACAAAGATCTAGTATTTTAACTGGGAAAAGTCTAACAAATTAGATTACATTGAAGGGAGAAGCAAAGCAATTGTCTTGCAAATATCCATCTGTCCCTGTCTTGCTAAAAGTTTTTGAACTGGTCTTAGCAAAACAGAGTAGAGGTGAACAGGGTTTAGGAGAGGGAGGGAAGAGTAGGCTGGGAAACCACAGGGCANCCTGTCTTGCTAAAAGTTTTTGAATTCCTCAACCAGACCTGACAGAGATCCTGAAGAGTAATGCTTTGCGATACTTTATGGCCAGATATTAATTATTTTATACTCTTCCTTTTCTCTCTGATCATTTGCAGGAAAAAGAAAAGTTTAACAGTATGGTTAAGTGAAATAGAAAGAACCTTTTAGGAGCACTTTTTCACATTTGCAGGGTGGGGGGTGGGAAGCGATAGTGAACCTCGTGGCAGAAAAACAGCAAATGGGAAAAGCTCCACATAAGCTTAACTCTATCAAGTTACTCTCTGGTAAAAGCAGTGAGCTATACACAGCAGTAACAAGTCTAAGAGCAGTTATCTTCAGAACCTCAGAATCTGAGTAACAGGAGGAGCAGAAGGAAAATTGTCATCCATTCTTGCAAAAGAAGAAATATTTTCTTCTCAGAAAAAAAAAATAAAGCAAAGGAAAAGTCAATAGCAGAAAAAGTAACATCAGGTATGAATGCTTGAAGCAATAGCTCTACCAAGAAACTTAACAATGAGCAATGCCTGGTATTGTATGCTTACTTTGCAGAGAAGCTGGAGGAGCCTGCCTGTGGGAGCTCACCACTGCATAGGGCCTTGGGGGTCTTTCCAGCAATAATATGTTCTGACATTTTTCCTATAAATTTTCAAACAATAAGCATAGAGGGCAAAAAGGCAGCAAGCAGCTGTTATAGCATGGCAGATGGTATCTATATATATATCTATACATATATATAGATATCTATTCTGAATGATAATGGCAAAGGGCTAAATCCTGACCTTCTTCACACGAGTGTCTAGATGTCATCAGAGTAATCTCAGCATTATGAATAAAACTTAATTCTCTTCCAAGTTAGTGGAACTTGTTTTGTGTCAGCATCAAAACAGAGTAGAGGTGAACAGGGTTTAGGAGAGGGAGGGAAGAGTAGGCTGGGAAACCACAGGGCAGAGTCTGGCTTTCAGAGTGGAAACTAAGCAGGAAGAATTGAAGTTTGGGGTCTTCACCTTCTCTTAGTCCCTCCTTGATGCACACACACGTTCAAGATTCACAGATCTACACTGTACCTTTCATTGCATCTGCCTACAATCATACTTGAATCTGGCAAAAATTCCATGTACCACCTAACCTGCCTCCACTCTCACTATCCATCTTCCCCTATCTCTCACCAAAGTCTGGAAAACGGAGAGATCTGGGTTCACTCATGCTGAAGAATAAGAAAAGGATGGACTGCACCTGAGAAACTCAGCTGAATGTTGTTACTCCTGCAAAATTTCCTGGAAGGATGGTGAACGTGACTTCTCACACTCTACCTGCAAGGGCAGCAACAGCATCAAGTCTAAGAAAGATTTTTGGATTGGTCATTCAGGAGACCTCTAGTGAAGGCAAAGTAGAGCTTGCTAAAGTAAGTACGGGGTGGGATCACAAAGATAAAAAAAAGGGAGGACAGAGGGAAATTTTATGCATTATAAGATTAGTTGGTAATAGAACTGGGTTGTGTCCTGTAGGAGGATTTGGGGCATTTGTTCATTCACTTTTTATATCCTAATATGGAATTGTTCCTATTTATAGTAGAAGATATTTCGGAATAAATTAAAAATGTAAGAAACAGTTATTCACTAGACTGAAGATAATGGAGAACAATTAACCTGAAACTTGCCAAGCACGAAGAACAAAGATGAAGAATTTCAACTGACTTGCAGGTGGAAAACTAGGGGAAGGCTGAGGTCGTATGGTCAGCTTTTCAATTTTGGGATTGATGGTTAAAAAAAGCCAAAACCACCCGCCCCAACCTAATAGGTGATGTGGGATACCGCATTCATTCTGAAGAACTCTGGAAGACCTAGAGTTAATCCTTGGAAATCAAGGGAAGGAAACCACTCAGTTTCAACTGAACTCCCCCAGTGCTCAAAAATCCATCATGTTATACTTGTTTTGAGCTACTCTTACTTTGCTGAGAATCACCCACTGGGAGATACTGTCTCTGGTTGGATTATTTGGATCAAATTCACTTTTCTTAAATAGAACAGTTGAAAGTGAGACAGTTTACTGTGAGCTATTGAGTAAATTAAAACTGAAACTTGAACTGGCCATAACTGAAGGTGAGTATCATGTACACAACATTTCTTGCTGCACTAACCATTTCCGACACATCTACAGAAAACACCAAACATTTCATTGACAGGCGTTACTTCACCTTGATATGCCCATGCTGATGGTTAGTTTGGCTTACACCTATCTTACTCTGTTTAGCCTATATTCTTGGCATTGGTTTGAGCCATTTTCAGTGAAGTACGGATTGAAACATCCTAACAACATTTTTCTTGTGGTGATGCCCAAAAACACACAATAAAACTGTTTAGAGACAGAGTTTTAGTCCATAAACAGCAAGATATTTATTTTGAACAACGCTGGGGAACTCCTGGTTCTCACTGGACAAAAAGCTCCAAAGTCTTCAGTGAAAATCAGGCTATTTATACAGTTTTCATGAGAGATTACAACATTTTTACATGCATATTCATATAATTGCAACATCTAGTTATAATATTTATAATAGGCAGGGTCTGGGTGGAGTCCATCTTTTTGTGGTGATTCTTGGTGGGAGATCCTGTTTTCTTCATCTTCAGGGGGTCCTATTTCTTATCTTCATCATCATGAACTTTTCAACTTTTCCTTGATTCTGCTGACTCCATGGTGAATTTTGCAAGACTTTTGGACTCCAGCCCCTAGTTTCCCTCTTATCTCTCTATATTCTTATTCTACCACCTTTTATGTAGTTGTGTAAGCATTCTTTTGGTGCACAGTACCATCTTGGCTAATCCCTAAACCCTGGTTCTTGTCTCTAGCCAAGCATTCCTCAGAGCAAGGTCCAGGATCAGTGTTCTGACTTAAATCTTTTGCCTCTTGCTCGTTTCAGTGGTTCAAAGTCAAGAATGTAGATTCATTTCTTAGATTAATATGAAGATTATTCACCATCTTCAAGAGTCCCCAAGGGAAGAAATGGTCACACAGTCCTCGTGGGTGCCTGGAAATCTCAGTGAGAGTTTAGGCTATGAAGTATGAGAAGGGACAGGCAGCTGGACCATTATTTTCAACTTCCAGGAGAAGGATGCAAACAAAGACTCTACATCTATACATACTTTTATATGGTCATAGGCAGGAGTATCCCTTGGCTTTGGAGAAAAAGTAGGCAAGCAAATTGGACTACGACTAATAGAAGGCCCAGTGGTATTCAAACTGGAGGAACCTAGCACTAACAAAATGGGCAAAGAACAAGAAATCTAGTGGTTTTTGACAGGCCACTAAACTGGGCTGAATATAATGCAATTTAGGTTAGGTCACTGTAACTATAACTTTGATGCTGCAGTAAGTATTTCATATAATGTTATACTGTTATTGCAATATGCATGTGCTTTATAAGTTGTACATTTATAATGTACACATTCATGAAGATCTCACAGAAGGGAGGGGAGGGACAGGAGGTACAGCCCAGGTGCTGACTGACGGCAGGATTTGCAGTCAGGGTGGGAGCTGTAGAGCCTGAGGGGAGGGAATGGGCAAGTGGAGGGTGAAACCTGGATTAGTTGGTGGAGACCACTATGGTACTGCAAGAACCATAAGCACAGAAAAATTATTGAGAAGGGGAAAAGTATCCACAAACAGCTGCAGTAGAGAACACCACTTCAGGACCTCTTGGGGGAAATTGTAGCTCTTGAAACTGCCATGAAATTTGCTCTTGAATTCAATGTAGCAAGAATGTCACCCTTTCCTATGGACATTACTTTGCTTGCCTGCTAGAAGAGAAGTGCTGTTAGGTTTTGTTGAGTTTCGGATGTCTGCTTTTCAGATCTTCAGTAAATCATAAAAGCAAGAAATTTTTAATTGAAGGCATATGAAATTGCTGAATGATTATGCACTAAAAACAAAGAGATTAATGTAATAAATCCTGACACTTTGCTCCTCATAAACAAATGCATTACTTATATCAAGTGCAAAAGTATTAATTCTTCATTGCAAAAAACTTCTCTGTCTCATGAACAGTAGTGTTTTGGTATACAGATTTCATTTTGCCATCTGATATTTTAAAGTAACAACGTTGACAAGAGAGCTTCCATTAGTAAGCTTTGTTTAAAAAATTTCATTCTTTCAGTATTATTTTGAATTTTTGATTAACAGGAAGACCTTGATAAGAGAATGAGTCAGGTTCTTGGCAAGAACAGGAAGAAACCAGATGTTTCAACTGAGAATAATTTTTGGTCACTTGCACTTTCCTTTTTTAACTGAAAGTTTTTCAAATGTAAAAGAAGCTAATCCTGAAGTATTAGACAGTTTGTTTCAAGACATTACTGAAATTTGCATTTTTTCCTTTTCTTTTAGCTAAGAATTTTGATACTCAAGGTTATATCAAAACATAGATGTCTTGAGTGTATGTTTGTAATGCTATGATTACCTGCACGACCCCCCACATTTTTTGTTTTATTTGTCTAACAAATCTCTCTCCTAACTCAGGAAAAGAAAATTATGCAAAATCTTAACTGTCACTTAAATCTAAATTTCTGATTTTTGTGGTTACTAATGGGAACAGAATGTTGTGTCGTTTGAACAAATCCCTAGAGACTGAGATAAAATACTTTCAAAAGGATGTGCATCATTCCTATTAATCTCAATGGCATCTTAACTGTGATATAAAGTAAATTGAGTACTGCTGTTTAGCCTTTCTTACATAAGAACAAAGTTAAAAAGTGTCTATCAACAACATTGATAGGGATAAAATGAAAAATGAACAAACGAAGGACACAGTTATGCCACTACCTGTGGAATTTGTCTGCACATGGCTTTGGCATACAAAAGGAGAACAAGGAACAAAAAAAGATTAAAAATTAGGTGCACATATGAAATAATGAGAAAAGTCACCACTGACACAAATATGAGGCCAAGAAATCACATAATTGTCCAGTAGAAGGACTTTATTTTTTGAGTCTTGAAGTATTAGCTAGGATCAATACAGAATAGTCGAGAACACTTGTATGTGAAAATTCAGACTATGCATCTGCAATGTTAGGGAGCCAAGGAAATGGAGTTTAGCCTATCCAGTGTTTGAATCCCAAGAAATTCTGATTACAGCCTTTAACTGCCAACATTTCTCAACTGAAATATGAACAAGTATCTTCACAGACCCAAAGAAGCTACTCTGTCTTTAAGGTGGAATTTGATTCAGAAGCTTGACTACGTAAGTGTTGTCCAGAATGATTTCTAATTTGTAATTTTTGTCAAGTGTTTTTGATTGAAATCTTGTGGACCTCATCAGGAAGAGAAAATCATATCAGCTTTTAGAGTATAGGAAAATTATAAAACTTTTGAAGAAACTAATGTGAAAACTTTCCAGATGAAAGAAAGGATGGTCCTAATTTTCATAAATTTTTAGGTTGGGTGTTAGGAAAAGGTTCTTCACCCAGAGGGTGGTCAGACACTGGAACAGGCTCCCCAGGGAAGTGGTCACAGCATCAGGACTGACAGAGTTCGAGAAGTGTTTGGACAGTGCTCTTGGGCACATGGTGTGATTCTTGGAGATGGTCCTGTGCAGGGCCATGACTTCGATGGTCTCTGTGGGTCCCTTCCAACTCAGGATATTCTATGATTCTATGATTTTATGATTCATTCAAACTTGATGACATAACAAAATTATCAAGGCAATGACACTTTTCTGCAAATAAGAACTCAAGATCTGGATCCGGATTCTCTATTAGGCACCGCTACTTAGGTAATAATTTATCTAATAAAATGTATTAAAAATAAAATTAACAATATGGTGCAGCAATTTATTGAAATATTCTCCAGCTGTCCTCGCCTCCTTGCAGGGTTACACTCACAAATAAGTCTTTTTAGATGGTGTACCTACTTGTGTCACATAAAAACGTTAAGGTGAATAAAAATAGTCCTGAGATTACAGGAAGTCCATAACTTCAGTTTTCCAGAGCATATGCAAGTTGTAACCCTTTGTCCTTTACCTCTACCCTTGTGACTGATATTTCATTAATGCAACAGGACTTGTATAGCGATGTATTTTGTGTTACAAGAGGAATATTTGCTTAATTTCAAATGACAGGATACATCTTTGTGTCATGTGTTGAAATTTAGAGGACTTCTTCGGTTTGGGAAGACCTCACAGATAACATAGAAGCAGGTAGATGGATGACAACATCAAGCTTGCTCACCAATAACTCTTGAGCTTCCAGCTGTAATCACAAAATTCAACAAGCTGAATTAAGTGCTCAGCTCCCCAAGGCTGACACAAATCAGTTTTCTGGGAGGTGATATACAACAACTGAATATAAAGAGTTCCTTCAGTTCAGTGAAAGGCAGCTCTACACCCAATAGGAGTGGCAAAGAGAATCTGGTTCCTGAACAGGTGTCTTAAATTAGGTTTTGAATGTGACCATTTGTGATGGACTACTGATCTCTTTTTTGTCTTATGTTCTGATTACCACAAGTTGAAAAGCAGAGACTCCAGTTATATTATGTTACTGCATCTGATTTGGAAAACAGGCTCAGAACCTGCAGAATTCAAGGTCACTATAAGCCTGAAACCATTTGTAAAGGAAAAAAATGTTTTTTTGAAGATCTACCACAGAAGCAAAACATTTCACTCCACAGTATACAGATCTGTATACTGTGTATAGGTATACTGCATACTCGTACTTCATATTGATCTTTTCTCCAGATGCTTTAACAACCCCAAGGGTGTTAATAATTCCACCCTAGGATTCAAAGAATTGGGATGAGATTTAATATTCCACCTTGTTTTGAAATTGTTACTATGCTCTTTCCTAGATTTGGTTGCTTTTTCTTTTCCTGATTAATCCTTGGTCTATGCTGAAGTGTATTACTGATACTGGCAATTCAATGCCAGAGGATTCCCTATTGGCAAAACTACTCAACTAAACTAAACAGAAGTAATTTCCCTGATACAGAATGTTTTTAAAAGTAGACATATTGATCATCATTGTTTCAAGATCAATGGAATAAGACAAAAGAACAGAGACTGAGGGAAAATGCTTGGAAAATAAGCACCTAATGCTCTATGCATTTGTTTTCAAAATATTCTTATCACCCCATATATATATCAACAATTTTGTTAAATTGATTTCATTACTTCTGAATTCCCCATTGTCAGCTCTTCAGTGGATGGAACATAGAGGTCTAGAAAAAAATATGTTTTCCAAGGCAATCACAATATGTAATCAACATTTCTTTGTTTGCACATTACATATTCTTCTCCCTCCCCAAATAATTGCAACACTTATAAGGGTAATGGAGTATTCCAAGGAGTGTTAGGAATTCTCCAGGCCCCAAAGTATCCTGCCTATACTGGCAAATAATTCACCTTCCTTTTGGAGGATGAAACACTTGTATCTATTTTCACAGACTTGGGAGAATACAATTCATATGCCAGGGCCGTAAAGATGAAGCATAAAACATGTTCTTTTCTCCATTCCTTAAAAATCTCTTATATCTCCACAAATTAGTTTATTTTGAGGCGTTTTACACTAAATCAACAATTGCCGTCCATCATTTGAACTTGCAGTATCCATCTGGATTTATGGATAACTCTAGATAGCTTGGGTGTCTTTGGATAAAGAAAAAAAGTCTCCACATCTTTTAGATTACATGCATCTAAGAGAAGTCATTTACTGAGAACTCAAAACTTTCCCAGAACTTCCAGTCTTCAACTGTTTTAAAAATGGAAAAGCTTCTCCCTAGATCAGAAGTGCTGAATACATCCCAGTGCTTGCTGCTGCACAGCAATCCTGCCCATTATATGGGTAACACAGCATGGCATAGGAAATGGGGTGCTGATCTTTTCTACGGGGGCAAGATTATGACAACATGACTGATTTAAGTGAAGATTTAAGCTCTAGATTGTCTCAGTTGGTCAGAACCGTGTCATGTGAGCAATATTCTGATAGTCTGTTGCTACTCTTCCAATTTTGTGCCCCAACCCCATAGATTAATTTACTCTAGCCCTTACAGCTCTAGTACTGAAGGCAATTCAACCTGCTACAAATCACAGGTACTCCCTGAACTAGTTCACAAAACTCTGGTCCTTTTCAGGATGTTGTGCCACCAGCATTCAACTTGGCACAGCAATGGGAAATCAGATCTGCTTAAGCTTGGCACCAGCAACAAGATGGCTTTGTGTGTCTTGGGGCAAAAACAATGTCAAGGCAAGTGTCCTAGCTCTGCATGTGGAAGAGGCTGACCTCCCGTAATCAGAAAATAATTGTAAAATATAAATTCCATCAAATAATTGCCTTAGAAACCTATATATAATCATTTGCTGTTGAAGCTTGATACTCTTTCAAGAAACGGGCATCCCAAAGAGCAACTAAAGAGGAAAGCTGATGAAATTGTGCTGTGAGATAGACAGACTGATCTATGCATGTATCCATACATGACTGATCTATCCATATGTATTGTTTTTCCCCACTGTGACCATTACTCCAGGGAGCCATGGCAGCCTTCTCTTCTAGGAGTGCTAACTGTCCAGTTTTCTCTCTGTCAGGATTAATAGTATGCCTACTAGCACTTTTTGATCTTTCACAAGTACTAACTACCCTTTACATCTCAAGTTGCTCAGCTGATCAGCAATTTTGAGAGGGTCTGTTATTTTTCATAGCTGGTTTTAAACGGGGGGGGAGGGGGAATTAAAAAATTATATTTTGGGCAGGGAATGTGCTGGGGATGCACTGAGGATGTGCTGGGGGATTGGGGGATGCACTGGGGACACACCAAGAATGCGCTGGGGATGAGCTGGGGATACGCTGGGAATGCACTGGGGTTGTGCCGTGGGTGTGCTGGGGATGTGCGCCGGATGCGGATTCTGCAGCGCGGAGCCAGGCTGGGGCTCTGCCCTCCAGCGCGGGGCTACCTGTCATTTCCAATGACTTCTTCTGCAGCTGTTTCCGTGCCGGAGCAACATGGCCTGCAGGTGGCCTGGTAGCTGTCTCCCGAGCTGCCGGGGAGCTGCGCTGTGTGTGACCTGAATCGGCGCTGGGCTGCGGGCCCTGCTTTGCATGCAGCGTGCGTGAGCAGGAGGCTCAGAGCAGCCCTGCTGATATGGCTGTTGTATAGCAGTTATTGCTTCAACACATTTAGACACAGCACCTCTGTAATTTGTCTCGACGTGATATCATCTTTTGTCTCAGCAAACTGACCCTTTTATCTGTCTTAGTTCTGCTTTCTCCAGCTCTTTCCATTCAGTGCCAGCAGTGACAATGGGCAACGACAGAGGAGGGAAAATAGCATATTCAGGTGGTGATAGCAGAAACAATAACTGACTTTAAAGTTATTCACTGGTTTGAGATGTTTGCAAACTTCTTTTTTTGCTTGTTTGTTTTGTTTGTTTGTTTATTTTCTTGTTGAAGCAAATGCCCGTGTGTGAGGAACGCTTCCTGTATTACATGACTCATTCCACTATTTGAAAGCTACAGCGAATCTCACAACATGCCACCATATAGGGGCTGGACTGCAGTTCCTTTTTTAAAGCAGCACTTTGCATTATAGTTACTCTTTAAAATATTTGGGCTTAGATCTCATTCCTTTGCACTTGCAGATAAAATGCTGGGACTGACACAGGTGGTATCTGTTCCTGAAGGGAACAGGATTTTCTATCCTATGCTGCTCATGCCCTGCTCAAGTACATCCTACACTTCTCCAAAAGAGGAGTCACTGGGGAGCAGCAGAGACTGACTGAGGAATTTTCTTTTTGCACTAAAACAGTTTATTGTGTCCATGCCAATGCAAACATTGCAAAAAAGCGACTTCAGTCATCTCTGCTTCCCTCTCCTGTTGACCCTAAGACATTATGTGGGAAACAAGGGGCTCAAGAAACCAAAAGAGAGCAGACTTTCATAATGACAGTGGAAAGAAGTTTTATTTAGCAACTTAAACCTGTCACACAGTAAATAAAGAAAGAGAAATTCAATACAGATTTGATATGGAGAATTAATATGCAACAGTGATAAAAATACATACCAATAATGATAATGTGAATACAAAGGAGAAGAAAGAGTAAAATACCATAGGAAAATACTGAAAACTAAGAATATTTAAAGAAACAAAGGAGTTTCTCAGTTGAATGTTCACCTGACCTCTGTTCAGCAACTAAATTTCAAGGAAAGGTTGAACAAAAAATGCTGAACCCCTTTTCAGTTATCTTGGTCAATAAACAGAACTTTTCACTCTATACAAGTGAATTGGATGTAGTAAATCCGTGTTATCTCAGATGAAGAAAGGCAAAAAATTATCATCCAAGCTGCTGCTTTTTATCCAAAGTCCCACTTCCTCTGTGTTGCTCCTCTGACATTTTCTAATCCTATAACTTTCACTTAGCTTAATACTAAATTGAGCAAACTGCCTTTAATATGTTAAACCATTGTTCATATTCTTACCCTGTTATATCTTTTGTGTTTATCATATGTGGTGTCCTGTATTATGATAAATTAAGTACTATACTTAAACCGACTAAAAGAGTTAGGATTAACTCTTTTAATAATCTAAAGATAGATCTTTGGCTGTTCCACAATACTGATTTTAGGATTTATGTTGGAGGATAAATAATATAAATATTACTAATAGTAGTAGTAATAATAATAATTTTGGTTTTTTCTTCTTCTCCCTGTAAATTGTTGGTTTGCAGGTAGAATTTTAAAAGTGGTGCCAACCGGCTCTTGTGGTACATTCTTCCTCCTTTTTTACTGAGAGTTTATGAGAGGTTTCAAAGCAGTTGTCAGCAGATGACAATAGTGTCAAGGGGATTGTCTTGAATAGTTTACATGGACTCTTTTAACCATTCTGCAATACAGTAGGGGCTGAAAAGAATATGAAAATGGCTCAAAAAACAGGATTACTATGGTAAATATGAATATTATTTCACATATAAAACTGTTAAGGGGTAATAAGTCCAAATATTCATTTCAGGGGCTTGGAATGGGGAGCCTTTTGTTCCTCACTTTCTCTTCTCACTTTCTCTCTGTCTCTACCTGCTTATTTCCATGATATCAGAGGAGTTTTAATTTCCATAGTTAAGCTTAAGTAGTGCTTTTCAGCCCATTTTCTAATCAGGGGATGAAATTCTAAGTGTCTCCAGGCAATGCTGTGTTGGGGGGGTGTGACTGCCAGAGTCCAAAGCAAAACTTTTGTGGAAAAACAACATAAACTGGGGAAAAAAACATGTAATTCCTATCCCCCAAAAGCTGCATAGCCATAGGAAAAAAAAAGACATTTTCAGATCTAAATTTAACTTAATTTTATGCATTAATTTTATTTATTAATTATAAATATTGCAAGCATTTCAGAAATTGAGGCTGATGGAGGAAAAATACGATGCAGGAATTTGGGGATGAGAAAGCACATGTGAGCGGCAGCAGCAAGTGGGTCACGGGCAGGCAGAGTTCAATAAACAAAAGCATATGTGCCCTACGGTGCCTCTTGCCTTTCCCTGGAGCAGAGTCTGGCTAGCGAACCTTGGCGGCACAGCGCTGGGCCCGCGAGTGAGCACTCCTGACCTTTATCAGAGCAGAAAGCTGCTGACAACGGGGGACCTCGCAGGCTGCGAGATGCCCTCTTGCACCTACTCCTGGCGCTGCTGGAAGGGGGAGGCAGTGCCGAGCAAGTGTGTCATCCCAGCCCCTGCTCTGCAGGATGATGGGAAAGGAGCTGTAGTTTTCCCCTTCTCTGCAGGTCTGCCTCAGCTCCTCAGTGCCTTTTGGAAGGATTTTCCTGAATTTGTTTAAACAGTGACTCTCCTAAGGGAAGTCCAGCTGGGGTGGAGTGAAGGTGCCAGCATCACCTGTCTCCAGGCTCCTGTCCTGGATGTGACAAGCATTTCTATACCCCACATTTCTTTCTCCCACACTGGCTAAGTTATGCTGGAAGCCTTAAGACTGCATAAAACTGTGCTCTGCCACCATATATCACATATGATGTATGTGGATTTGTATTGTGTACAGGATCGTGGTGGAGACTATTAAATGAACAAAATAGTATGGTAAGGTACGTGATAAATGCAATTCCTTCTCTGCAATTTTTCACAAAAGCATGTTAGCATATTAATGTGTATATATTTAGTTAAACAAATGCTGACTCATTATGGACATATTTAAATTAATTCATAATCATTCTTTTTTTTCTTTTTTTTAAATTCAATTATGAGCAAACATCAGTTTTTGAAGGTAAAGAAATCACTGGATCCTCCAGTTTTCTATATACTATGAGCCTGGAGACTTCAGCCAAAAATTCCCATATCCAAGGTAAAATAAGAGTGCACTTTTGAGGAAGACAGCTTATTCAAAATTTTCTAGTGGTATAGATCCATTGTGTCCCTTGATTATTTTCCCTTGTACTGGTGGAGTCACATTTCCATTCTGGCATTACCCAGTTTTCCTTCAGAGGCTCTTGTTATGCCAAGCATCGTAGAAAACCTTTCTTCTCCCCCACCTCCGAAAGGCATCTGTTAAATCTCTGTAAATAGTGTGTAAACTAGTTCAATCTAATGGCATAACCATTTTAGTAGGAATTGGACTAGCCAATGAGTGCAGCTCAGTCCAAACGGTCTAGATTACAAGGCTTGCCAAGGTGCTGGTTTTTTGGTGGTTCAGCAAGATGTTGAGCCCCCTCAACACCATGATGCCAGTCTAGCAGTGTCCAGTGTCCTCCTAGGCTGTCTATCTTCTCCTGCTCCAGCTGTGCAGAGGTTTTGCCAGGGACTGAGAGACACAGGGGATGAGGAGAGACATGTGTCCTTCCCTGCAGGAGAATATGCAGAGAAAGAGTTACTGGAGCTGAAGCGCTGTAACTCATTAGCTGCCATAATTCAATCTACTCTCTGAATTCTACTACAGTCTCTCCTGGGAAAAGGTGTGTTTTTAACCATGTTACCACTACTTTGTAGACACACGAATTGTAATTTAATACCCATCAATTGCCTGGTGTTAGGTTTCTCACTTACAATTACTTAGACTGGATGAAATGAGTCCAAATAAATAGTACCTCATCCCTACTGAGACTATAATGCATTAAAACCATCTTTTATCTTGGCAAGGTAAAGGTTAACTCTAATTTTTAAAGTATTTTCCTTTAACAAAATGTGTGTATAGAAAAGACCTTCTCAGAGGAGTTCCTTGTCTATCTAGACAGAGGAGTGTAAATGGCTTTTTACTCATAAAAAAATAACAAACATCTAAAATGAAATGACAGCTACAAATGAATTAATGAACAAATACTAAGAAAAATATCCATGAACTGCAGAACTGGTTTTTATGGCTCAGTCCCCAACTATCTTTAATTTTCTCCCTGCTGGAAATCACCTCCCCATAACAGAGCTGGCAGAAGAGATCGCGTGTCAACACTTCAGCTGCTGCAGGGAAAGTCTGCTGTGGGAGCTGAGATTCCCTGTCTCTCCCCATGCAAGCTGGGCTGGCCAAGGCACACACGTCCTCCTTTCCTGCTTACTCTGCTGCCAGAGATTTAACCTCGGCAAAAAGTGAAACACACCGCTGGGGGAATAACTGCAGGAACCACCAGAGTTCTTCAGTGGAAATCTTTCTTTCCTGCATGCTGGAAAACCTTTTCTGCAAGAAAAGGTTATTTTTTCACTGCATATTTATGTTAGATACTGTCCTCACGTATAAAGCTTGTGGAATTGCTAAATTAATTGACAAAATTTGGATTATTAACGAGAGGAACTGTTTCTAGTTCCTGAAGTCAAAACACTTAAAAAATAGTCAATATTTATATTTCAGCTGATGTTCTGCTGACAGAGATCTGTGTGAAAGGTGCACCTAGGGCATAGCTTTAAAAATATAGCTCAGAGGTGAGGTAAGTCCTTGCTGCCTCCATCACAGGTCAAATATATATGCTTTTTTCAATCTGAACTCAATTAAACACTGTCATCTTATATATCATGATTAACAGTCAGGGATTCATCCTCTTCTGCATTCCTTCAAGAAATAGATGGTCATCATTTAGTTCATGGCTTTTTCTGGAATTTTTCTTCAAACTTCATCTAATCCTTTATTTTAATGCTGTATAAGAAACCCTGAGTCTCACTTCAGAGCACTATTATTCTGACGATGGTATTTGGACTATGACAGAAGCTTGTTTCATCCTCTCTTATTCCCTCTATACTTTCTTCCTCCCTCCTCCCCATTAGCCTTGAGCTGCTTCACCTCCACTGCCCTATTCCAGATCCCTGAGATTTTCTAGTCTTGCTCCTAGTATTTCTCTCACAGTTTTGAATCCTCTTGACATGTGGGCCTTAAAATCCAACTTGTCCTGTGTTCAGTGTCTCCCACCTTAGACTGAACCCTGTTGCTCTCCTGCCCTATGTGGCCTATGGAGGAGACCAGCACAATCTAACACTGTGAAGTTTGTAATTTCTGCCTCTCAGCTGTCCTGGCTGGAGTCAACCTGCCCACCTCGCCCTGGCAGTGCTGTGCTATGTTGCCTCATTGCCATGCAGCACTGGGATCGCTGCCCACCAGCTGGAGCTGCCTGCAGTGGTGGGCAGGCTCTGCCCAGGGCAGAGGCGGTGGCATGAAGGAGCAATGTCCTTATGGGCAGCATGAGCAGTGGTGGTGCTGTGAAACCTGCTTTTGCAGGCCAGGGAAAAGACAGAAGCACTGGGATGTGCAATGGGATTGAAGGGAGTAGTTTGTTCTCCTGTAGATGGTATATGCTTTCAGAATATTTATAAGCTTTGTTTGGGGGTTTCATTAATTTTGATAATAAATTAATATCTGTGTATTTTTTGTCTTCCAATTCATATGCAGATGTACATACTGCAGAAGTCGAATGCAGATATAATCCCCAAAACTGGGGGTATTTGTGGTTTGACCATTTTATTCACTGTAAGCTCAAGATACTTGTTAATGGTGTCAGCACTTTGACATTTTTCCCTTTCCAGGCTGTTGATTTACATTTTAATATATAAGTAGGGATGTGGCAGGTAATGAAGGGATGGAGGAGGTTTCCTTCCTCAGGGGATGCAGGCTGCCTTCTTAGGGGCTGGATTTTTTAAAGGCTCTGTGCACTCTCCTCTTCTAAAACTATAACCCTCATCAGGTGTCTCAAATCAAAGGACCACCAAAAGAACTGTAGACTATTAATTTGTCTCAGTTTTTGATTAGGTCAAAATGCATTTTAGCCTTTTCCAGCCTGTGAGACTTTTGACTGTTTCCTTTGCATGTCTCTCAGTCTAAATGGCAAGAGTCTGGGATTGCTGCTACCAGCTGGAATGAGAACGACTTCTGGCAGCAATTTGCGGGTCCCTGAGGACTTGGGACATTTCCATGTCATCCTCCTCGTCAGAGGAGTGTGGCACTAATGGCATAGATCTTCCCTCTGAGTCAGTGCAGTGGCTGATGCTAGTTAATGCTGGAGAAGGTATTAAAGTCACCTAATGGAGTAATAGGTTAAAAAAGAAAATTTCTTCTTAATTGCCTTCAGTAAGCCTGAAGCAGTGGCACCTGTATCCTTCTGAAGCTGAGGGACATGGAGGGGTGGCCCGTAAACTTGCTCCCTCCAAGCTTGTGCTTCCTCTCTCCTTCTCTTAAGCCCACCTACTAGTGATGGGGTGGCTTCTGGGCCCCCACAGGATTTATGGGCAAGACCCAGGCTGTGGGTGGCAGTGAGGAGTGCTGTGATTCCCCTCTTTGAGACAGCTGTAAATGACATTGGATGCAGCTAATCCCTCGAGGTGTGATGATGATTTGGGGATCACATTTTATCTGCTGCTGTGCTTCCCATTTATCTACTGGTGGGATTCTTTACAGGCACTTCCAGCCTCTATTATCCTCAGAGTTTTGTGTCAAATGCAAATATTGTTGTTAATTGCTATTTGCATTACAACAGCGATTACATCTTGCTGTTCTTTAATTCCTGATTTATTGATGAATATTTTCAACACTGATTTAGCACAGAGGCTTTGCCAAGGTGAAAATTGACTATTTGTTTTGTTACTTTGCCAGTGTCTAATCCATAGCAATTCTTCACCGCTTGCCCAACAACTAACCAATTTTCTTCTTAGTATCTATGAGGGATTTATTGAAGGCTTGAAATTCCCAATACAGGTAAAAAAACTACATTACTTTACTCAGTCTCTTGTTGATACATACAAAACTTGGATCTGTGAAGACATTTTAGGTGGCCTAATTCATTTTATCACATTGTTCATCAGGGTGTGCCCTCATTTAATTTGCTCAGCGTCTCCCCCTTGGAACCACAGTCCACAACACCTTGCAGCCTTAATTAGGTGTGAAAGGGCAAAGTATCTACAAGTGTCCACATATATATGCACTTGCAAATTGACTGAAATTGCTAATCTGGGCTAAATCCTCGTGTGGAAACTCCTAGCATTTAAGAATAATTATGCTGAAGTAAATATTATGGAATGGACTTTAGAGCACTTTGGTCCCAGGGGCTTTTCTACATGAGAAAGTCATACCTATAGGAGAAAAGTTTAAAATTAGTTTATTCTATGGGCACAGGGCTGCCTCAAATCACTTCAGTTTGCCACTTGGGAAGCAATTTTCAAACTATCTGAAAAGGTATAAAATACTCATATTCCAGATAATTCTGCTCACATGGGAGAGTTAGACCAGAAGAGCTAGCAGTTAACTGTATCAGTGTAATTAAATATATTGGTACTGAAAAAAATTTCTGTCAGGCCAAATCCTAAATTTTATGCTATCAAAAAAAAAAAAAATTAAGACGTCTTCATGTCTAGGCTTGTATAGTTAAATGGCATTTAAGATAAAGTAAATTTTTTAGACTAAAATCTCCAAATACTTTAAAGGGAGCATGTTACCATCACAAGCTTTGCTTCATATTTCAGTGAAGGCTGATATTCACTTTTCTAACACTATTACTTTCTCAAGATGGTAAAGGCTACTAAAATGTGAACTTTGTGTATCTATCCTTTTCCTAGTATTAAGCAATTCTTATGACATTTGTAGTTTACTGATAGACTGCAAAGAAGCCAGATGCTTTATGGCTTTTCTACACTGCTGTTGTCAGATTCTTATAACTGAGTGAATACAGTCTGAGAGCATAAAAACCTAAGTCTGTGCTATACGTTCACCTGTGCTAAATTAGATCTAGGTCTCCAGAAAGAGACAGAAACTCTAGATGTTGCCTGTCTGGGCTGAGACCATGTGTTTCATTCAAAATTCACTGATAAAAATGGTAATGACGTGCCTTGAATTTTTTAGGGGTGTTTCCGCATTTTCGGTGATATTTTCAGCCAAAGTGCCATGGTGAGGCCATTTATACCACCCTCTTCCATAAAGATGTAGTGCTACACCAACTGTGATCTTTCTGTACTTTGCAAGGGAGAAGGCAACAGCAGAAGATGGGGATCCACTTTGCAACAGCTTTCATGCTTGTGAAACTAAACGAACTTCAATTCAAACCTCCTGTGAATGACTTCTATAGAGGTACTGTATTCCAGCAAAATCCACTACCTTGTTTTTTCATAGGATGTGTAATCAAATATAATGACATCTATGATAATTTAAAAGTTCTGATGTGCTCACAATTGGGGAGAAAGCATGTTGGAGCTCAGCGTGTCATTTAGTGACCCCACCACCAGACAGCTGTTATTTGATGATATGCTGTGGAGAAGCCAGATAATTCATGTCCTTCCTACCCCATAATGTTACACTCCTTTACACACCTTCTGCATCTCTCTCGAGTCTCCCAATGGCATATATAGCCTACAGAAATTACAGTAAAATCAGCCATCCATCTGTCAGCTCAGGGGGAACAGATTTACTAGTTTAGTCTTTGTTTGCTTTTGTCTTTTTTTTCTTAAATAGAGGAACTGGTAAGCTCAGTGCTGTGTGATAATTTCATCCCACTGTAGTGAAGAGCTGTGGTATCATACCTATCCCCACTCTTTTTAATCTTTATATTAAGTCTCATATGCACACCCCAAGAGAGAGAAGATAGACTATACATTGCCCTCCTTCCTAATGTTCTTCCTCATTGTCAGTTTTCTTCCACTCTTACTTTTCCCTCAAGGGTTTGATGATATGACAAGTTTTTCCAGTACACCGAGTACTTTCCAAAGACCAGCTTCTCTGTCCCAATATTTACTTCTGTCATTGCATAGACCTTCAGCTGTCTGGTATCCCTGGGAATGAGACTTTGTGTTACTGTATAAAAGAAAAAGGAATAAAAAAGAAGAGTAAAAAAGTGTTGGTCTGGTGGCTTGCCTGTCATTGTGACTTTGACAAAGAAAACTACAAAGAGATTTTAGGACTTGGATTTGCTATGTTAGAGGTTAAGCAGACATTGTGTCCTAGTTCAGCAGGAGGGACCAGTTATCACTGTGTGGGAGTGATTAAAGCTGTGTATTCTACACCCTCTATTCATTCCCCAAGAACAGTGGACCATTTGCAGTTCCTGCCCAGGAAGCTGTTAGCACCCTCACACCCGGCCTGAGGGGGTGTGGGTGCTAATGGGCCATCAACAGCTTAACCATACCCCATGACTCATAGAGTTAATCACCCATTGTGTGAGTCCCCGCCCTGGGGGAGGGACTGGGTTCTCCCTGAGGGTACATAAACGGGGCTCAGAAGGCCTTGAGCAGCTCATCAGACCCAGAGGAGCAGCAGGACGTCGACAGGAGGAAACCACTATTCTTGATCAGACTACGACCATCACTCCTGACTCGACCACAGCCATCATCTGCACCAACAGGTCAGAGAGCCCAGCCGGGCGGGCGCGACAGCGCCACCTGCTGTCTGTGGATATAATCACATTTTCCCTTTTGGGGAAGTAGCCAAGAGGATCTTTTAGACTGTTTTGCCTTGTCATTTGGGGGTGGAGGGGTTTGTTGCAGACTGTTATTGTATATATACATATGTGTTGTGGTTAAGAACTGTTATCTTTTCCTTTACATATATTTTTCCTAATTAAAGTTCTGTTCTCTAAATTCAAAAGAGAGGGATTATTTATTGGCCAACATAGATATCCCAGTTCTCCTTTGAACTGAGACACATTGGAAGGCTATATTTGGGCAAGAATTTAGACTCATCACTATTTTTTATAAGGAAAAGCATGAAACTGTGTTTGATTACCCAATTACTTATCCATCTGCATGGCATGTAGCTGCCAAAGCAGGGGAGAATGCTGCCATTTCCCTTGTTCACCTGTTAAGGTGTAGGTGATATGTGGGGCTACAGCTAATTAAGAAATTCTTGCAGAACAAATTTCCTGAGAGACAGTGCTGAGTCAACAAAGTTGGGAAGTTTCACAAGGGATATTTATGTATGTATGTATCTCTATCCAGTCTCACAGGAAGTTATTAAAATGTTTGGTTTCAAAGGGTCAGTGCATTCTGTGTTGGATATAATTTATTACATGGAAATTGAAATAGTAAAGCAGAAGCAAATTTTCTTATCTTTTATGAAAAACCTTCTTCAAATACTGCTTTTTTACAGAATATTACCTTTTTGTCCTTATTTTCCGATCTCAGAATATCCAGGATTTGTCCAAGACCAGACAGGTCAGTTGCAGAAAGCTCTTTTGGTGGCACTATCCAACCATCCAATTTCTGTGCAAGTTTCTGTGCCTTTGTAGGAAAAAGAGAAAGATAATACCAAGCCTGACTGTATGTGTAGACAGAAAAAGAAATAATGGCCATAAACCATAACACAACACGTTCCACCTCATCATGAGGAATAATGTTTACACTGAGAGTGGCAGAGCACTGGGACAGGCTGTCCAGGGAGGTTGTGGAGGTTCCCTCTCTGGAGACATTTAAAACCAATCTGGATGTGCTCCTGTGTCATCTGCTTGAGGTGATCCTGCCTTGGTTGATCTCCAGAGGTCCCTTCCAACCCTAACTATCTTGTGATTCTATGTGCCAATGACTCTACTGTTGGAAACATTATTCCAATTTATAAAATCTATTCTTTAGAACTCTTATTTCAGTGAGTACACACCTTCCTTAGAAATTGTGTTTTCCTTGCCCATGAGCTCTTTCCATTCTTTAGTTTTTTGTATCTCTTCAAGATGTTAAATGAATGATACTAATATTTGTCACAAAAAGTTGTAAACATTTCTAAAGTATTAAAATACACTAAAACCTGATGAAGCTTCCATCACAACTTGCAAGACTGAGTAACTATGCAGAAAATAAACAAATTATAACATTTTATTCAAACTTTTATTAATTTTTATTTAAAAAATAGTGTGGTAAATACATACATAAAAGGGAAAGAGAATAGATTACATTAATTGCCTTTGACAAAAGCACTGATGTAAATGGAATTTATTGGAATTGTTGACACTGCTAAAAGAAATGTTACAATGTTAATTTCTTTAATGCTTCCTGTGAAGCCACTTGCAGAATGTAGTGACTGCATGCATACAGTTATGGCTGGTTTCATCCAAGTCATTGTGGTTCCTGAAGTGGGAGTTATTTTCTAAATAAAGTCTATATTATCTGTGTATCACGGGTCCTTCTGGAGGTTTGAATCCAGAGGGAACCAGTAAGATCTGCATTATACAATTCCTACAATGTCACAGATGAACTTCTGCAGCTGTGTGACACACCAGTAGTGCTCGTCTGCTGCTCCAAGCTGCTCCATTACTGCATTTCACTAAAGGGACCTCAGGTGAAAACTGGGAATAAGGCCAGGACACACTGCTAATTTTATAGGCTTGTTTCCAAACAATTGTCTCCCAGGAGTGCAGTGCTTGTTTTCCTGTGCCACAGGGGGAAGTGTGCCTGCCCCTGAGCAGGTACCCAGGCTGGTGGGTCCAAGCTGGCCTGTAGTGGTGTGTGCTGGTGCACTGGGGCACGTGGCTGGGGCTGGCATCTACCCCACTCCTGTATGGCAGGACTGATGTGACAAACAGGCCGTTAAAAAAGTAAGTTTTGGATCTTGGCACTGGTAAATCATCCAAATTTGGACATTCATCTTTTAACAGATATGTATTTTATTGTTCTATAGGAAAACTCTGTCAGGCAACTGAAAGATTTTCACCAATGAAAAGCAGCCTGCTGTATTTTTCTTTTATTTAATCCTTGGAATTCAACTGGCATTAAATAACAGCATATTTATATTTCTCTGCTTTTATTTCTTTGTTGCCAGTTCTGGAAAGTTTTCTTACCTAGCAAAATACTTGAGAAAAGGCCTCTTGCAGCCCTTCATTAGGACAAAGATGCTGATATATTTGAAAGGTTGCAGTGAGATTTGGATGTGTATACATTGTACAATTAAGAAAGTCACATCCTATAAAAGAAATTAGTTATATCAGTGGAAGGGAGGGATAATTATATCAATACTGGAAGCAACTGCCAGCATAGCTACTTCAGGGAAATACCCCAACTCTGCCAGTACACTGTTCTCACTCTGCAGCAGACTCTTCTTACTGACCGCTGTCAATCACAGAAGGCATGTGGTGAACAGTCTTCCCTCTTTCCCAGGAAAAAGGGACTTAAGAATATGTATAGTGCTTTTCTGAATTATAGTCTCTGCTTTTAAATATATATAAATGAGCAGTTTAACAAGGGAATTTGCATTCCACAGCCCTCAGCTGGAGCCCTGTCTTTAAATTCAAGGTGTTATCCCTTGAACAGCAACATTTTTCTTCCTTGATTGCACCTACCTGATGTTCCTGCAGGCACATTTCAGAATACTAGTCATCGTGATTTGCATATCTATTTTAACTCTCTTAAATTGTGTCTTTACAACAATATGATGACAGAATTTGTCATCCCAAATGACATTCTGTTTCTGGAGGGTCAGTGCTTTGTGTTTTTTGTTTGCAATAGCACAAGAGGTACAGCTAAGGGCAGGGAATGAAAAATGGCTAGATCTTACAATCAGAATCAGGAGCCTCCACAAAGGAACAACAGCAATAATAGCAAACATGTTCATTTGTGAACTCAACAGGACTTAATTATAAACTGCTTTCTTATCTCTTTAAATAATATTCTGTTTTCAGTTTAGCCAAAACAACATTTAGGAATTGCCATGTTACCCTGGATCAGTATGAGTTTGCCTAATAGATTATTCTGTCCCTGACAGCAGCCAATACTGGCTGTTTCAGAAGAAGGTGCAAGCAACACATTAATGATCAATTATGGAAGAATCTGCCTTTTGGGCAGCAATTCACAATTTTTATATGCTAGTCACTTTTTGCAAAAAGGATACTGGATGTACAAAACCACTATGTGCAAATATGAATAATGGGTTTCCTGCTTTCTCTTACAAATGTTTGAGCAGTCTAATAGTCTAAAAGTCAAGGTGGTCCATAATTAAATAAATTATGATCCATTGGGTTTTTCTTGTGCTTTTCAGTGGGTGGTAACATGCAGGAGGCTTCATGGCTATGTGTAAATGCCACTGCAGAGTTCCCTTTCTCTAACAAGAGAGAACTTGAAAGAATCATTCTGGCCTTACACTGTTCAGGACCCTGAAGAACAACTCAGAGATGTGTGTTTTGCTCCCATCTTTGCCAGCCTCAGTTCATTATTGTGGCCTTTGCAGAAGGCTGCATTCCTCACTTTGAGAAATCATCCAGGAAGATGAGGTGGTTCTTCTAGACCCTGAGTTCCATGTTTTATGGGTTTGCATACATTCATTTTAGATGACTGAACAGAAGTCTTGCGATTGCAGAAGTGTGAGTTAATACTCCTTGATAATTTCTATTTGGAACAATGTCTATGTGTCTGAACCTAACAAAACCTTTTATCCTCATGGAATTGTGATCATGTTAAGATTAGGGCATTTTTTAAACCTTCTGAATAAAGGGTTATGTCTAATTTTATTTTGTAGGGTTTATTAAATTCTATTTTCTTAGGGTTTTGAGCTGAATCTGATTTTTTTGGGGATCAGTAAAGGCACCATGTAGCAATTTTTTCTGATTTAAACATATTTTAATATGGAAAGAAAGTATAAGAAATAGTATTTTTCAATGCTTTTCAGGTATCCCTTGGTGGAGTATCTTGCTGAGAAATAACTAGGAGCTCAGTTGTTCGGAAAGGTTCTGAAAAATCTAGAGTGCTGAAAGGGAAGGGAGAGAAGAGGAATAGAGAGATTTTCAATCCTCCAGAGATAGTCTCTGACATGAGTTAGACCTGCTTATGTGTTAGATCACATAACCTTTACTCATTTGCTTCTGGTTTTGGGACATTTTTATTGTCATATGGTCTTAGTGCTGCACTTTTGTGTTGAAAGAGCTGTTCTGAGTCATTGCATCTGCTAACAGAAGTCTAACAAAAAGAAGAGTCCCCTCCAAGCACTAAATTCAGCATGGTTTGCTGCAGAGGCACAGCTGGCCAGGTAGTCCCCTGCAGCTGGGGACAAGGCTGTGAGTCAGAGATCTGCAGGATTTAACCTCAGGGACAAAGGAGCAGCTCATCTGCCAATCAGGAAGGCCCATGTGAGACAGGGAGAGAACCAGGAGGGATCTGATGTGCAGCTAACCCAGTAACAGTGACAGCACTGAAAAGCAAATCTGATTATTATAATCTTTGTGTCTTCTCTGAATACTATCCGAGTTGTTAGCCTACATATAGAAAAGCAAAATGCCAAGCAAGTCCCTTGTGTATTGTTCTTTTCCCCATTGTGCTTAATGACTGATCAGTTATATAAAATAGGTACAACTCTCTGATAATGCTTATGTAAGTACCTGTTTAGTAATCCTTCTCTGAACATCACGTTTTAACTGACGGAATTTATTAACATTTATATTGCTGTAGAGCTGAGAGACATCAGCTAGGTTACAGCTATGTTATGCTAGGTACTGTAAAAAAAGAGACTATCAGCATGCTGCATGAATCCTTGCTCCATATATTTATTTTATGAAATATATCTTCTATATTTGCATTAATGGGAGGTGACAGAATATTGTAAAATTGACCAGCAATTTACAGCCTCTTTATTTTTTAATTAAAAGCATAAATATGCTTCTATGTAGCAAAAGAGAAGTTTTCTGAAATGAACTCAGAATAACTTAACCAGCTTCATTCCTTCCACCCACAGCTATAGAGGAATTTTCCATAAAGTTATGGAAATAATTTGACTTTTAAAAAGTAACAAGGAATGAATGAAGAAATAACCACCATCTTTTATCCGTTTAGGCTAATATAGCAGTAGGTGAAAGATTAGTTTCCAGTGACACACAAATAATGACTCAAAACTCACAAAAAATGCCTTTGTTAGTTATCAAGGAAAAAACATCATTTTAACAACCAAATGTAGACTGAGTCCTTGTGACTGTCATCTGCTCACAGTCCTATATGAATAGGAGTAAAATTTGGCTTATTTTGTCCCATTTAGCAGGACTAACATTATCACTTACTAGTACTTTGAATATGCAGATGGTGTGTTTAAGTATGTTCATTTTAACCTCCCCTCAACCCAAGAATGGGCACATAAATAACCTAGAGTGGGTGGCAAGGCTACAGAGGGAATAAACTAAACATTTCTGATAATTGTACAGTTTTATGTTAGAACAATTTTCTGGAAATTCTTGGCAATATGTATTTCAAAACTAGATTAAATCTTATGAACAGTTGTGCTGGTTTTGGCTGGGCTAAAATTAGCTTTCTTCATAGTGGCTAGTATTGGGCTATGTTTTGGATTTGGGCTGAACACAGGGTTGAGAATATAGAGATTTTTTTCATCTTGCTAAGCAGGGCTTACGCAGAGCCAAGGGCTTTTCAGCTCTTCATAGTGCCATGCTGGCAAGGGAGGTCGGGGATGCTTGGGAGGTTGGGAGGACACAGAGCTGGAAAAGTTAACCCAAACTGACCAAAGGGATATTCCATACCATATGACATCATGCTCGGTATATGAAGTGGGAGGAAGAAGAAGAAAGGGCAGGACATCTGGAGTGATGGTGTTTGTCTTCCCAAGCAACCACTACATGTGATGGTCCCTGCCCTGCTGGGCATGGCTGAACACCTGCCTGTCCATGGGAAGCAGTGAGGATTTTTATTGTTGTGCTTTGCTTGTTTGTGCAGCTTTTGCTTTTCCAATTGAACTGTCCTTATCTCAACTGATGAGTCTTCTGGTCTTTACCCTTCCAATTCTATCCTTCATCCTGCTGGTGAGGAAGTGAGCAAGTAGCTGAATGGGGATTGGCTGCTGGCTGGGATGAAACCACAGAAACAGTTAACTACTAGGAAGATTTTTAGACAGATTTTACACAAATAAGAGAATTGTTCTCATCATTTTGATTTTAGCATTTCCTTTTTTCATTTCATGAGATAGTGAACCTAATTTTTTATTAGGCCTATATGCAAGATAGGCCAAAGAAGGTGTAGCCCCTGATAAACAAAGATGGTGAACTGGTAACAATGGAAGAGACACTCAACAACATTCTTGCTTCAGTCTTCAGTCGCAACCTCTCTTCCAACACCTCTTGAGTGGATGGACAGCAGAATGGGGACTGGGGAAGCAAAGTCCTTCCCACTGTAAATAAAGATCAGGTTCATGACCACCTGAGGAACCTGAATGTACATAAGTCTATGGGGCCTGATGAGATGCATCCCAGAGTCCTAAGAGAATTCACTGATGTAGTTGCCAAGCCACTCTCTGTAACTTTTGAAAAGTCATGGCAGTCAGGTGAAGTCCCAGGTCACTGGAAAAAGGGAAACATTGCACTTATCTTT
The DNA here is from genome assembly GCA_013396655.1 of Campylorhamphus procurvoides. Classification (NCBI taxonomy): domain Eukaryota; kingdom Metazoa; phylum Chordata; class Aves; order Passeriformes; family Dendrocolaptidae; genus Campylorhamphus; species Campylorhamphus procurvoides. Next base: position 769,280 of record WBMV01000957.1, on the reverse strand, counting down.
AAAAGGGTAGAAAGGAAGTCCCTGGGACCTACTGACCTGTCAGCCTCACCTCTGTGCCTGAGAATAACAAGGAACAGATCCTCCTAGAAGTTGTACCAAAGCATCTGGAGGACAGGGAGGTGATGTGAGGCTCCCAGCACGACTTCACCAAGGGCAAGTCCTGCCTGACCAACCCAGTAGTCTTACATGATGGAGTGACTACATCAGTGGACAAAGGAAGGGCTACAGATGCCATCTATCTGAATTCTGTGAAACCTTAGCCATGATCCCCCACATTCTTCTCTCGATGGATTTGATGGATGAAATGTTAGATGGATAACAAAGTGGTTCGATGGTCACATCCAGAGGTCAATGACTCAGAGTCCCAGTGGACATCAGTGACAAGTAGTGTCCCTCAGGGGCCTATACTGGGACAAGTGTTATTTAATACCTTCATTAATGATGTAGAAAATGGGATTGAAGGCAACCTCAGAAAATTTGCAGATGGCATCAAGCTGAGTGGTGAAGTTGACACACCTGAAGGACAGGATGCCTTCTAGAGGGACCTGAACAAGTTTCCCATGGGAATCTCCTGTGGTTTAACAGGACCAATTTCAGGATACTACACCTGAGTCACGACAACCCCTGTTATTGCAGTGGGTTGACCCTGCCTGGGCATCAGGTACCCACTAAAACCACTCTATCACTTCCCTCTGCAACGGGAGAGAGGAGAGAAAATATAACAAAGGGTTTATGAGTTGAGATGAGGATCAGGAGAGATCACTCTCCAATTATTAACACAGACAAAACAGACTCAAAGTGGGCATATTAATTAAATTTATTACTAACATAATCAGAGCAGGAGAATGAGAAGTAAAACAAATCTTAAAAACACCTTCCTCCACCCCTCCTTCCTTCCTAAGTTCTACTTCCTCCCCACACAGGGGCTTAGGGAGACAGGGAATGGGATTACAGTCAGTCCATTACAAATTTTTTTCTGATGCTGCTCAGGGAGAGGATTCCTTCCTCTGCTCCCCACAGGGAAAAGAAAGCCAAATGTGTCCTGGGATGCATCAGAAACAGTGTGGGCAGCAGGTCAAGGAAGGTGATTCTGCCCCTCTACGCTGCCCTGGTGAGACATCACCTGGGGTGCTGCATCCAGCTCTGGTTCCCCAGTGCAGGAGGGACATTGATCGGTTGGAGGGAGTCCAGAGGAGGCCACCAAGATGATCAGAGGGATGGAGCACCTCTCCTACAAGGAAAGGCTAAGAGAATTGGAATTGTTCAGCTGGAGAAGAGAAGACTTCAGGGTGACATAATTGTATCCTGCCAGTACTTGAAGGGAGCCTTCAGGAAAGAGGTAAAGAGACTATTTACAAGATCATGTAGTGACAGAATAAGGGAGAATGTCTTCAAACTGAAAGAGGGTAGGTTTAGAATGCATGTTAGGGAGAAATTCTTTACTGTCATGGTGGTGAGGCACTGAAATAGGTTCTCCAGAGAACCTGTGGATGCTCCAGCCCTTTAAGTGTTCAAGGCCAGGTTGGATAGGGCTCTGAGGGAAATGTGTCCCTGTCCATGGC